>OY720456.1:37490009-38027009 GCA_963082715.1 Harpalus rubripes
CCCACTATTGCTAAATGGTAAAAATAACTGTAATAACGCAGAAATAAATATGTATCTGTATTCTGTACCGTTCGAACTCCAACCCTAAAATGTATACGCGATTCAATTTGTGCGGACTTGGTAACCAAACATCGCACTAATTTTGTAACGTCACAACGAGTATGGAATCTAAAACTCTGTAAGAAGTAACGTTAGATTTTAGACATGATTTTAAAAAATCAGCAAGTATTTAAATTTATATTTATTTGTGATAATTGTGAAAACGGTGTTTGATTATACAATTCGCGAATATTCCTAGAATTTTGAGACATTGTATACTTTTAGAGAAATAAGGCTAAGTATAATGTTTGTAGTTGCTTCTTAAAATAATGACATAAATTTGCTGTAAATAAGTTGAAAACAACATGAATGCAATATTAGATCGTTTAAGGATTAATTTTATATTGTAAATATTGTAGAAATATGGAATTTTCACCAAAACCAACGAAATCACAAGTGTACTGTTGTGTTCCGAAATGTCAGCCAAGTGACATAAAAATCGAGAAATCCCACCCTTCGTTTTCACACATTTCCAAAAAGTTAATAAATATGGCAGTGGCGGTGCGTCAGATGAGGCAGGTGAGGCCAGACCTCACCTCTTAAATTCAAAACATTTGTAAAATTTTATATTTTTATTTTTCATTTAAAATGTATTGAAGTAATACAAATCTACAATATTTGAACTCATAAACAATCATTGTTACTATAATATGCCAAATAACCATACATATAGTGTTATTTTCAAGCGAATTTACACATAGAGGCCAAATTATACTTTCCTCATGGACAATAATAGCGCAATACATAAGTGCGAGTGAGATGGAACGATTTTACCCTCTCTACGCTGTACATCTACACTACTGCAGATGAGCCCAGCGATGAGTTGGCCTCTCTCGTTCCGAGCAGAGTGCACGTAAGCAACGGTTTAATAATTACTATTTATTGTTACTGTTGTTATTTTTTTATGTTTTCATAAATTTGAAACTATTATTTATTTATATTTTCATTGTACCTACTGTTACTTGTCACAGTTATTTAAATTAAACATTTATACACAATTAAACAATAATAAATCATGTATTGTAGAAATATACAAATACCAACAACCAAGAGACAAAACAACAGTTCGAACTACTTACAACAATGGGAATAATCTAATTGAACTGTCAAGAAAAAAGTTAAATAAATAAATAAATCATTACAATGATTACTTTTGCATCTAATATTTTCATTATTAGTTCTTTTGAATTATATAAATATAAAAAATATAATCTTTCAAGCGCAAAAAGCAATATAAAAGCATCGGAATAATAGGTGAGGATGAAAATACTTGGCCTCGGTTGAGTGGTGGGGAGAACCCACTAGCTGCTGCTTGGGCTTTACGCTACCCGCTACACGTTCACGCCGGACAGCTAGCCAGCTAGCTATTACTCAGTAATATAATATATTAATTTAATGCAATATTGTATTTTTAGATTTTCTGTTTCTGTAGTTATTGCTTATATGCTCACATCTCGCGTCATAATTAGAATTCAATTACTAAATGTCTTTGAATTCGTAAATTTTATTGGAAAAAATAAAGATGCAAATAAAAATTTATTGGTAGCTTTAAAATCGCAAAAGAAATATAAATTTAAAAATATTTTTTAATATTTAAGACTGACAATGTTACTTTTGTTATAGAATTTTTCTTAATTTTATGTTAATATTTCATTTAAATGAATTATTTATGTAATAATAAAATAAATTATTAGTTTTTGACTTTTAACCGATTTTATTTTTTAAGAATTTGTTTTATTGTAATGAACTCTATATTATCTTACTTTGCATTAAAACACGTTTGACCTTGAAAATTTTTAAAAAATCGCCTGCGGCGCATTTTTTTCTCACAAATTTTAAATCCATCGATATGTCCCATATTGTGATATTATAAATCTGGCCTCACCTCACTCTAAATTCACGCACCGCCACTGAAATATGGTATCGAAGAAATGATTGAGATGCGAAGCATGGTAAATTAAAATTTTAATTGGTAAAAGAGTTACAAATTCAATGTTTGTTTGTTTGTTCCTTACATTATTGTAACGAAGATTACGCGTGTGTTGGTAGGTCTAAAGTAATATAAATATATTCAATTATTTTAGTATGTATTTATATTTAGGTTTTATATTTATATTTAGGTTAGTTTCTCGTAAAACTTAACTGCTCAACTGTCAAACCGACCGACCAGGGGCCTGTTCCACCAAAAACTTTGCAACTTTGCACTTTTCATTTTTCATAGTACCACCGTTGATATAATTTTTTTGCAAAGTCAAAGTATTTGATTGTTTTTCTTTGAATAATTACCTCCTGCTACCCTTGGTAATGAGGTATAGGGATCGTGCTAAAAATCGTATATCGAGATTCTGGTAAATGAGCACGTTTGAAGGTCCCTAGAATCCAATTTGAACATTTTCACGATGATGTCTGTGTGTATGTGTGTGTGTGTGTGTGTGTATCCTCCACTCTAACTCAAATATTATTATTCAGAAAATTTTAAAATCTTGTATTTCGAACATTTTCTGTATTGGAAAGAGTCCATTAGATTTTGGTGAAAATCGAATAACCGGAAATGGCACTTTACTAGAAGCTCAAAATAGTTTTTCTTCGAAAAATACCTTTCAATGTTATTTTTCGAGATTAATGTTATTATAAAAATTAAAGATTGTTAAATTTTCTATAGATTTACATTCATACTTTTACTATATATTTTATGGATAAATTTATTAAATTATCCATAATTTAAATCACAGAGCCTACGCTTTAAACAAACAAAACGGAGTTATTCAAATGTTTGTAACTGTTAAATATGTTACTATCACAGAACTAATTATTTCAAATAATATTAGTAACGTTTTAAAAAGAAAAAAGTAAATAGAACAATAGAAAAGGAATTCAATACAGTTTTTAGCATAAGTAAATATGTAGATATGTATTTAAATTAATAAAAATTAACTATTCACAAAAATCTTTAACCTAATCCTCATTTTTAGATTAGTGAATTCTATTCTATCCCGGTATTTAAAATTTAATGTTAATTTTATTATAGCTCCGGTGGCTCAATGGTTAGAGCAACGCCTTATGTCATGAGTGCCTTCGGGGCTCTAGGTTCGAATCCCACTAAGACATGGATGTGTGTGACTGTGAACCCACTCTGTAATTGGGATTTTATCCTAAGGCGTTTCAGAAAAAAGGTAGTTACTTGGATTAGATTAGACTATATTTTAAGAAATATACTGTCAAAATCAGAGTAAAATTCGCTAATCCAAAAAACTTAATCTTTTTTGTGACTCAGGCTGTAAATGGCGGGAGGTATTGTGTTGGCCACATCAGATTTTTTGATTATTTTATATTAATATGATCTGACAATTATGTGTCATTTATCATCTTGATTGTTAATATTTGTTCAAAAAGAGATGATAAAATTATGAAAAAATTGGCATTACTAGAGTTATTAATGGAAAAAGATCAATTCTGTTTGCTTCCTTTAACGGGAACAAAGTTACTCAAGGCGAAAAAGAGAAAAATTGGAAAAGGCCAAAAATTTAGGCTTAGCCAAGTGACATACGGGCAGGATTCCCTATATTAACGGTGGCGCAAAATTTGTAAATGAAAAGTGAAAGATGTAACTTTACATTTTGCACTTTCCATTAACAAATTTTAATATCGCCATTGATACATACCTTTGAAAATGAAAAGTGCAACTTTGCATTTTGTACTTATCACTTTTGATTAAATTTTATATCAACATTGATACATATGCAGGTACCTTTGCAAATGAAAAATACTGTGCATATACATTTTTAATTTAATTTATTTCCGTTATTCTAAAATTTTCCATACTAAGCCTAAATTTTTCTTTTTCTTGCCATGAGAATTTTATTCCCGTTAAAGGACGTATATAGAATTGATTTTTTGTAATTAATAACTTCTAGTAATGCCAATTATTTCATAATTTTACCATCTCTTTGAATACATTTTGACAACCAAGATGATAAATGACATAATTGTCAGATCATATTAATATAAAATAAAGAAAAACAAACACTTTCACTTTACAATTTTTGATTTGCTTATATATATATATATATATATATATATATATATATATATATATATATATATATATATATATATATATATATATATATATATATATATATATATAATACAGGGTGAATCAGGGAATTATTTCTAATATTTCTAAAATATCTCATTTTTCTCGAAATTTTTCAAATACATTAATAAAAAATAATACATCGTTGAAAAGAGAAAAAAATGGCGGTTTCTATTTTATTAAAATAATTATAGGTTGCCATTTGAAAAATAAAAGTTGATAGTCGTATCTTGTAAACCTGACTTTATAAAAAATATCTACATCTGCCATCAAATAGTATATGTAAAATAATAAAACTTTTATATGCGCCATTTTTTTATATTACTTATAATAAAAAAGTTAAAGGGGGGGGGCGTCTTCCCAGACTCACCCTACATATATACATATATATATATATATATATATATATATATATATATATATATATATATATATATATATATATATATATATATCAACGGTGGCACTATGAAAAATGAAAAGTGCAAAATTGCAAAGTTTTTGGTGGAACAAGCCCCAGCTTTAACGCATTAACCTTGCTTTCAAATTATGGTGGGAACTTCAATCTCTTGCCAGTAGCCGTCTCTTTCTAGTGCATTCTCTCTCTGCGCACTACTCATCCCCGCAGCTCACGGCTCGGCGGTCAAGCTGTAGCTAGTTATATGATAAAATTGTCACATGGATTATAGGCTTTACCACATTAGCACTAAACATCAATGTTTTTTTTTATAGTCTGTAATTTTGTACGGAAAACATGAAATAATTTTAGTGGAATATTTAATTGTATTTATTGTTCTCATTACACCTTTGTTACAGATACGGCAACAAAAGAAACCCTTCAATGTACACCGAACTTCTTCCCCATTCCGCAGTAGCCCTCTTCATCACATCTTTAACAGAGGACATGGCCGGTGAATACACTTGTACAGCCAACTATGCCAACACAGAACCCCTCAAAACATCTGTTACAGTCCGCACAATATGTAAGCCTTATTTTATTACATCTTTCCATCCATTACCAACAATTCTTTCTTCTGTTTACACCCCATCAAATGGGTCGACGCCCCAGAAAATCAATTCCCAAAACTCCACAAGAACTTCAAAATAAAATGCGAGGTTGAAGCGAACCCCGTACCAACAGTAGATTGGTTGAAAGACGGAAAAACAATCACAACTAACGACAAATATGTTATTCACCCAGAAAGTCTTCTTGTTAAAAATGTTCAGGAATCAGATGATGGGATCTATGCCTGCAGAGCTGCAGTTAACTCAACTGGAGAGTTAGACACTAGATACATACGCGTTGAGGTTCATATCCCTCCAGTAATTGACCCCATGGAAGAAGTTGAAGTTACAGAAGGAGAACAAGCAGCTATTCAGTGTAAAGCTATTGGAAAACCTGCTCCTAGTTACACTTGGATTAAGAAAAATACACAGGAAGATTTATCCAAAACATCAAGATTTTCTGTTAACAAAGCAACTGGTTTATTAGTAATCAACCAAGTAGCCAATGATGACCATTCTGCTTATGAATGTGTGGCAACTAACAATGCTGGAATTGCTACTACAATTACTAAAATAAACGTCAGAGTTAAACCTCAGTTCATAGACTTTAGAAATATCTCTTTAGCTGCTGGAAAAGAAGCTAAGCTAGTTTGCAAAGTCTATGGCCGTCCTCCTCCCAAAATCATAATGCGTAAATTTGGTTCATTGAACTATTTTGTTATTGGACCACAGCCAGATAATAACGGAATTATTTATCAAAATAACGAATCTATGGTCGAATCGTTAGGAATTGTTCATTTTACTAAACTAAACCGTACTGATGATGGTTTATACGAGTGTATGGCAGAAAATTCGGCCGGAAAGGCTTGGAAAAATGGTCATGTTAGTATTGAATTTGGTCCCAGTTTTGACAAATTTAAAAATCTTCCACCCGTTTTCACATGGGGCGACAAAGTTGGAAATTTGAGTTGTCTAGCCGAAGCTATTCCCAACGCTACGTACGAATGGAGACTAAACGATTACGAACTGAAAAACGACAATGCCTTCAAAATTGAATATAAATCAATCAGATCTTACCTCATTGTCAAACCAGGAGCAGAAAAGAGGTACTACACTCAATACAAATGCATTGCGAAGAATATTCATGGAAAAGCTGTTCAATATATTGAGTTAAGGGAAGCTAAATTACCAGAAAAAGTTCAGCAAGCTAAAGTGACGAGTTTATCAGCTACCACGGTCCAATTTGAAATTACAGGACCGGCTTCTAGGGATAATCTACCAGTAAGGGCGTTTATTGTGCAATATAAAGAAGAGAGATCGCCTCAGTGGCAATATAACCGGACGTGGTCTGTAGGTATAAACAATAAAATTAATTTGTAAATTAATCGAATTGCAATAATGTGATCTGAAACGATTATTATTATTATTATTATTCTTATTTCGATTTGTCTTATGTACAAACAAGGTTAGTGAAGTTTTCAGAACTACGTTCGAAAATTAACGCTCAGCTAACTGTTAACAACTGTGCACATAGAAAATAATCTAGTATCGATTGTAAAAAAGAAAATATAACTTCGCAAGTTGCGTAAATTTGAGTTCTGCAGGCTTATGCTTTGTTTTGAAAAGTTGCGAACTTAATTGAAACATAAATAACAGCTAAACGAGCTACATCAAATAATTTCTGTATTATTAAAGATACAATAAAATACTATAAGACTATCTTATAGGAGACCAAGGGGGACATCCGAATACAGAAGAAAATATTTTTTTAAACCAGTGGTTCTCAAGTTACAACATAAAGTTATATTTTTTAAAATAGGATGATATATATCTTTAGGCCCATTCGATAGAGTATTTTTTTCTGATTTCAAGCATGTAATAATTTTATATCCTAACATAACAAAAATATTGAGAAAAATTCAATTGAAATTTAAATGAATTTTATTTTTATAGATATTTTTCAGTAGGCTATGTATGAAAAACAATAACTGCTATTTATAAATTTGAATTATTTACGTTGGACATAAACATTAATTATAAAGTTATTAACAAATATTTGTTTCATTTTAATTAAGTTCAATTGTTTTCCATACATAGCCTACTGAAAAATAACTATAAAAATTAAATTTATATAAATTTCAATTGAATTTTTCTCAATATTTTTGTTATGTTAGAATATAAAATGAATACATGGTTGAATTCAGCAAAAATACTCTATCGAATGAGCAAATGGGTAAAAAATATATACCATTCCATTTAAAAAATATATAACTTGTGTTGTAACTTGAGCACCACTGGTTTAAAGAAATATTTCAATATGAATTCGGATGACCCCCTTGGTCTTTTGTAAGATTGCCTTAAGGTGGCTTTAGACGATCAAATATTTACGTCAATTTTTTTCAACTTCGTATTGTTCAATACGATTCCGAAACTTTACACGTTCAAATAAATTTGAACGTTCGATGTTCAAACCATTTGATCAAAAAAATCCAACTTAGGGCATGTTCTAAATATCAAGGTCATTTACTTCAAATTTTAGTTACTTCTAGGGATTATATTATCCTGGATTGTATGCGCTATATTTTGTAATGTTGGCATAAAGTCATTTTGACAAGATCCATCTTTGCACATCAAATGCACAAATCAAATATGTCAAATGTCAAGCCAAAATAAACATGAAATTATGTATATGTATTTAAAAATATCAGTGCTACCAATCTATATTTTCATTCTCTTAATATGGTATGCCTACTTGTAAGCAAAAAATGTTCATATAATTTGAACGTGTAAAATGGAACCATTTGATCAAAAATAATGTTGTAAACATATTGACAAATAAAAAGTTCTTTTTACCTTAATAGTATTTTATTGTATCTTTAATAATATAGAAATTATTTGAGGTAGCTCGTTTAGCTGTTACACCCTGTATAACGGAAGTAAGATCCGTGTGTTAAGTTGTTATGTTTAGAAAAGTTGCAACCTAAAAATATCCACATACTAACGAAAACACTTAATGGAAATGAATAATCTTCAACATTTTGGCTTATATAGCAAAAATCCATTATTTTTATATCACAAGATTATAACAAATTTAATTATATCGTATATGTAGAATTCATTTGTTAATTTCTTATACATATAGCAATTCATTTGTTAATTTCGTATGTAGTATTTTATTCGCATTCATTAATTAATTTAACCTACCCCAAGCGAGTTGAATGTTTCACTCGACATGCGCAGAAACTAAATCAAATAGATGGACTATTCGACTATTATTTAGTTGTTTGTCGCTTGTCGGCATTAAGATCAGTAGTGCTTTCCATATTTGACTTCACAAATTACACAAAACTCGAAATCGTTAAAATATGTTTACTCGAATTTAACTCTTATCACACCCCTTACTTTACTGAAATTTCAGTGTAAATTTTCGAACATAACCCTATTTGTGTTGCATTGTTCACATACCAGATATGTTAAAATTGGACAAAAGTAATTGCGAAGTCCAGTTTTTGAGGAATGTGATGCACTTCAACATACAAAAAAAATATAATGACAATTTTATCAATCATAAACTATTTTTAATCTTGCGCGGTGGTAAGCTTCAATAATCGGCTGAATTTATAAAAACGTCTAATTCATTAATAAATATTATATTTCATAATCTAATCCGATTCTTTTTTGTCTAGATTCTCCGTACATTCTGGAATACCTAGAACCAGAAAAGTCTTACGTCTTCCAATTCGCGGCGTTTAACGAGGTAGGTCTAGGACCTTTTGGAGCAAAGCTATTTGAAACCATGTCCCGGCGATCAGCGCCGAACGAACCAGCGATACTCAGCCAGCCTGTGGAAGGTGTGGTCATCTCTCCGTACCCAGATTTCTTCGAGCTACGATGGAAGATACTAGCTGATAATGGGGAGCCTATTTCATTATATGAAATCAAATTCTGTCCGGTAAGTTATTGTCATTATTTTCTAATGGTGTAGAAAATTAATTTTCTTTTATGCTTGTTTGCTATTGAACTACTGAAGGATTTTTGAAGGCCTTGCGTTTTTTTTTATATAATTATTTTAAGCCGTAAACTATTGCATTCCTATAACTTGATCTAAATGGGGTCCTACATTATAGTAAGAAATAGATCATATTACCATCTCAATACGCATGCTCAGAATGCACCAATCATATGCTTGGGAGTACAGCCAATGTTATCTTAAGGGAAAAATTGTGTTTTTGAGGTAAAATATTATTTTAACTAAACGTAAATGAACGATATTTTTTTTCATACAAGATTGTTTTCATGTTTAACTATGTTTAACTATTGGATTCTTAAAATAAACATTAAAATTCAAAAATTTAAGCACCTGGTTTTTTTTTCACTGACATAACTTCAAGCTTATGTTTTGTCGTTGTAATTGTTTTGTGAAGAGCGAAATATATTTTGTTAATTAAACCATGTTACCTTGTGATTTGAATTCATTGATTAAAAAGGAATATCTTTTCTCTTTTTCCTAAGAATTGTAAAGAGAAAAAAGTTAGTATTAGTAATTAATTGAAAAAGTTAAAAAAATAGTTTGTTACCTTAGCACACTTTTTTCATATCACAAATCGGCCGGCAGGGGCGCTATAATAAGTAATATGGCCTATGGACCCATTTAGTGATGGCATAGGCCAGGTTTCCAAACAAGAAAATGGCTGCCGTCTTGGTAATGGTTGCTTATTATTTAAAATTGATGAATGAAAGATATAATTGTTATTAGTACTTGTCTTGTAAGTTGTACAGTGTATATTTTAATTTTTTTGACTATGGTGATCTGTTTCGCAATTAACTTTAATCACTATTGGGATTTTCAAGTATCAAGAGATGGCGCTGATCGCATTAAACAATGGTATACTTTTTTTGACATTTGTAAACGCAGCATTACATTCAATTGTGTTTCGTTTGTTTTCATATTATTTTCTCATTTATTAGTATTTTTATTTATAATTCAAGTAAGTATAATAGAGTTTTTGTAGTCGTATAGTTGTAGTTTCTTGTAAATGTCAAATGTGTACCACTGTATGTAGTTCAAATATTCGCCGCTAGTTAGCGTTTTCTTATTTGAAAATCCCAATAGCGAACGTTGAACTTATAAGTTTTTAAAATTTCCAAAAAAACCCAAATCTGAATTATACGTGGATAAACTTAGTCAGGTTAGTATTTATTTACAATAGAACAAAACTTTATAACGTGTTTCTGAGCCATTTCAATATCAAACAAACTTATGGGTTATGAGCGCCAAACGTCAAATTCTGGTCTAGCATAGCAACCGCCTTAGCAACGAAGACGCCATTTACTTGTTTGGAAACCTTCGTAACGTCACGCTAAACGTTAGAATAAGGGTCATTTGTATTAAAAGTAGTTTTTAAAATATTCGAGTTTTTAATGCCCTCAACTTATACTTTATTACAAATTCTTACTATTGTTTTTTTTAATCCAGAACCATTTCCGTGTAAATGTATGTATGTAGATAATAACGATGTAACAAAAGTAAATCAAGTAAATACATGTTTGAATTTGTGAAAGAAACCACTTGCATTTATATGAAAATGAAAGATATACAGTGTGGCTAGAAAGATTTAGGAATGATTTTCTGTAGCGCCAAATAACATCGCCATCTATGAATTGGCTACCAAATTATTTTTGAATAACCTTCATCAACATCCCCCTAAAATTTTATTAATATTGGTTCTGTACAGTTATCGAATGGATGTATTTTGTAGACCTCTGTATCTGCCTCGTTTTTATGCATCCGTCGAACAGCGGTACACAAGCAAATTTTGTATTCGTTTGTGCAACCAACCGTTTGCTTTCATCTAAAAAGCATTTGGGAATGCTTCATTGACTCGTTGCAACGTTTTTGACTGGCAAAAGCGATTTCGCGATGAGCGAGATGAAAACAAAGATGACCCAAAGAGTGACCGCCCCGCATCAAGCAGAAACGCCGAAAATATCGCAGCAGTTTCACAACTGTTGGTTTTCGATCGACGTGTTATTAAAACGGTGGTACAGAAATTGAACATTGACAAAGAAATAGCTGAATTGACTATTGTCAAAGATTTAAAGAAAAAAAATGGGTACGCGGACGATAACACTTCAGCCTACAAAGCGTCTATTTCTGTCGTCCAAAAATGTCACTGTGTTGCATCATCCACCGTATGCTTCTGATTTGGTCCTGGCTGACTATTTTCCTTCCCCAAAATAAAATTGAAGCTGAAAGGGAACCGCTACGATGATTATTACACTCTTAAACCATCGTCACGAAGGTATTGAACAGCATCTCAGTTTTATCCCAGAACGCCGTGAATGGACTGGAGAACCGCTCCAACCGCTGTGTGGATTTAGAAGGAATATACAGAGTGTTCATTTTTAAGTAGCTCTCGAGAAGTATAATAGATACGAGGTTGGTTAAATTAGCGAAAAATCTCTATTTTACAGGAGTATTTCAATGATAACAAAAATAAAATTTCAAGCAGTGGTTATCAAAGTATAGATACCAACATTTTTATTATAATGGAAACATATACTTTTTATTTGTTCATTCAATAGAACTCTTTGTTCTGAATCCAACGATATAAAATTTTCATAACCTTACATTACCGCCGGCGTAGAAATTTTCAGCGGCGTAGAAATGAAACTTCTGCCTTGTGAATCAAGTAACAAAAATGCCATTTCTGCGACGTTTGAAGAAAAACTCTTTACTGTTTTATGTAAATACATAAATAAAATATTTCAACACGGCATATTACCCATTGCTAGATGTGCCAATCTGCTTTGTACACAGATTTCGGTAATTATGATGACTGATTTAGGTGTAGAATTTATTGTCACTAATAATATAACAAGAGGGTGAGAATAAATTGAAAATAATTTGACAAATTTTTCGAAAACTTGTTGTCAGGCAAAGTTGCTATTACCAAATGGATCTGGAAAATTATTTTCTAATTTAGCGAACTATCAAATTATATTTAATTTGATTATTTTTTTGATCCACAAGTTTCAAACAACGGAATATTGTAACGCTATCTACTATTGAAATTAACTAACTTCATTCATTTACTTGACTCAGTTGGTAAGTTTGTTTTGACTAAAACACACTTTGACAATGCAAAATAAATAATCAAATTTTTGGTTTCATGATCAGAAAGGCACAAAATTGATCTTCTTTGCTCATTTTACTTATGTGTTGATTACAATCAGACCTATGTCAACAAAAACAAAAGCTACAGATATTATTCCCGAGAGAGCTTTATTCTTATTATAATAATGAGTAGATGGTTAAAACGCAGACGCGTGACAAAATGAAACATTTCATTGGTTGTAAGTAATGTCAAAAAAGAATCTACAACATTTATTTGAAAAGTTTTTATCTAAAATTAATTGGTAACTTTTGCGCAAAACTGATATCATGCCTATGGCCCGCTTTTTATTTAACACTCTGTATATTGGTCAATGTATAGTGTAAAATATTCTGCAAGTCAATATTAGAATTTCATAATCTTCCTGTTCATAGGTTCGCCGCGTGAACGGCAACTGGATGACCTCCTCCGATGGTTGCAACACGATCGAGCGTACCGGAAACGAGAACCCCGAATGTCGGATCAGTCCGCTAGAGTCCGACACTCACTACAAAGTGGAGCTGCGCGCGCAGAACGTCATCGGCTACAGCACGCCGGCTGAACTCATCGTGAAGACGGCCCGCGGTGAGCACTACTACCGTTATTACAATGCGTGCAGTGTATGTGCCAGTAACGCGGAACTATTGCTAGGAGTTATCGTGCTCAGTTTTCTTAGTTGGGTTAAAATGCACTGATGAATTGGCACTTTTGACGGGAAAGTTAAACTTAAGATATTGAAAATTGGGAAACTATCTGGGGAAATTTTACATTATTAGGACACAGTCTACTAAAAATAAAAGGAATTAAATAAATATGATTTTTAAGTTCATTAACAAGAAAAACTTATGACAATAATCGCATTGATATTAAATTTATAATTTTCTTTCTCCTCATCCACATTCACAATTGCAATTATTCAATTATTCCTGTTTCTTACAATTAGATTTCGAAAATTATCTTCTTAAACACACCATTGCTAACATCTATATCTGTCTACTTACACGTCGGACGTCCAAACAAACACACACCGTCAACCTCACCAACATATTTACGTTTATCGTATATCTTCTAAAAATAACTGTAAAATTGGTAATTTTAAATTAATAATGTTGTTTATTTCGTTTCGTGTGCTAAAAGAGTCCTAAGCACAGACATTATAGATAATAGACTGCTGGAGCCATGTAACAGATGTATTTCATAGTAGGATGTCGCGAATGACACAAATTTCAGGGACAATTTAGCGCGAAATTCAAATGGAGTAAATATGAGAGAGACAGAAGTGACTTTATATCTGCTTACAATTTGGCGCTAAATTCAAATATGAGACATGCATAATCTGCATAAATTTTAAGAAATGTGAATAATTTTTTCATAATATAGATAATTTTAATATATAATATTTATTCCTACATACATATACGTAGAATATTTTAAAAAACATGAAATTGTTACAAACAAATGACTGAATATGTAAATAAATATATATTTATATTCCACGGATATCAGTAACTTTTACTTACTTGTGATATGTTTTCCCAGGAATCCATCCCTTACTCCCACAATCTTTCATTAAACAACACTGCACCATTTTATAATGCAATCAACTGTAATGTTTACGAAACACATACAAAATGATAATACTCTTTACATTTCAAATCTCATATAACAAACGCACAACAGGTGGCAGCACAAGAGGTCGCAAGAACCGACGTACGATAAGCAGCAAAAGCAGAACGATAGAATAGGGGGTATGTCGAACTTCATAATCGCCGCTTGCGCAGTACGCAATACGCATCCCTGAAATTTTCTCAATGCGGAGCATATTTTTCATATCCAATGCTCATACGCTCCAGCAGTCTATTATTTATTATGTCTGTGGTCCTAAGTCATGCTGCTATTAGCAACATAAGGTAGATAGTAACTATGCATGATCTACTCTGAAGTATGTGTTAAGTGCACAGAAAAACTGTAAATCGAAATTTTGACATAATACATGTATTTCATCTCGTTGCGATATTGTCAATTTAAAAAATGTTTAAAATTTAAATTGCGTTGCTGTGGATATATGACAAAAAAGTACACATCTCGGCTAACTGACCTCGTGGGCTAAGACTGTATCATATATAATTATTTACTAATAGGGTTTTCCATATTTTTTTATTTTTATGAAAATATTAGGACCTTATTTTTTTATTTTGCACAAAAATTAATAGAATTGGAGAAAAATGCAACAGAGTTTTGCATTGTGCCATGCCGTCACCGCGTGACGTAATCGACCCAGCTAGAGAGAACGCTTGATATCTAATGAAATAGAAACAGTTGACACAGCTGTAGGTGCGTTCGGTAAATTAATCAAAGTTGGAATATTTACGGAGTGATGTTAGGGTGGAGCAGGAGCAGCGCTAGAGTTGGAGTGTATCGAGGAAACAAGGTACACTCCATTATTTATGATAACCGAACGATTGGAGTTAAAAGTTTAGTGCATGAATATAATAACCTTTTTTTGTCAATCTGATTCTGATATACTACTAAAAAAACAATGAATCATCCAGAAGTTATTCAATTTCCTAAAGAATGATTCTGTAATGAAATTGATAAAATTTGAGGTTACGTTAAACATTCAAATCGAAAGTAAACATCATTTGCGCGCGAAAACTCGTATTCACTCCATCTATGCTTGCATTTCGAGGTTGGGCTTATGGAGTTTCAGTTCTTTTTTCACTCCATTCTGCATTTGCCGAACGCTCCATTTTAAGACGCGTATCAATCCATGTAATTATCGAACGATGCTGGGAGTGTGCAAAGTGAAAAGTGTGAATAGAACTCATTTACCCGTAAAGTGAATTTAGCTTCAAAATTATTGGCGAAAAAATTCCAAGTGGGTAACGTCTAGCGGCAGATTTGTGAACTAGAGGAATAAGGAAACGTTGATAGCATACATTGAAACGTATGTAATTTTAAACAGGTTTAATTTATATTTGTTGTAAAAGAAAGTTAGATATATAGTGTATATTACATTTTCAGGTTTAAATAATGATCACTAACTGCCATAGATACTGCTCAGTGCCTCAATAGAGCAATTATAAGTCAAAAAGTATAAGTTTACACTATATCCCAAGTGACAAAATATGATCTTGATATTTTCTTCCCTTATAGTTTTGACGTATTCAATCGGTTCTATTTTTTTCTTTTTCAAAACAGCATGGTAAAATTCTTCTAATAATAATAGCCAAACTATACTGTTTATCATCCTTTTTAATAAGTTTTTCCATTACTTTGTTCCAAATCTGTACAGTTTAATTTTCTATTTCTGCTACTCTGTAATACACAAACCCATAAACAAATAAATTAATAGCATAATAACTAGCCTAAGCTCGGCTTCGCCGAGTTTACCCTAGGGCTCCGCCGATAGTGTTTTATAATAGTTTATACGTACATCCAATCTGTCTACGCACAATTTAAAACCAAAGTGGTAACGCCAACAGTCTTGTCAGATACCCCAGTTCCCCCTTCTATGAAACGAATTAACTTTATGCATAAAACAAAAGCCAATCAACCTGTCATAAATTTCCACACTTGTGTCTAAAAGTTCGTAATCAGACCTCTCATTTGATACCAAACACGACATATTTCTAGCACCTTTATACAGAAACAAAAGCCGACCGAGATGTCTATTTGTTGACACTTCTATGTTATAGCCCTGCAGAAAAAAATTCACTTGATCCTAATCACGACATGGTTCTGACAACTTTATGTGAAAAACAAAAGCCGGTCAAGTTGATGTCAAAATTTTGATAGTTCTATTGTTTAGCCATGCAGAAAACTTTTCATTTAATACTAAACAGGATATACAGGTGTTTCATATAAGAGTGCAAGGCGTAGAAGTATGAATTCTAATACCAAAAGGGGGAAAAATCCCAATAAACATTGGTGCTATAACGCTGACTAACAGAGATACCCAGGATTTTATTTTTTTAAAAAAACAGGAAATAGGTTAGTTTTATTTATTTTGTATTGGGTCATAAATAATTATTTATAAAAAGAATCCCAGAGCAAGTGTTCAAAATGAAAGCCATTACATTCAATAAATAAATCAGTATTATTTAAAAATACTACGGTAAATTATTAAAATATTACATTTTTATTAAATACAGAGAGCTTGGCAATACTTTTTTGTATTAGAAATATTATCAAAATATTAAATAATAGGTGTAATAATTAAATAATTATCGGATTGAAATGAGTAGAATTTTTGATTAATTAAATCTCATTTAAATTTTAAATGAATTAAACAAATGCCATCAGCCAACTATTTTCTATTTCAGTATTACGCTTCATTTAAGATAAATCCTCGGTATCTCTGTTATGAAGCGTTCTAGCACCAATGTTTATTGGATTTTTTTTTTCATGTTGGTGTCTAGAATTTATACTCCGAAGCCTTACTTAGTTAATTGAAACACCCTGTATTTCTGACAAATTTATACGAAAAACAATAAATGTTTACTCAGGGACTGTCATAGAGAATTGTCAAAAATACGACAGCTCGATCGGCTATTGTTTTTTTTATAAAATTGTCAGTAATATTTCGGAAATGTAGTATCTATAGCTGAGTGCACGATGTATAATGTATTACAAAGAATGGCTAAATAACCGGGTTAGTTCATACAGTATGCTGCTAGATGTCAGGTTTTTTGCGACCCGGTTTTTACAAATATTTAAAATAGTAAATTATTCCTATATTACGCACAATATTTTATATTTTCAATACATTACCTTTTATCTTTTGTCAGTTCTATGTATGTATTTTGGACAAATTCCATACAGGAGGCTTCTATATTTTCAGTAAAATTATAAAATAAACATTATCTCATGTACTTGACACTGACATCTTTAAATCAGAATTTTCCTAATCGTAGTACCTGTTTCTATGGTTATAGCATGGCTGGCTGCTACAAAATCGCACATTTTGGCACCTTAAAAAGACTATGGCCCGTATTTTTACATCTTAAAGTAGCGCTACCTTCGAAAAATCGCTACTTCAACTGTTAAATGTCAACTTTAACATTAAAATTAGAGATATAAAAATAAATTAAATTGTAAAAAGCATTTATTTCAAATGTCATAGGTTTCATTTACAAAAATATGAAACCTATTCTTATCTATTCATAAAATAAAATAAATAAAAAATCGAAATAGCGCTACTTCTGAAGTAACGTTACTTCAAGAGGTGAAAATTCGGGTCTATATCTCTTTATTTGATCCATACCCTGTTGTGCATCCTATAGCACAACATTTTCTATTTAAACGCGAACTTATTTTAACCGCAACCGGCACACTGCGGCACACCAACTGCCAAACGCCTGTCAAATGGTAACGGGTCGCGTTAGCGTCTTTTGTACCAGCTAGTTATGTCAACGCATCTCGTGCTCTCACCTATAGATACTACACCGTGGTAGGAACTGATTAAAACATATAATAAAATGTGCATTTTATGCGAGCAAACAGGACAAAATGTCCCAATTACAGGATAAATATAAACATAATACAGGGTGCCCATTTTATATGTTCCCGCCTAAAATTTTAAGAAGAAGCAAAACCAAATACATTTCATAAGCCACTTGATTAATATTAGTACTTTAAATCGAATAATCACAGTAGGTATAAGAGCAAAACAAAATTTTAAAAACCAACTCACTTATGAAATGTATCATGGATTGCCTAAACATGAATTTTCAGGCGGGAACTTTTAAAATGCGCAGCCTGTATTAGTAACATGTATATGAGTACACAATAGTAAATTTAAAGATAAAAATAAATCAAACAAAACTAAAAGATGTGATATTCTAATTCTAGAGTAAACAGTTTACAAACTGCAGAAAAGTAAGTACTTACATTACATTAGATCTGAACTTTTACAACGAATTTGAAAATATATCAATAAAGTTTGGATTGTTAATAAGGGGATAGAATGCAAAAATCATAAGATGACTTTTCTGGCACATGCTGTATGATTATGTAATTTAAAAGATTTTTTATTAGTACGATACAATAATTGGGAATAATTTTTTTTTAATATAGATAATTTTAACGTAATATAAGAAAATAAAATACAGATTAAATTCTGTACCGTTTTAAGATAGATATCGAATTATGTATAATCTGGAATAATTTTAAACGTAATGTAAGATAATGAATTACAAAAAAAGAACAGATTAAAACATACTATCTAAAATTATAGAATTGTCTTGTTCCAGATTTTTTGATTTTCCTGTAGTATTTAATTTTTATTCTTGCCTCTAAATACGTATTAGATATTGTACATGTGTTCTTTGTCGATTGTGATGTTTATTATGTCTTTCTCAGCCTGACATTGTTAAATCTATTTACAAAATAAAATATATAAATTAACAATAAACATACGTCTTAAAATAGGTATAGCCTTTCTTCATTTTGTACAGAGTTCCTTTATGGTGCCCTCATTCCTTATTTTTATTTTTTTATTCTGTAGTGTTTAATCCTTTGTCCTGTGTTTAGCACCAAATCTTTTTGGGTTCCATTTAAACACGTATATTCTGTTTTGCATGTTTACTTCCAGACTATGTTTTTAGTATTGATACGACATGCATAATTTGTCATTAATATATCAAATATGACATGACAATGTTTATCTTTTTAATTTTGTACAACGATTGTGATATTATTCCTACCTTTCTGATCCTTTTCGACGTGTTTCCTTATACATTTTCCAAAATTCTATTTACAAAATAAAATATGTAACATAATAAACATGGCTTAAAATCATTACATATACCTACCTTGTTAAATTCATCATCTTTTCTTTAATTATTACATATTATTTAAACATTTTATTGCATTTAAAAGGAAGAAAACTGATAATTTGTCATCATTGACATTGACATAACAGCGTTTATCGTCTTAAATTTTCAAGGAAAACTGTGATCGTTACTGTGAAAAATATTGTTTAGTTAGAAATATTTGTTTTTTACCTAGTTACTTATGACACATTTGGTAACACTGTCCAAGTACATATGAACCGTCAAATTTTATAATTTTTAATTAAAATGGTTTAGGCCTTTTTTACCTGTGCGGATATAATTGCCCATTCTCAAAATTTATAATTATGAATTAAACTTCTTTCAAATTGTCTCCATTTCATAAATATTTCCATTTAAAGGTCCAAAATGACATGACAAACATGGCGTTCTTCGTCTTAAATTTTCAAGGAAAACTGTGATCGTTACTGTGAAAATTATTGTTTCTGTCCCAATTATCAATCTTTAATAATTTTTTACTCGAAAACTATACATCCTACAGAAATTCGTCCCATTAGAAGGGCCCTGAAGCCAATCATTTCCTACAACTTGGTACAAATTTCATGAAAATCGGTCGCATCGTTTAAGCTGTAGCCTTGTCTACAGTTGGGCGATCGTCGTGATGAATTCGAATATATATATATATATATATATATATATATATATATATATATATATATATATATATAGAACTATAGATAGTGAATCTGATCGTTTAGTATTATAGACTAGCGTAACCTCGGCTTCGCCAAGTTTTCCCTAGGGCTCCGCCGATAGTGGTTGCCCACCCAAACTACCCACGCAACATGCCCACCCAAACTGCCCACCCAAACTGCCCACGCAACATGCCCACCCAAACTGCCCACGCAACATGCCCACCCAAACTGCCCACGCAACATGCCCACCCAAATTACCCACGCAACATGCCCACCCAAACTACCCACGCAATATGCCCACCCAAACTACCCAAGCAACATGCCCACCCAAACTACCCACGCAACATGCCCACCCAAACTGCCCACGCAACATGCCCACCCAAACTACCCACGCAACATGCCCACCCAAACTGTCCACGCAACATGCCCACCCAAACTACCCACGCAACATGCCCACCCAAACTACCCACGCAACATGCCCACCCAAACTGCCCACGCAACATGCCCACCCAAACTACTCACGCAACATGCCCACCCACACTGCCCACGCAACATGCCCACCCAAACTACCCACGCAACATGCCCACGCAACATGCCCACCCAAACTACCCACGCAACATGCCCACCCAAACTACGCACGCAACCCAAACTGCTAACCCAAACTGCCCATGCAAACTGCCCTAAAGAGCCCCACACACTCCGTTATTTGTGTACGGTTTAGGTTTAGAACGTACGGGTAAAGCTGTGCGAATAAAGTACGCTGGACCGACAGCCCAAATACTACCAGTTTCTTTTTGTCAGTTTTGTAAAATCTATTATCTATCTTAGATTAATACACTGACCGGCACAGAAAATAATCTTTGACATTCTCTCTGTACACTGTACGATTTGTCCTCCACAGTCTTTCTTGTCGTTAATGCTTTTCCTACATTTCTCGTCCATTTCGTCGTTTAATAACCTCGAACATTTTCAACAATCTATTTACAAAATAATTTGTAAAATAAGAATAAACATATCTTACATTCATAGCGTACCTTACGTCGTTTAATTCCTACAATCTTTTCTTCAATTTCAAACTGACTATTTTCTGTAGTTTAAATTTGTCATTAACATTTCAAATGTGACAGAAGATAGTATTTACTTTTTTAATTTTATACATGTATTATTAGTTCGATGGTGAAACTCTTCTAGTCTTTATCAACGTTTTCGTAGATTTTAGTAACTTCTGACATTTCGTAAAATCTATTTACAAAATAAAATCTAAATTAACAATAAATATTGCTTAAATTCATTACGTATACATACCTCGTTTATTTCATATTCTTTTCTTCAATTTTACACAATATATTTATTTATATTTAGCGTTGAAATGGTCGACAACCCATACGACATTTATAATTTGTCATTATTGACATTGACATCATGCCAAATTTTACACATGACAGCATTTTTATCTTCTAAATTTTTACATGTATTCTACGATCCATTGTTTAATTTTACGTTTAATAATTTTTTACTCGAAAACTATGCATCCTACAGAAATTCGTCCCATTAGAAGGGCCCTGAAGCCAATCATTTCCTACAACTTGGTACAAATTTCACGAAAATCGGTCGCACCGTTTAAGCTGTATCCTTGTCTAAAGTTGAGCGATCGTCGTGATTAAAGAAACTATATAACTATAGTGAATCTAATCTTTTAGTATTAGGACTAGCCTAACCTCGGCTTCGCCGAGTTTACCCTAGGGCTCCGCCGATAGTGTTTTATGATAGACTATACGTACATCCAATCTGTCTACGCACAATTTAAAACCAAAGTGCTAACGCCAGCAGTCTTGTCAGATACCTAAATTCTCTCAAACGATTTAACTTTATGCATAAAACAAAAGCCAATGAACGTGTCAGCAATTTTGACACATGTATCTAACAGTCCTTAATTAGACCTCTCTCATTTGATACCAAACACGACATATTTCTAACATCTTTATGCACAAAACAAAAGCCGACTGAGATGTCTAATTGTTAACACTTCCATATCAGCAGACAAAATTTTGGTTGATCCCAATCACGACAGGCAGAAAACTTTTCATTTAATACCGAACAAAATATATTTCTGACAAACAACAAGAAATGTTTTGTCAAGGACTATCATGGAGAAATGTCAAAAATACGACAGCTCAGTCGGCTACCGTTTTCTTGCAAAAAGTTGTCAATAATATTTCAGAAGTATAATCAAAAAATGCAGTTAAATATAATTTTTCGACATACCTACATACCAGGTGGCACTCAAAATCCGTTACATAGGCATTTAACATGGAAAAACAGTTTTACCTCGCACATTGCTTTCCAAATTATTTTTGAAAAAATACTTCAAATAAAAGTTGTAGATCATGAAATTCTGCATTTGAATCAAGAAAAAAATTAATTGTGCA
Organism: Harpalus rubripes; assembly: GCA_963082715.1. Classification (NCBI taxonomy): domain Eukaryota; kingdom Metazoa; phylum Arthropoda; class Insecta; order Coleoptera; family Carabidae; genus Harpalus; species Harpalus rubripes. The sequence goes on from OY720456.1 coordinate 37,512,282, forward strand.
TGCTTTGTAACGGCAGAAATTGCAAATGAAAATCACGTCAAAAATAGTGATAGCCATAAAATTAAAACAAACAACATAACAAATGTAATTTTTTATGTGATTAAAAGTCTCAATATTTGACAGTTAAAACAACAATCATTTGTTTGTCTGTTTGTTTTAATTCCATGGCTAGTGCTATTAAACTAAAAATTTTCATATTTAATTTCTAGAGTTACTAAACATAGGAAATGGATTTTGTATATTGATATGAAAGTAGAATTTTATGCTCTACAACTTTTATTTGAATAATTTTTTCTATAATAATTTGGGGGGCAACGCGTTACGGAAAACTGTTTTACCATGTTAAATGCTTATGTATACAAAGTGATTGGTAGGAACTGATAAAAACATATATTGAAATGAACAAATGCTGCGCGTTTTATGCGAGCAAACAAGACAAAATGTTTTAATTAGAGAATAAATACAGTGTGTTCAAAAAATTCGGAGTAGGCTATGTACAAAGAGACGTATGTCAATTAATTAAATGTCAATTTGACTTAAAATATTGTCAAAAATAATATTGTGATCGTATCCAAGTATAAATTTATTTACGAAAGATCATCGGATGATGGATAAAAAGGAAGATAACAAATTTTTACATCTCCTCTTGCAAACGTTTCGGTCATTTATTTAACCTTCATCAGTGCTATAAAATATGACACAAAATTAACAAAATCATTTTCCAGATTATAATCCGCAATAATAAACCACAAGTTTAAGCAAACAATATTTATAAAATATACCTGTGAGATATGTAGGCCAAACGAGAAAACATATGGACAGCATCACCTGTGACAGTGTAAGGTCAACTGACTAAAAATTCAGTAACCTCCAATATAGATATATTATATATATATATTAGATTTTGAACCTAATTTTAGAAAGAGAAATTTTTAGAAATGATTTATATTTATAATAACAAAAATAGTATCAATTGTCGTACAGACACTGAAAATTTATCAAAATACTATCAAAATGTTCTAAAATTGTTAAATAATTCAAACAGATAGTTCTTCTTTTCGTTTTCCTAAATGTATTTCGATTTAGTGTTTTTTAGTTTAAATTGTTGATAAGTTGGTTCTTGCCCTTATTGGAGGTTACTGAATTTTTAGTCAGTTGACCTTACACTGTCACAGGTGATGCTGTCCATATGTTTTCTCGTTTGGCCTACATATCTCACAGGTATATTTTATAAATATTGTTTGCTTAAACTTGTGGTTTATTATTGCGGATTATAATCTGGAAAATGATTTTGTTAATTTTGTGTCATATTTTATAGCACTGATGAAGGTTAAATAAATGACCGAAACGTTTGCAAGAGGAGATGTAAAAATTTGTTATCTTCCTTTTTATCCATCATCCGATGATCTTTCGTAAATTGTCAAAAATGTTTTGCAAAGAAATCAAAGCTTTTCAAATTAGAAAACGGCGAATGTCGATAAACTGTATCCTTTGACAACTTGACTTTTGAATTGAATATTGATCAGACATACGTTTCTCTGTTCATAGCCTACTCTGAGTTAGGATTTTTTTTGAACACACTGCATAAACATAATATTAATAACACGTCTATGAGTACACAATACTAAATTTAAAGATAAAAATAAATCAAACAAAACTCAAAAATGTGATATTTTAATTCCAAAGTAAACAATTAGTTACAAAATGTAGAAAAGTAAGTAGTTACATTACATTAATAAAGTTTGGATTGTTATTAAAGGGGAAAAATGCAAGACTCATAGGTATACAAGATTACTTTTGTGACTTATGCTGTATGATTATGGCCCAGTTGCATAAAATATTGTTAACTTTAATCACATTGTTAACTTTGACAAGACTTCTTTTCCATTGTATTTTTGATACGTATCCACGGTTACATTGTGCATATGATCAGCTAACAACGTTTTATGGCCCTATGTAATTATAAAGATTTTTTACTAATTGGCAATAAAAGAATTTTAAAATAGATAATTCTGAACGTAATATAACAAAATGAAATGCAGATTAAAATCTGTACCGTTTTAAGATAGATATTGAATTATGGTGCACTCTCCACGCCAGCAATGAGTGCCCGTGAGGCGACGCCTGGTAAACGCTCGCACGGTACAAATATGTCATCATCATTACCGATATCTGCGTACAAAGCAGATTGGCACACCCAGCAATCGGTAATATGCCGTGATGATATATTTATTTATTTATTGAATTATGTTTAATGTGAAATAATTTTAAACGTAATGTAAGAAAATGAATTGCAAAAAAGAACAGATTAAAACATACCATCCAAAATTATTGAATTGTCTTGTTCCAAACATTAGGACATGATTTTCCTGTAGGATTTTTGGTGTATCCAATGAGTAACACATTTCTGGCTGGATTCGATGAAGAACAACTAACTAACACGTATGTCTTTCTCATCCTGACATTTTGTTAAATCTATTTACAAAATAAAATATATAAATTAACAATAAACATGACTTAAAATCATTACATATACTTCGTTCTACGATGTCTTCCGATGCCATTTCTCCACTGCTCTCTATCTTGCCATATATCTTCATTTAATTCCCTCTCTCTCTCTCTCTCTCTCTCTCTCTCTTTCTCTTATTCCTTCTTGGACTCCTGCTACCCAACTTCTTCTAGGTCTCTTTTATTTTTGCCGGTAGATGTTTACTGTAGTATTTGTTTAGGAAGCCTCTCATTACGCATTCGCTGTATGTATGTTTATTTCTAGATCTCAGCTACGGTGTTCTATAAATTTTCGTATCATGTATTCACTATCGTTGTAGTCTTGTGCAATAAGTATTTGATCATCTGCAAAGCATAAACTGTAAATTGTTTGAACTTCCAAGGATATACCCATATTTTTGCAATTCTTCTTCCACGTTTACAGTGCTTTTTTATATATACCTACCTACATTCTTTTCTTCAATTTTACATAGTTAAATATTTTTAGTATTGAAAAGAACAACCGGTACGACATTCATAATTTTTTGTCATTAACATATCAAATATGACAAATGACAATGTTTGTTTTTAATTTTGTATGTATAATCTTCGACCGATTCCTGCTCTTCTTATCCTTTTCGTCGAGTTTCCTTATTCATTTTCCAAAATTCTAATTACAAAATAAAATATATAATACATTAATATAAAACATGGCTTAAAATCATTTTATATACCTACCTCGTTTAATGCATAATCTTTTCTTCAATTTCACATATTATTTAAGCATTTTTTTGCATTTAAAAGGATGAAAACCGATAATATGTAATCGTTGACATTGACATACCACATGACATGAATGCGTTTATCTTCTTAAAATTTTCAATGAAAACTGTGATCGTTACTGTGACCTATTGCTTTTGTTCCTACATTTCTCGTCCATTTCGTCGTTTAATAACCTCGAACATTTTCAACAATCTATTCACAAAATAATTTACAAAATAAGAATTAACATATCTTACATTCATAGCGTACCTTACGTCGTTTAATTCTCACATTCTTTTCTTCAATTTTAAACCGATTATTTTCTGTAGTTTGTCATTAACATATCATATGTGACAGAAGACAGTATTTATCTTTTTAATTTTACACATGTATTCTTCGTTCGATTGTGAAACTCTTCTAGTCTTTATCAACGTTTTCGTAGTTTTTAGTAACTTCTGACATTTCGTAAAATCTATTTACAAAATAAAATCTAAATTAACAATAAATATTGCTTAAATTCATTACGTATACCTACCTCGTTTAATTCATATTCTTTTCTTCAATATTACACAATATATTTATTTATATTTAGCATTGAAATGGTCGATAACCCATACGACATTCATAATTTGTCATTATTGACATTGACATCATGCCAAATTTTACACATGACAGCATTTTTATCTTCTAAATTTTTACATGTATTCTACGATCCATTGTTTTATTTTACGTTTAATAATTTTTTACTCGAAAACTATGCATCCTACAGAAATTCGTCCCATTAGAAGGGCCCTGAAGCCAATCATTTCCTACAGTTTGTTACAACTTTCATGAAAATCGGTCGCACCGTTTAAGCTGTAGCCTTGTCTAAAGTTGGGCGATCGTCGTGATTAAAGAATAGAACTATAGATAGTGAATCTAATCGTTTAGTATTATAGACTAGCCTAACCTCGGCTTCGCCGAGTTCAGCCTAGGGCTCCGCCGATGGTGTTTTACGATAGACTATACGTACATCCAATATGACGGATGACAATGTTTATCTTTTTAACTTTGTAAGTAGTAAGGATACAGATTTTGTCAGACCCGATCAAAGGTCAGTCTGGCGCCATTCGCGATAACGTTGTTAATAATAAATAGATAACCTATATTTATTGTTAAATAATTAGATAAGCTATATTTATAATAAACAATATTATTATTGTTTAATAAATAAATAATTAGATAAAGCGCATAATGTCATTTGTATTGTTTTTAAAATAGAAATTAGATTGTTTAATAAATAAGATTATTGTTAAATAATTAGATAAGCTATAGTTATAATAAACAAGATTGTTTTTGTTTAATAAGTAATTGGATAAAGCGCATAATGTCATTTGTATTATTTTTCAAATAGAAATTAGATTGTTTAATAAATAAGATTATTAATATTATAATAAATAACATTTGCTTGAATCAGGGGTGGAAAATTTATTTTAAAAATAAATCAATACAATGAAGATTGGTAACTGGAAATTTCTGGTTTAAAATAGATAAGCTATGTTTATAATAAACAAGATTATTATTATTGTTGTTTAATAAATTGGTAAGTAGATAAATCGCATAATGTCGTTTGTATTGTTTTAAAATAGAAATTGGATTGTTTAATAAATAAGATTATTGATAAATATGATAAATTGTATTATTTGCAAATGTTTTTAAAATAGAGTGGAAAATTTATTTTAAAAATAAATCAATACAGTGAAGATTGTTAACTCGAAATTTCTGGTTTAAAATATTCTAGAAAATTGTTATCAAGTATATGAATACATATATACTGACAAGGGTGAATAATTTTACTTACTAATAGAAATTAGATTGTTTAATGAATAAGATTATTAATATAAAATAAATGAATAATTAGATAAATTGTATTACTTTCTTACCCTGAAGATTGATGAAACTTGAAAATGACTGATGATGTTTTAAGGAACTAAAGGCACGAACACACATACACAGAAATTTTAAATAACTTTATCTAATTATTATTATTATTATTATTATTATTATTATTATTATATTTATTCACACTAATATTTCAATCAATAAAAATATACGTATCACCCAACGAGAACGAAGTTATACTCAGGACGACCGTACATAACAAAATAAGTTCTATTTTCAAACTAGATATTTGCATTATCGATAAATACTTTGAAATTTTCCTATGAATCATACACTAAGCCGATTGGAAATTTACAGATAATGTGTCAGTTGTTCAAAATAAGAAGGGAGATAGTGTCTGTGTAATTAGAGATAGATTTATTTTGTAAACGAGAACTAAGTTTCGACTTTGAGTGGAAAATTTTAAATAAGAGATTAGAAAACAGGTCATGGACCTGGAAATACATAAAATTTACAGATAATGTGTCAGTTGTTCAAAATAAGTTTATTTTGAGTGGAAAATTTTAAATAAGCGATTTCACAATTAAGATGAGTCATCTGTTTTGGAGGGGTTTGTAAGGGTGAAAATTAAATAAAGGAAGGATATATAAATGACAGCAAGTAGATATCATTATTCAGTGTATTTCCTGTTTACACCATCATGATGAATATCGAAAAATTTGAAGATTTTGAAAGATACGTCTTTCTACATCCTAAATGGTAAGTTTATTTATTTATTTATTTATTTATTTATTTATTTATTTATTTCTAATACAAGGGCTTACATATCCAATTTACAAAAATTAAATAACAATGAAAGTTATTTATAACTTTAACAAGACCACATATTTTAATATTAAATATATTAATTTCAGTTTTATATAATTTCCTTTATTGTCTATAACACAATTTTTTCGCAGTGGTCTGCAATGGGGGAATACAGCCTCTGGAGACATGCTCCAAACTTCAATTACGAAGTCATTGGGAAGAAAGAGGACTCATGAACAGGCATCTGTTCATGAGTCGAAAAAACCCCGAGTTGTATCACCCGAAGATGAGGAATCCATGAACCGGTAAGTTAATGTTTATATAATTTCCTTTACTGTTTATAACATACAATTTTGTGCAGTGTTCTCCACCAGGAGAATACAACCGAGAACATACCTTCGACTTCGGAGTTATCGGGGAGTCGTGAACCGACACCTCTCCAGGAACCGAAGAAACCTCGAGATGAAGAAGAAGACGACGTAGCCCGCCTTGAAGAAGTCGAAGTGATCTCCTCATCCGAGGAAGAAGAGGAATACGGGCAGAAATGGACACCAACGACGTTGAGTCGTGAACCGACACCTCGACGCGACGAAGAAGAAGTAGAAGTGATCTCCTCATCCGAGGAAGACACAGACGACTCCATGGATTATTCTGACATTGCTCTGTTGACGGGTTCGGCGGAAGTAGTACCGTTCACTATGCCGAACAATCGTGATTTCAGAGACAATTGGGATCGTCTGCTGGATTGTCGGATGATTCCTTTAGATTTATCATCAATGCGGTATATAGTAGTTGGAATTTACCCCAATAATAATTTTAAAATTGTTGTACGACTATATGGCGATGTTATAAAAAAACAATACGTTGATGTAGATTTTGAAGAATTTACCAATTTTTTGAGGAATATGGAAAATTCACAACACTTCACGGAATATACGGTGTCTAATGTTAAATACACTGTATTAAGGGATAATAGGTTACAGTGTAAAGCAGGAAACACTATTGTTATACTCAGCAAATTAAATATAGAGACAATACAAATTAAATCAGAAAAAATTTTCCACGATATTAATGATTTAAAAAATAAATACAGTGACATTCTGATAGATTATAAAGAAATTCTACAAAATATATCACTTTATAAATTAACAAATAAAAGTAATGCAGAAATCAGCTTATTTAGATATATAATACATTATAATAAAGTTTATGATGATTTTTTTATAGAAATGTACACATATTATCGTAACAAATTATTCAAAGATTTTACTTGTGTTAGTAAATTTATTGAAGAAAGGAAGAAGTATATAGTTTAATGTAATATGTATGTATGTAGAAAATAAAAATATATTATTGATGTTTACATATTTTATTTTATTTTACTTAGTTATGAGAAGGTTGAACATTCGAAATTTTCCATATCAGCTTATACAAACAACCGATATTGTGTATATATATATATATATGTATAAGAAAAATATTTCTTACTAGTGCGCTCAGTATTTTCAGAGTTGTTGGAGTTGCGTTGGTTTTGTGACAAAAATGAATTATCAGGAAGATATTGACAGTTTGTTATCAATTTTTCAAACATGTGAGGAAATATTAAATTCTACACATACGGAAACTTCGAATGCGCCGATTATTCAAGACGCACAAGAAATTCAAGGTACATCAACTGATTCTCAAGAAAATTTTGAGAATTTCTTTGACATTTGTGAGAATTTAGTAACATCTGCACTTGCGGAAAATCAAATTCAACGCGCTGTAGAAAACAATCCTCGGATGGAAGAAGAAGAAATCCAGCAGGAAGACATAGTTCAACACGCCGTAGAAAACATTCCTGAGGTGGAAGAAGAAATCCAGCATGGAGGAGGTGTCAGGCGTTACGAAATTCTAGAAGATCGAGAAAATTTTGTAAAAAGATTCGGTTTACGAGGAAGGCGGCTAACATTTCAGATGATAGATCCACCGCAAGGAGAAAATCCGATTGACTGGTTTTATGGAAGTATTCAACAGGTATGAAATATTAATCTAATGATTTAAATAACGTTCAGTCTTTCGCTATATCCAACAATATCGATTTTCGCGGAATAACTTATCTTTTTTCTTTATTTCTCTTTCTCTCATAAGGATGGATTAGAATTTTTCTTTACACATAAATTAGTAACAATTTATTTCAAAAACATAATTACAGAACTCAGACAATGGTTTGGGTATAGCGAAAATGTTGAACCGGTATTATATACGCGTATTTACTTATCGTATTTTAGGTACTAGATGATACTCTTCAAAATATGGAAGCTGATGATTTTGTGGGATTTACATTCCATACTCCCCGATTGATAGACGGTCCAGCATGGGTTAGTTTTCGCCGTGTGGACCAAATGCATATCGATGTATTGTGGGATGCAATGGAGAAAATTCTGCAAAGTAATGCAGAAATTTTTTCCGATGGGCAATTTACGCTAGAGGTAACTCAAGTGACAATGCCCCGAGGAAGAGGAAAAACTTTAAAAGGCCATGGATTAAATTATGCTGAGCTATGTCGTAGAAAATATGGAATTGTTGAGATAAACAACGCTGATAATCTTTGTCTTCCCCGTGCGCTCGTAGTAGCTGAATCTTTTGTTAAAAAAGAGCCCAGGTTCAATCAGGTATGTAAAGACAGCAATGGAATTCAGCGTATGAGGACGCAGGAGCTGTTAAACAAAACAGGTATAAAAATAAATGAAAATGGAGCAGGTATTCCCGAATTATTGAAATTTCAGAGGTATTTTAGAAATTATAACATTTGTGTCTACGAATATAATAGTCGTGGTGAAGTGATATTTGAAGGTGCAAAAGATCAAGATCTTCCGAGGTTAAATCTTTTGCACTATAGAAATCATTTCTCAGTCATAAAAAGTTTAACTGCTGCATTTTCATCTAGATATTTTTGTGAGCAATGTCATGTTCCTTATAACAATATAACAGGACATACTTGTGAAAATATTTGCATGTCTTGTAAATCAGCTCCAGCGTGTAATCGTACGCTGCAGTTCATACCATGTAACGAGTGTAATAGAAAATTTCGAGGACAAGACTGCTACGATAACCACAAGAAATCAGTTTGCAGAATACTAAAAACTTGTCAGACGTGTTTTAAAACATTCAATATTTATAAAAATAAAAATCACGTATGCGGAGAAGTATTCTGCAAACTTTGTGATACATACAAAAATCCTGAACATAAATGCTACATACAAGTAGACACTACCAAAATGAAAGACAAGACTTTATTTATATATTATGACTTTGAGACTAGACAGGAAAAATTAGTAGATGGAAATAGAGAACACGAAGTTAATATATGTGTATCTCAACAATCTTGCTCGGCTTGTTGCGATGAAGACGATATAAAAATTATGTGCAATGCATGTGGTGTTCGTCAACAAATATTCAAAGACGATCCTGTGAAAAATTTTATTTTATATGTCATGACCCCCCGAACTTCATTTACTTCTGTAACATGCATTGCACATAATGCTAAAGCATTTGATTCACAATTTATATTAAAATGTCTAGTGGAAACTTTTAATGCAAAACCGAAGTTGATTTTAAATGGAAATAAGATCTTATTAATTGAAGCTTCTAAAAATATTAGATTTATCGATTCATTAAACTACATGCCAATGCCTTTATCCTCTTTACCCAAAACCATGGGTTTAGCAGCTTCAATTAAGAAGGGTTTTTTTCCCCATTTATTTAATACTTTGGATAATGCAAATTATGTAGGACCTTTACCTGCTTCTAAATATTATGGTGTAGATCATATGAATACTTCTGCCCGACAAAACTTTTTGGATTGGTATAATTGTCAAGTTGAGAATAAAGTTGTTTTTAATATGAGCAAAGAAATAGTAGAATATTGCGTGTCTGATGTTGATATTTTGCGGCGTGCTTGTACGAAATTTCGGAAAACTTTCGCAAGTGATTGCAAGGTTTGTCCGTTTTCGGAATCTGTGACTATCGCGTCATCATGTAATAAAGCATTCCGCCGCTTATTTTTAAAACCAAATACAATTGGTATTATACCACTGAATGGCTATAGATTGAAAGACAACCAATCTAAAATTGCCTTAAAGTGGTTAATATCACAAGAAAATGAGCGGGGAATACGTATTCAACATGCTGGGCATGGTGCAGAGGCTGTAATAGGTAGAAATTTAAAAGTTGATGGATTTTATGCCCGCGACAAGTTAGTTTTCGAATTTTTAGGATGTTTTTGGCACGGGTGTAGATCTTGTTACAAAACAAACCGCGATAAAAAAATTTACAGTACTACAAAAGAAACTATGGAATTTAGGCATGAAAGTACAATGATTAAATTAGAAAAGATTCAAAATTTAGGATATAACGTAATCAGCATTTGGGAATGTGAATTTAAAAATTATTTAAAAGAACATAAAAATTTAGAAAAAGAACTGAAAAACCACCAGCTTTTAAATAACCTACCTTTACAGCCTCGCGATGCATTATATGGAGGTCGTACAGGCAATACTGCTCTATATAAAAAAGTCGAAAATTATGAAAAAATTAAATACATTGACGTTTGTTCGTTATATCCGTATATTTGCAAATACGGAAAATATCCAATAGGCCATCCAAAGATTTTTGTTGGTACAGAATGTAATTCATTATGTCCTGACAATAGTATAGAGCAGGTAGAAGGATTGATAAAATGTACAGTTTTAGCTCCTACTAATTTGTATCATCCTGTATTACCGAGAAAATCACACGGTAAACTTATGTTTATTTTATGTCGGATATGTTGTGACAAACTAGAGCAAGATGACTGTACTCATACTGACAAAGACAGACAATTCACCGGAACCTGGGTTGCTGACGAAGTACGCCTAGCTATTACGCACGGTTACAAGATTATAGAAATACTTGAGATTTGGCAATATGACATAGCTCAGTATGACAAACATACCAGGTCAGGTGGTTTATTCGTTGAGTACATCAACTATTTCCTCAAAATTAAACAAGAGGCATCTGGATATCCGGACCATTGCGACACCGAAGATATGAAAACTGCATACCTCAGGGAACATTTAGCAAACGAAGGCGTAGAGCTGGATCCACAGCAAATTGAAAAAAATGCTGGTAAAAGAGCTGTGGCAAAACTAATGCTAAATTCCTTCTGGGGTAAGTTGTTAATTTATTTACTATTTTAGTAATTATTACTATTAATAAATTTATTTGTGTGTTAACAGGTAAATTTGCACAAGCAGAAAACCGTCCCCATACAACAACCGTGTCATCGCCGGGAGAACTTTATGAACTATTAGCAAATCCTGCTATTATTGTTCATAAAATTATCCCAGCAGGTGACCAGTTATTGTATGTAAATTGGCAGTTCCAAAACGAGGCAGTGGAACAGTTACCAACAGTCAACGTTGTAATCGCAGCCTACACAACGTCACAAGCCCGTATTCGTTTGTACGAACACTTACATCCTTTAGACACCAGGGTTCTATATTATGATACGGACTCGATCATTTATAGTCATTCACCGGGCCAATATGAACCGCCTACGGGTAATTTTTTGGGCGAACTAACCGATGAATTGAGTTGTTTTGGGGATGGTTCCTATATAACTGAATTCGTCTGCGGAGGCCCTAAAAATTATGCGTATAAGATTTATTGCCCAGCGAATGACATAACCAGTGAAGTTTGCAAAGTTAAGGGTTTTACCCTGAATTATAGAAATAGTAAAAAAATTAATTTTAATTGTTTAAAAGATTTAGTGTTAGGAAATAGAAATAAAAACCCCGTGATTAGCTCATATAACATAAGATGTACAGAAAATCATAGTGTAGTTACAAGAAAAGAAACAAAAAAATTTAGTGTTAATTTTATGAAACGTAGGTTAGTCGATAATTTAAATTCGTATCCATATGGTTATAAGAGGATAAAATTAGGTTAAATATTAAGGTTTGTTAGCATTAAGTAATAAAAGAAAATTATTTTGTAATTATTTAGAAATAAAACAATTGCGATTATTAGAAACTCAGAATATTCTTTATTTTTGAACTTAAATACAATTATTAAAATAGTAATTCGACATATATCTTACGAATCTATCGTTTTCATATTTATTACATTTATTAAATAATGATATAAAATTATTATGTTTATAATTATTAATTCTAAATAACAAATATACTAAACAGTAATGTCCACAAACACTTGTAGAATAATCTTGTAAACCAACAGAATTATAGGTCCACGTTGTTGTGTTGCGTTTCAAAAATTCTTCGTGGTGTTTGACCAGTGGCGCTCTTCCAAAACTATCGAAATACATTCCATGACCGTAACGATCAATAAAAATAGCGACCCAATGATATCCAGGTTTGGTGTCAGGGTCTGTGTTAACAATAATTGTACATGGATAATTCACACGGTATGGCAATTTATTTGCAGCATAAACTCCACAATGCCCCACATTTTGGAAATTTCGTTGAAATATTGCTTCTATCTGAGCCGCATTCATTCTTGATAAACCACTGTTGCAAAAGATGTACGTTTCTTATATATAGCGCAGACCATTCGTTCATGAGATCCAGGTATAACACAGGCAGGAACTTCACTATTATCGGATAATTTCAATAATGATGGGCATCCAAGTTCTGACAGTTCGATTAAATCATTTCGTAGTAAAGTTTCATCTATTATTTTCTTCTTTTCAGCTCCTTTCACATAAACATTATCTGCTGTTTCAAAAATACTTTTTAATATGTTAGGTAGTTGATTATATTCCACATAACCGTAACTCCAGTCAAAACCGTGGTAATTATGTTTTAACCAGCGGGCTTGTTTTTGATATTTTTCATTCAATTCCTCTATACTGAATGGTGCTTTAAATACATAATGTTGAAAATATAAACCGTTTACAGAAATAACAGCTAGTTCTTTTACAACAAACTCCCCCGTATTTCCGTAGAAACCTTGCACATCAACTATATAACCAACCATGACAGCGGTTTAAAATGAAATAACATATTTTCGAGAAATTACATTTATTTTATAAGATAAAAATTAATTATAAATAGAATAAATATTATTATCACTAACTACCATAGTCAACTATTACATTTCTGTTTTTATCAATTTCAATTATGTTATCGAATTCGGCGTAGATGACACAGTTTACGGTCTCCTCAAGACCTGCTTCGAAACCAACTTCTATCCGTAGAGAACCATGGCGTGTTAAATTCCAATGGTTCATTGTATTTGCAGATAAATCAGGAGTTAAGTCGAACGCTGTTAAACAATAGCCTAGAGGATAATCTTCTCTGGTGATTTCGTTTCCGGTATTTCCGAAATGTATGCCTGTTCCTGAGAACAAGGTATTATACATTTGTATATATGTTTTTTTACCCGTAAATGATGGCTGTAATGGCTTTGAAGGCATTTGTTGTCCATTTACAAATAATGATAAATAATTTATTTTGAAATTATCAAAATTAAAAGGATTTGCTGTAAAATCGCCATTGAATGCTTTGTTAGATACAAAACCGATGACACAACGTTTCGGAAGCTGCCCTAAGAAGATATTATCTAAGGATTTTCCTTGTACGCCTGACGGTATTGTGATAGCTTTCACTTCGGCCCTAGTGACTGGATATTTAGCTGTATTTATTTCTAATGCTGTGTTATGAGCAAGCAATATGCTTGGATTTAATTTCATTCGGCGGACAAATAATGTGGCTTCGTTTATATGGAGTTTATAAACAGTTGTAGATGCCATTAAATGAAAATTATCACGTGAGCGAACTAGCCTCATCCTCATTTCAACTCCGTTAATTAAAAATTTTTCTTGATTAAATATATCAACATGTAGATGACCAATTAAATCAACATTTTTACTTTTTTCCGTAAATTTTTGACGTTTGCTATATCCTGCATTATCGACAGTCGTTGAATTCATCTTTCCTGCTTCATCGGCATACCAAAGAGATGAGGTAAGGTGAGACTTTTTTGCATCTTTACCGTAATTCAGTAATGTTTCAATATAGGAGCGGTATGCGTAAGTATTGTTTGGTGGAGACACTAGCTTCTGATTTAAATAAACATCAACTTGACTGAAAATTGAATGAAGCCAATTATTAACCGGTGCTACATTATCAACTCCATCTACTAATTCTGTATTATCAGTCTTAAGTATTTTTGCATTTATATACAGCATAGTTTGTGATAAATCTATATATTCTTCTCCATGGCCAGGAATTACAAATTCAATAGGGCCATCTTCTGTAAGCGATGATAAAGGCTTGTAATTGATCCATTGTCCATTTTCAATGCTTGTTTGTGTTGGAGGTAAGGCAAATAAATCTAATTCTGTTTTAATACATTCACACGACTGAGAATGTAAAAATGCCATTTTAATTAAATATATCTGACTGATTTGAACGTTTATTTTTCTTCTTCTTTACTCGGAGATGTAAAGTTTTGGAATGAGTACGATTACCCATCAATCGTTTCTTTTTATAACCAGAACCATTTATTAATTTATCAATTTTATTATCGGCCTTACGTTTCAGATTTACTCCCGCCTCTTTCATACGTTTTTGAAATGATACTTTCACCGGCTGGTTCTCATTGAGATCACCCAAGAATTGTATTCCTGTATTTAATGCTTGTTTACCAATTGCCCCTACGCCTTTTTTAATTAATGGCATAATACTTCGAAATAATCCACTAAAAAAACTTCCGAGGCCATGCCCTCTTTGATATTGATTCCCCTTGAATACTGTCCCCACTCCACTTCCAGCTTGGGCTTTGTAATATTGTTGATACGGACACGTCATTATGCAACTCGTTTAAAATGAAGTTTAACGCATAAAATCCCGAATTGAAATGGCGCTGCGTACCCATCGTTACATCTTATATCAATTTCTATATTTGTAAATTCTCTTCTCAAGACTGAAACGAAGTGTGGTTGTGAATAAGATATAATTTTATTAGATCCAAAAACATATTTATCTGTGTTTATATGAACTATTCTTAAAAGAGGCGTGACAACGTCACCCACCAGCTGCGGTTCAATTATATCACAGTAAATATATAATTGTGGAGGTATGCCCAGCATTAAATTTGGTAAATTAATTGAAGTTTTTTGTTGGTATAAATCCGTAAATGGTTGATATCCTAATTGCAAAGATAACCGCGGAGATAATTTCACAGAACATATATTGTCAATTTTAAATTTTGCTTGCACCCTTTTTTCTGCCTTTTCATAGCTAAATGATACATATTTATTAATTTCATTATGTGCATTTATTTCATGTAATACGTTATCGATATTTTCATAATTTTTCGAAGGAATTTTTTCCCGTATTAACTTCTTTTGCATACTCTTGTCATTCTTATCATCATTACTTTCCATTATGATGTTTACTCTGTTTTCTCTCTCACTGATATTGTAGAATGAACATGGGTAGATAATTTCTGATAATGCGACCTCCCATGTTCCATTTAACTTTACGTTTTGGGGTAATTGTGTTGTAAATTGTGTAGTTCTGTTGTTGGGAAAATACTCCATCGAACTGTTACTAGGTAAAGTAATAAAAAATTCTTTATCATACATGGTTTAATGCTTTAACTTGATTTACAGGTATCCACGAATTAAATTTATCACTATAACCTTGCCACTTGACGAGCAACTTCTTTCTACTTCCTTTACCTGATTCCGCTAGAATTTTATCAATTTTATATGTCGTATCAGGGGTTACATTCACTCGTTGCAATTCAGGTTCGTAGAAAGTACCCTCTATTATTTCATTATTTAAATCTTTTAATTTGTAAACGACAGGATTTCGTTTTGCAATAGCATATATTTTAAATAACTCTTCGCTCCAATTAGCTTCATAACCTTTCTTGAATATATGTTTATATTTTGATATACGAACTATGTCATTAATAGCATATTTTACTTGTTTTGTATTTTTCTTCATTTCATACTGATTTCTCCATACTTTTAACACGTTATTTTCATTTACGTCGCAAGGTGCAATTTTTGTTATACGATGTTTTGTTTTATTATATGCAGCAACGAGATTTTGTAATATATCAATATATCTAAATGTATTTTTAAAAGTAAAATATCGATACATTTTTGTTTTTAATGTTCTATTAAATCTTTCTACAAAACAGGCTTTTATATCGGCGTTCTGTGTTACATAATATTTTATATCATTTTGTTGTAAAAATAATCTTACTGCTTTAGCTATAAACTCAGACCCTTTATCTGTTTGTAAAAAAACAGGTTTCCGCTCCGCAAATATACCTTCAAACGCAGCAATCACTGATGACGGTTTCTTATCTTTCAGGGGTATTGCCCAGGCAAACCTACTAAACACATCAATCACTGTTAAAATATATTTGTAATTACCGTTATAACGACTTAAAGACCGCATATCACATAAATCCGCTTGAAATAGATCATTTATATTTGAAATTCTATATTTATTTCTGGGAAAACGTTTTCGTACAGGTTTGTGTAATGTATATGTCTCTTGAGAACTAATCCAATTACGTACTTTGTTTTTATCATATTGGCCTTTCACCGCGTTTATTAAGTTATTAACTCCAGAAAAACCAGCAGGGTGTGAAGGATCAAAATAGATTTTAGCCAATTTCTTATTCATGATTATAAGGAAAACCGTGTCCACTTCTTTACTTTCTTAGAATTTAAAATTTCTGTGTTTGTTTCATTTAAATTTTCTTCACTATCGAAATCTAATTGTCTCTTCTTTTTAATCGGTGATTGAATGCGCTTTTGAAAAGAAAAATATTTTCGTCTTCGTGGATTATTAATTAGCTCTATAGGGACATTGAGAGTTTTTAATGTTTTAACAAAATTTTCCCAACCTGTTGGATTACTATATTTTCTGTGTCTTACAACATCAGCAACTAAATCTGATATATTCGAATTTGGTATTTGTTTATTATTTATAGTAACTAAGCCAGTTTCATCCCACTTAATAGAATTATCGGACTGTAAAATCTGAATTAATACTCGGGCTTTTTCCTGGTGAGATTTAGGTAATATTTTTATTATTTTTTCAAGTTTATCTATGTTTTCTGATTTCTCAGATAATAAATTTCTTTCGTTGCTTGTTTGAGATTCTATTGAAATTTTTATAGGTTCTCTAGATTTTTGCTGGAAATATAAATATCTTTGTAAAATTTCCTGATAGAGAGCCCATTTCTCGGATTCAGGTAAATTTGAACTTAAAACATTTTTCATATCTTTATCCATCTGGCTAGATATATCTTCTTCCTTACTGCTGTCATTTCGCAGACGACTTAAATTGTCAGGTGATATTAATACCATTTTTTTAGCATGCTCCATTTTTTAGTTTTTAAACAAAGCACCTAGAACACCACTTAGTAAGGGTGCTAACAAAAATGGCAAAAATGCTCCACCCGATTGAACTAGGACACGTTTTTTCTTTTTCCAGTCTTCCCCGCGTTTAGTAAGATTCCTTAATATTTTCTTATGTCGAAAAAGACTGGCGTGCTGTTTACGACTGAGAGGAACATTGCCATTTAAAACATTATATATACATTCACAGATACACTTAACTGAATTACAGTCAGCGTTCTTTAATATTGCAAGTCTATATTTGGGCTTAAGTTTATGCAGCGCTCGCAGAAATTCAGCGTTATTAGTTACAGTTGCACTCATTTTTATGATATGACTTGTGGTATATTTTTACAATTATATTTATACTTCTTCTTAGGAAGGTAAACACAAGTTAGGCCGTTATGACATGTACGAAATCGCAACCAATCAGGTGTACTCTGTTTCAGATCAAAAATGATGTACCCGTGAGGTTCAGATGTAGCGTCAGAATACGCTTCTTGTACAAATTTTATATTTTCTGGGCAAATTTGACGAGCCAGATGCAATATCTGAGCTTTATCTCGAGGATTTTTAAAATAAATTATATAATTTGCATTAAGTGATATATCTCTCTGCCCCTTTCCCTGATGAAATAAATTCTGTGTAAGAAAAAACACTGATAAATTTTTATGATGAGACCATTTTGTAAAAATGTCTACTACACGTTCATCTGCCTCTCTCATTAAATCATCTATAATAATTAACTGTGGATCTTTTCCATCTATGTTTTCGACATCAGGTAAGCCCTCAATGAAATTTACACCTCGAATAGTATTATATAAAGTCTGCCAAGTACCATAGTGCCATGATATATTTTTAAAAACTGTATCGCTCATATCGTTAATATTTAAAATAAAATTGTTAACATAAAATGACTTGCCGGACCCGGAAGGCCCAGCAATTATTGTTGAAAATGGATGCTTCAATTTTGTGCACATGTTTACTTGTCAAAGTTTTACATTAAACTATAAATTCAAAATATATTTGATCTGTTAAATACATACGTACTTGCTTTTATTTCAAAAAGATTTGTAAAATAAAACATAAACATATTATCATTAATTTATTTACAAGCATTTACATACATTATACGCAATATACAACTAAATCATTTTAACAAATTGTAATAGCGTTGCCTGCTTCCCTGAGGTGTAATCTTCTGATCCTATATACTTAATACTCCATTCTGCAACAGTTTTCTGTAGTTCCAAAATTTGGTCGTCTTTCAATTTGTCAAATCGAGATGGTAGGTACACGATAAAATTTTCAGCCTCTGCAATTATCTTCCTTCCAAATCTAGTCTTGACTGCTTTAATGTCTACTAGTTTGTATTCCTTATTCAATTCCATTTCCGTTATTTTCATAAGCGGTTTTAGGTTCCTCAAAGAGCCTATATCGTTTAATTTGTTGAAATCCATTTCTAAACAAAACATATAATTAATTGTTATTCTCATCAAACAAATTTTACATATCATGCAATAAATAAAATATAATAACAATAATTTTCTTACCAGAATATCAGGAGTTCAGGATAACTATCTGTAATGAAATACTGAATAGTAAGTAAAATTATTCACCCATGTCAGTATATATATAAGTGTTCATATACTTGATAACAATTTTCTAGAATATTTTAAACCAGAAATTTCCATTTACCAATCTTCAATGTTCGCTTATTTAAAATTTTCCACTCAAAATAAACTTATTTTGAACAACTGACACATTATCTGTAAATTTTATGTATTTCCAGGTCCATGACCTGTTTTCTAATCTCTTATTTAAAATTTTCCACTCAAAGTCGAAACTTAGTTCTCGTT
This sequence comes from Harpalus rubripes, assembly GCA_963082715.1. Taxonomy (NCBI): domain Eukaryota; kingdom Metazoa; phylum Arthropoda; class Insecta; order Coleoptera; family Carabidae; genus Harpalus; species Harpalus rubripes. Next base: position 37,531,491 of record OY720456.1, read on the forward strand.
TACAAAATAAATCTATCTCTAATTACACAGACACTATCTCCCTTCTTATTTTGAACAACTGACACATTATCTGTAAATTTCCAATCGGCTTAGTGTATGATTCATAGGAAAATTTCAAAGTATTTATCGATAATGCAAATATCTAGTTTGAAAATAGAACTTATTTTGTTATGTACGGTCGTCCTGAGTATAACTTCGTTCTCGTTGGGTGATACGTATATTTTTATTGATTGAAATATTAGTGTGAATAAATATAATAATAATAATAATAATAATAATTAGATAAAGTTATTTAAAATTTCTGTGTATGTGTGTTCGTGCCTTTAGTTCCTTAAAACATCATCAGTCATTTTCAAGTTTCATCAATCTTCAGGGTAAGAAAGTAATACAATTTATCTAATTATTCATTTATTTTATATTAATAATCTTATTCATTAAACAATCTAATTTCTATTAGTAAGTAAAATTATTCACCCTTGTCAGTATATATGTATTCATATACTTGATAACAATTTTCTAGAATATTTTAAACCAGAAATTTCGAGTTAACAATCTTCACTGTATTGATTTATTTTTAAAATAAATTTTCCACTCTATTTTAAAAACATTTGCAAATAATACAATTTATCATATTTATCAATAATCTTATTTATTAAACAATCCAATTTCTATTTTAAAACAATACAAACGACATTATGCGCTTTATCTACTTACCAATTTATTAAACAACAATAATAATAATCTTGTTTATTATAAACATAGCTTATCTATTTTAAACCAGAAATTTCCAGTTACCAATCTTCATTGTATTGATTTATTTTTAAAATAAATTTTCCACCCCTGATTCAAGCAAATGTTATTTATTATAATATTAATAATCTTATTTATTAAACAATCTAATTTCTATTTTAAAAATAATACAAATGACATTATGCGCTTTATCCAATTACTTATTAAACAAAAACAATCTTGTTTATTATAACTATAGCTTATCTAATTATTTAACAATAATCTTATTTATTAAACAATCTAATTTCTATTTTAAAAACAATACAAATGACATTATGCGCTTTATCTAATTATTTATTTATTAAACAATAATAATATTGTTTATTATAAATATAGCTTATCTAATTATTTAACAATAAATATAGGTTATCTATTTATTATTAACAACGTTATCGCGAATGGCGCCAGACTGACCTTTGATCGGGTCTGACAAAATCTGTATCCTTACTACTTTTGTACATGTTCTTCGATCGATTGTGATATGAATTCTGACTTTCTGATCCTTTTCGACGTGTTTCTTTATACATTTTCCAAAATTCTATTTAAAAATAAAATATATATTAAAATAGCATAAAACATGGCTTAAAATCATTTTATATACCTACCTCGTTTAATTCTTTATTTTTTCTTCAATTTTACATATTACTTAAGCATTTTTGTTGCATTTAAATGATGAAAACCGATAATTTGTCATCATTGAGACATTGACATACCATATGACATGACAGCGTTTATCGTCTTAAATTTTCAAGGAAAACTGTGATCGTTACTGTGATCTTTATTGTTTTTGTCCCAATTTTCAATCTTTAATAATTTTTACTCGAAAACTATGCATCCTACAGAAATTTGTGTTATTACGAGGGCACTCGAGACAATCAAAACCTACAACTTGAAACAAATTTCATCAAAATCAGTAACGCCGTTTAGGCAGTAGAGGTGAATAAAATTTGGCGATCGTCTTGATGAATTCAAATATAGAAAGATCCTCTAACTGTTTAGTATATAGGACTAGCGTAACCTCGGCTTCGCCGAGTTTTCCCTAGGGCTCCGCCGATAGTGGTTTATAATGTCCACGCAACATGCCCACCCAAACTGCCCACGCAACATGCCCACCCAAACTGCCCACGCAACATGGCCACTCAAACTGCCCACGCAATATGCCCACGCAACATGCCCACCCAAACTGCCCACGCAACATGCCCACCCAAACTGCCCACGCAACATGCCCACCCAAACTGCCCACCCAAACAGCCCACGCAACATGCCCACCCAAACTGCCCACGCAACATGCCCACCCAAACTGCCCACGCAACATGTCCACCCAAACTGCCCACGCAACATGCCCACTCAAACTGCCCACGCAACATGCCCACGTAACATGCCCACTCAAACTGCCCACGCAACATGCCCACCCAAACTGCCGACGCAACATGCCCACGCAACATATCCACCCAAACTGCCCACGCAACATGCCCACCCAACTGACCACCCAAACTGCCCACGCAACATGCCCACCCAAACTGCCCACGCAACATGCCCACGCAAAATGCCCACTCGTCTCCTTGACTTTTATGGCTCATGCTGTATTATTATATAATTTAAAAGATTTTTATTAGTACGTTACAATAATTGCTGCACCCCCCCCCCCGCAATGGCCTTGAGGATATATTTATTTATTTATTTATAAATGAATAAATATATAATTAAATAAATAAATAAAAAATAAATAAATAAGTAAATAAATACATAAATAAGTAAATAAATAAATAAATAAATAAATAAATAAATACATAAATAAATTAATAAATTAATAAATTAATAAATTAATAAATTAATAAATTAATAAATTAATAAATTAATAAATTAATAAATTAATAAATTAATAAATTAATAAATTAATAAATTAATAAATTAATAAATTAATAAATTAATAAATTAATAAATTAATAAATTAATAAATTAATAAATTAATAAATTAATAAATTAATAAATTAATAAATTAATAAATTAATAAATTAATAAATTAATAAATTAATAAATTAATAAATTAATAAATTAATAAATTAATAAATTAATAAATTAATAAATTAATAAATTAATAAATTAATAAATTAATAAATTCATAAATTAATAAATTAATAAATTAATAAATTAATAAATTAATAAATTAATAAATTAATAAATTAATAAATTAATAAATTAATAAATTAATAAATTAATAAATTAATAAATTAATAAATTAATAAATTAATAAATTAATAAATTAATAAATTAATAAATTAATAAATTAATAAATTAATAAATTAATAAATTAATAAATTAATAAATTAATAAATTAATAAATTAATAAATTAATAAATTAATAAATTAATAAATTAATAAATTAATAAATTAATAAATTAATAAATTAATAAATTAATAAATTAATAAATTAATAAATTAATAAATTAATAAATTAATAAATTAATAAATTAATAAATTAATAAATTAATAAATTAATAAATTAATAAATTAATAAATTAATAAATTAATAAATTAATAAATTAATAAATTAATAAATTAATAAATTAATAAATTAATAAATTAATAAATTAATAAATTAATAAATTAATAAATTAATAAATTAATAAATTAATAAATTAATAAATTAATAAATTAATAAATTAATAAATTAATAAATTAATAAATTAATAAATTAATAAATTAATAAATTAATAAATTAATAAATTAATAAATTAATAAATTAATAAATTAATAAATTAATAAATTAATAAATTAATAAATTAATAAATTAATAAATTAATAAATTAATAAATTAATAAATTAATAAATTAATAAATTAATAAATTAATAAATTAATAAATTAATAAATTAATAAATTAATAAATTAATAAATTAATAAATTAATAAATTAATAAATTAATAAATTAATAAATTAATAAATTAATAAATTAATAAATTAATAAATTAATAAATTAATAAATTAATAAATTAATAAATTAATAAATTAATAAATTAATAAATTAATAAATTAATAAATTAATAAATTAATAAATTAATAAATTAATAAATTAATAAATTAATAAATTCATAAATTCATAAATTCATAAATTCATAAATTCATAAATTCATAAATTCATAAATTCATAAATTCATAAATTCATAAATTCATAAATTCATAAATTCATAAATTCATAAATTAATAAATTAATAAATTAATAAATTAATAAATTCATAAATTCATAAATTCATAAATTCATAAATTCATAAATTCATAAATTCATAAATTCATAAATTCATAAATTCATAAATTCATAAATTCATAAATTCATAAATTCATAAATTCATAAATTCATAAATTCATAAATTCATAAATTCATAAATTCATAAATTCATAAATTCATAAATTCATAAATTCATAAATTCATAAATTCATAAATTCATAAATTCATAAATTCATAAATTCATAAATTCATAAATTCATAAATTCATAAATTCATAAATTCATAAATTCATAAATTCATAAATTCATAAATTCATAAATTCATAAATTCATAAATTCATAAATTCATAAATTCATAAATTCATAAATTCATAAATTCATAAATTCATAAATTCATAAATTCATAAATTCATAAATTCATAAATTCATAAATTCATAAATTCATAAATTCATAAATTCATAAATTCATAAATTCATAAATTCATAAATTCATAAATTCATAAATTCATAAATTCATAAATTCATAAATTCATAAATTCATAAATTCATAAATTCATAAATTCATAAATTCATAAATTCATAAATTCATAAATTCATAAATTCATAAATTCATAAATTCATAAATTCATAAATTCATAAATTCATAAATTCATAAATTCATAAATTCATAAATTCATAAATTCATAAATTCATAAATTCATAAATTCATAAATTCATAAATTCATAAATTCATAAATTCATAAATTCATAAATTCATAAATTCATAAATTCATAAATTCATAAATTCATAAATTCATAAATTCATAAATTCATAAATTCATAAATTCATAAATTCATAAATTCATAAATTCATAAATTCATAAATTCATAAATTCATAAATTCATAAATTCATAAATTCATAAATTCATAAATTCATAAATTCATAAATTCATAAATTCATAAATTCATAAATTCATAAATTCATAAATTCATAAATTCATAAATTCATAAATTCATAAATTCATAAATTCATAAATTCATAAATTCATAAATTCATAAATTCATAAATTCATAAATTCATAAATTCATAAATTCATAAATTCATAAATTCATAAATTCATAAATTCATAAATTCATAAATTCATAAATTCATAAATTCATAAATTCATAAATTCATAAATTCATAAATTCATAAATTCATAAATTCATAAATTCATAAATTCATAAATTCATAAATTCATAAATTAATAAATTAATATATTCATAAATTAATAAATTAATAAATTAATAAATTAATAAATTAATAAATTAATAAATTAATAAATTAATAAATTAATAAATTAATAAATTAATAAATTAATAAATTAATAAATTAATAAATTAATAAATTAATAAATTAATAAATTAATAAATTAATAAATTAATAAATTAATAAATTAATAAATTAATAAATTAATAAATTAATAAATTAATAAATTAATAAATTAATAAATTAATAAATTAATAAATTAATAAATTAATAAATTAATAAATTAATAAATTAATAAATTAATAAATTAATAAATTAATAAATTAATAAATTAATAAATTAATAAATTAATAAATTAATAAATTAATAAATTAATAAATTAATAAATTAATAAATTAATAAATTAATAAATTAATAAATTAATAAATTAATAAATTAATAAATTAATAAATTAATAAATTAATAAATTAATAAATTAATAAATTAATAAATTAATAAATTAATAAATTAATAAATTAATAAATTAATAAATTAATAAATTAATAAATTAATAAATTAATAAATTAATAAATTAATAAATTAATAAATTAATAAATTAATAAATTAATAAATTAATAAATTAATAAATTAATAAATTAATAAATTAATAAATTAATAAATTAATAAATTAATAAATTAATAAATTAATAAATTAATAAATTAATAAATTAATAAATTAATAAATTAATAAAGTAATAAATTAATAAATTAATAAATTAATATATTAATAAATTAATAAATTAATAAAGTAATAAATTAATAAATTAATAAATTAATAAATTAATAAATTAATAAATTAATAAATTAATAAATTAATAAATTAATAAATTAATAAATTAATAAATTAATAAATTAATAAATTAATAAATTAATAAATTAATAAATTAATAAATTAATAAATTATAATAAATTAATAAATTAATAAATTAATAAATTAATAAATTAATAAATTAATAAATTAATAAATTATAATAAATTAATAAATTAATAAATTAATAAATTAATAAATTAATAAATTAATAAATTAATAAATTAATAAATTAATAAATTAATAAATTAATAAATTAATAAATTAATAAATTAATAAATTAATAAATTAATAAATTAATAAATTAATAAATTAATAAATTAATAAATTAATAAATTAATAAATTAATAAATTAATAAATTAATAAATTAATAAATTAATAAATTAATAAATTCATAAATTAATAAATTAATAAATTAATAAATTAATAAATTAATAAATTCATAAATTAATAAATTAATAAATTAATAAATTAATAAATTAATAAATTCATAAATTAATAAATTAATAAATTAATAAATTAATAAATTCATAAATTCATAAATTAATAAATTAATAAATTAATAAATTAATAAATTAATAAATTCATAAATTCATAAATTAATAAATTCATAAATTAATAAATTCATAAATTCATAAATTAATAAATTCATAAATTAATAAATTCATAAATTCATAAATTCATAAATTCATAAATTCATAAATTCATAAATTCATAAATTCATAAATTCATAAATTCATAAATTCATAAATTCATAAATTCATAAATTCATAAATTCATAAATTCATAAATTCATAAATTCATAAATTCATAAATTCATAAATTCATAAATTCATAAATTCATAAATTCATAAATTCATAAATTCATAAATTCATAAATTCATAAATTCATAAATTCATAAATTCATAAATTCATAAATTCATAAATTCATAAATTCATAAATTCATAAATTCATAAATTCATAAATTCATAAATTCATAAATTCATAAATTCATAAATTCATAAATTCATAAATTCATAAATTCATAAATTCATAAATTCATAAATTCATAAATTCATAAATTCATAAATTCATAAATTCATAAATTCATAAATTCATAAATTCATAAATTCATAAATTCATAAATTCATAAATTCATAAATTCATAAATTCATAAATTCATAAATTCATAAATTCATAAATTCATAAATTCATAAATTCATAAATTCATAAATTCATAAATTCATAAATTCATAAATTCATAAATTCATAAATTCATAAATTCATAAATTCATAAATTCATAAATTCATAAATTCATAAATTCATAAATTCATAAATTCATAAATTCATAAATTCATAAATTCATAAATTCATAAATTCATAAATTCATAAATTCATAAATTCATAAATTCATAAATTCATAAATTCATAAATTCATAAATTCATAAATTCATAAATTCATAAATTCATAAATTCATAAATTCATAAATTCATAAATTCATAAATTCATAAATTCATAAATTCATAAATTCATAAATTCATAAATTCATAAATTCATAAATTCATAAATTCATAAATTCATAAATTCATAAATTCATAAATTCATAAATTCATAAATTCATAAATTCATAAATTCATAAATTCATAAATTCATAAATTCATAAATTCATAAATTCATAAATTCATAAATTCATAAATTCATAAATTCATAAATTCATAAATTCATAAATTCATAAATTCATAAATTCATAAATTCATAAATTCATAAATTCATAAATTCATAAATTCATAAATTCATAAATTCATAAATTCATAAATTCATAAATTCATAAATTCATAAATTCATAAATTCATAAATTCATAAATTCATAAATTCATAAATTCATAAATTCATAAATTCATAAATTCATAAATTCATAAATTCATAAATTCATAAATTCATAAATTCATAAATTCATAAATTCATAAATTCATAAATTCATAAATTCATAAATTCATAAATTCATAAATTCATAAATTCATAAATTCATAAATTCATAAATTCATAAATTCATAAATTCATAAATTCATAAATTCATAAATTCATAAATTCATAAATTCATAAATTCATAAATTCATAAATTCATAAATTCATAAATTCATAAATTCATAAATTCATAAATTCATAAATTCATAAATTCATAAATTCATAAATTCATAAATTCATAAATTCATAAATTCATAAATTCATAAATTCATAAATTCATAAATTCATAAATTCATAAATTCATAAATTCATAAATTCATAAATTCATAAATTCATAAATTCATAAATTCATAAATTCATAAATTCATAAATTCATAAATTCATAAATTCATAAATTCATAAATTCATAAATTCATAAATTCATAAATTCATAAATTCATAAATTCATAAATTCATAAATTCATAAATTCATAAATTCATAAATTCATAAATTCATAAATTCATAAATTCATAAATTCATAAATTCATAAATTCATAAATTCATAAATTCATAAATTCATAAATTCATAAATTCATAAATTCATAAATTCATAAATTCATAAATTCATAAATTCATAAATTCATAAATTCATAAATTCATAAATTCATAAATTCATAAATTCATAAATTCATAAATTCATAAATTCATAAATTCATAAATTCATAAATTCATAAATTCATAAATTCATAAATTCATAAATTCATAAATTCATAAATTCATAAATTCATAAATTCATAAATTCATAAATTCATAAATTCATAAATTCATAAATTCATAAATTCATAAATTCATAAATTCATAAATTCATAAATTCATAAATTCATAAATTCATAAATTCATAAATTCATAAATTCATAAATTCATAAATTCATAAATTCATAAATTCATAAATTCATAAATTCATAAATTCATAAATTCATAAATTCATAAATTCATAAATTCATAAATTCATAAATTCATAAATTCATAAATTCATAAATTCATAAATTCATAAATTCATAAATTCATAAATTCATAAATTCATAAATTCATAAATTCATAAATTCATAAATTCATAAATTCATAAATTCATAAATTCATAAATTCATAAATTCATAAATTCATAAATTCATAAATTCATAAATTCATAAATTCATAAATTCATAAATTCATAAATTCATAAATTCATAAATTCATAAATTCATAAATTCATAAATTCATAAATTCATAAATTCATAAATTCATAAATTCATAAATTCATAAATTCATAAATTCATAAATTCATAAATTCATAAATTCATAAATTCATAAATTCATAAATTCATAAATTCATAAATTCATAAATTCATAAATTCATAAATTCATAAATTCATAAATTCATAAATTCATAAATTCATAAATTCATAAATTCATAAATTCATAAATTCATAAATTCATAAATTCATAAATTCATAAATTCATAAATTCATAAATTCATAAATTCATAAATTCATAAATTCATAAATTCATAAATTCATAAATTCATAAATTCATAAATTCATAAATTCATAAATTCATAAATTCATAAATTCATAAATTCATAAATTCATAAATTCATAAATTCATAAATTCATAAATTCATAAATTCATAAATTCATAAATTCATAAATTCATAAATTCATAAATTCATAAATTCATAAATTCATAAATTCATAAATTCATAAATTCATAAATTCATAAATTCATAAATTCATAAATTCATAAATTCATAAATTCATAAATTCATAAATTCATAAATTCATAAATTCATAAATTCATAAATTCATAAATTCATAAATTCATAAATTCATAAATTCATAAATTCATAAATTCATAAATTCATAAATTCATAAATTCATAAATTCATAAATTCATAAATTCATAAATTCATAAATTCATAAATTCATAAATTCATAAATTCATAAATTCATAAATTCATAAATTCATAAATTCATAAATTCATAAATTCATAAATTCATAAATTCATAAATTCATAAATTCATAAATTCATAAATTCATAAATTCATAAATTCATAAATTCATAAATTCATAAATTCATAAATTCATAAATTCATAAATTCATAAATTCATAAATTCATAAATTCATAAATTCATAAATTCATAAATTCATAAATTCATAAATTCATAAATTCATAAATTCATAAATTCATAAATTCATAAATTCATAAATTCATAAATTCATAAATTCATAAATTCATAAATTCATAAATTCATAAATTCATAAATTCATAAATTCATAAATTCATAAATTCATAAATTCATAAATTCATAAATTCATAAATTCATAAATTCATAAATTCATAAATTCATAAATTCATAAATTCATAAATTCATAAATTCATAAATTCATAAATTCATAAATTCATAAATTCATAAATTCATAAATTCATAAATTCATAAATTCATAAATTCATAAATTCATAAATTCATAAATTCATAAATTCATAAATTCATAAATTCATAAATTCATAAATTCATAAATTCATAAATTCATAAATTAATAATATTATAGATGTTTGGCAACACTTGAGTACGGACTTCACATTAGTCTAGTTAGGAATATTTGTTTTTTACCTAGTTACTTATGACATAGTTGGCAACACTGTTCAAGTACATATGAAACGTCAAAATTTATAATTTGTAATTAAAATGTTTTAGGCCTTTTTTACCTGTGCGGATATAGTTGCCCATTCTCAAAATTTATAATTATGAATTAAACTTCTTTCAAATTGTCTCCATAAATATTTCCATTTAAAGGTTCAAAATGACATGACAAACATGTCGTTCTTCGTCTTAAAATTTTCAAGGAGAACTGTGATCATTACAGTGACCTATTGTTTCTGTCCCAATTTTCAACCTTTATTAATTTTTTACACAAAAACTATGCATCCTACAGAAATTCGATCCATTAGAAGGGCCCTGAAGCCAATCATTTCTTACAACTTGGTACATATTTCATGAAAATCGGTCGCTCCGTTTAAGCTGTAGCCTTGTCTAAAGTTTGGCGATCGGCTTTTTGATTAAAGAATATATAGAAAGATCCTCTAACTGTTTAGTATATAGGACTAGCCTAACCTCGGCTTCGCCGAGTTTACCCTGGGGCTCCGCCGATAGTGTTTTATAATAGTTTATACGTACATCCAATTTATCTACGCACAATTTAAAACCAAAGTGGTAACGCCAACAGCCTTGTCAGATACCCAAGGTCCCCGTTCTATCAAACGAATTAGCGTTATGCATAAAACAGAAGCCAATCAACCTGTTATAAATTTCCACACTTGTGTCTAAAAGTTCGTAACCAGACCTCTCATTTGATACCAAACACGACATATTTCTAGCACCTTTATACAGAAACAAAAGCCGACCGATATTTGACACTTCTATGTTATAGCCCTGCAGAAAAAAAATCACTTGATCCTAATCACGACATGGTTCTGACAACTTTATGTGGAAAACAAAAGCCGGTCAAGTTGATGTCAAAATTTTGAAAGTTCTATTGTTTAGCCATGCAGAAAACTTTTCATTTAATACTAAACAGGATATACAGGTGTTTCATATAAGAGTGCAAGGCGTAGGAGTATGAATTCTGATACCAAAAGGGGGAAAATCCCAATAAACATTGGTGCTATAACGCTGACTAAGCTATTATTCACGAAAGATGACTATTCAAGGTCATTTGTGAGCCGTCTGATATAATATTACTCGCAGATAACTTCACTGCATTTTGTAAGCATAGGCGTGTAACATGAAATATTTATGGACACATTTCAAATGAAAAAATAAGTGTATGTTATTTAAAAATTATGTTTCGTTCTAAATAATGGCTTTCTGAAAGACTTACGTTCTTCACTTATGTTTTTGCAAATTTCAAAAACGTAGTCTTAACTATAAACCGAGTAATAATAATTTGATTTAAACGGCAACGCCACTGGCACAGAGGGCATAGTAGTAGATAATTAGGTATCTGTAATTCTACGACATACGTCCTTATTATTTATAATGTGTTAGAAAGTAATGCCACTATTTACATATATCTGTCCCACCACATAAATTAAATAGACATAGGTCAAATAATATTTCTCTTTCTAATATAAAATGTTGCTAAGCTACTGCTGTAAAGTGATGTGTATTCTTTCTTCAAACCAATGACCTTGAATAGTCATCTTTCGTGAATAATAGTATAACAGAGATACCCAGGATTTTTTTTTTTTTAAAAAAACAGGAAATAGGTTAGTTTTATTTATTTTGTATTGGGTCATAAATAATTATTTATAAAAAGAATCCCAGAGCAAGTGTTCAAAATGAAAGCCATTACATTCAATAAATAAATCAGTATTATTTAAAAATACTACGGTAAATTATTAAAATATTACATTTTTATTAAATACAGAGAGCTTGGCAATACTTTTTTGTATTAGAAATATTATCAAAATATTAAATAACAGGTGTAATAATTAAATAATTATCGGATTGAAATGAGTAGAATTTTTAATTAATTAAATCTCATTTAAATTTTAAATGAATTAAACGAATGCCATCAGCCAACTATTTTCTATTTCAGTATTACGCTTCATTTAAGATAAGTCCTCGGTATCTCTGTTATGAAGCGTTCTAGCACCAATGTTTATTGGATTTTTTTTTTCATGTTGGTGTCTAGAATTTATACTCCGAAGCCTTACTTAGTTAATTGAAACACCCTGTATTTCTGACAAATTTATACGAAAAACAATAAATGTTTACTCAGGGACTGTCATAGAGAATTGTCAAAAATACGACAGCTCGATCGGCTATTGTTTTTTTTATAAAATTGTCAGTAATATTTCGGAAATGTAGTATCTATAGCTGAGTGCACGATGTATAATGTATTACAAAGAATGGCTAAATAACCGGGTTAGTTCATACAGTATGCTGCTAGATGTCAGGTTTTTTGCGACCCGGTTTTTACAAATATTTAAAATAGTAAATTATTCCTATATTACGCACAATATTTTATATTTTCAATACATTACCTTTTATCTTTTGTCAGTTCTATGTATGTATTTTGGACAAATTCCATACAGGAGGCTTCTATATTTTCAGTAAAATTATAAAATAAACATTATCTCATGTACTTGACACTGACATCTTTAAATCAGAATTTTCCTAATCGTAGTACCTGTTTCTATGGTTATAGCATGGCTGGCTGCTACAAAATCGCACATTTTGGCACCTTAAAAAGACTATGGCCCGTATTTTTACATCTTAAAGTAGCGCTACCTTCGAAAAATCGCTACTTCAACTGTTAAATGTCAACTTTAACATTAAAATTAGAGATATAAAAATAAATTAAATTGTAAAAAGCATTTATTTCAAATGTCATAGGTTTCATTTACAAAAATATGAAACCTATTCTTATCTATTCATAAAATAAAATAAATAAAAAATCGAAATAGCGCTACTTCTGAAGTAACGTTACTTCAAGAGGTGAAAATTCGGGTCTATATCTCTTTATTTGATCCATACCCTGTTGTGCATCCTATAGCACAACATTTTCTATTTAAACGCGAACTTATTTTAACCGCAACCGGCACACTGCGGCACACCAACTGCCAAACGCCTGTCAAATGGTAACGGGTCGCGTTAGCGTCTTTTGTACCAGCTAGTTATGTCAACGCATCTCGTGCTCTCACCTATAGATACTACACCGTGGTAGGAACTGATTAAAACATATAATAAAATGTGCATTTTATGCGAGCAAACAGGACAAAATGTCCCAATTACAGGATAAATATAAACATAATACAGGGTGCCCATTTTATATGTTCCCGCCTAAAATTTTAAGAAGAAGCAAAACCAAATACATTTCATAAGCCACTTGATTAATATTAGTACTTTAAATCGAATAATCACAGTAGGTATAAGAGCAAAACAAAATTTTAAAAACCAACTCACTTATGAAATGTATCATGGATTGCCTAAACATGAATTTTCAGGCGGGAACTTTTAAAATGCGCAGCCTGTATTAGTAACATGTATATGAGTACACAATAGTAAATTTAAAGATAAAAATAAATCAAACAAAACTAAAAGATGTGATATTCTAATTCTAGAGTAAACAGTTTACAAACTGCAGAAAAGTAAGTACTTACATTACATTAGATCTGAACTTTTACAACGAATTTGAAAATATATCAATAAAGTTTGGATTGTTAATAAGGGGATAGAATGCAAAAATCATAAGATGACTTTTCTGGCACATGCTGTATGATTATGTAATTTAAAAGATTTTTTATTAGTACGATACAATAATTGGGAATAATTTTTTTTAATATAGATAATTTTAACGTAATATAAGAAAATAAAATACAGATTAAATTCTGTACCGTTTTAAGATAGATATCGAATTATGTATAATCTGGAATAATTTTAAACGTAATGTAAGATAATGAATTACAAAAAAAAGAACAGATTAAAACATACTATCTAAAATTATTGAATTGTCTTGTTCCAGATTTTTTGATTTTCCTGTAGTATTTAATTTTTATTCTTGCCTCTAAATACGTATTAGATATTGTACATGTGTTCTTTGTCGATTGTGATGTTTATTATGTCTTTCTCAGCCTGACATTGTTAAATCTATTTACAAAATAAAATATATAAATTAACAATAAACATACGTCTTAAAATAGGTATAGCCTTTCTTCATTTTGTACAGAGTTCCTTTATGGTGCCCTCATTCCTTATTTTTATTTTTTTATTCTGTAGTGTTTAATCCTTTGTCCTGTGTTTAGCACCAAATCTTTTTGGGTTCCATTTAAACACGTACATTCTGTTTTGCATGTTTACTTCCAGACTATGTTCTTAGTATTGATACGACATGCATAATTTGTTATTAATATATCAAATATGACATGACAATGTTTATCTTTTTAATTTTGTACATCGATTGTGATATTATTCCTACCTTTCTGATCCTTTTCGACGTGTTTCCTTATACATTTTCCAAAATTCTATTTACAAAATAAAATATGTAACATAATAATAAACATGGCTTAAAATCATTACATATACCTACCTTGTTAAATTCATCATCTTTTCTTTAATTATTACATATTATTTAATCATTTTATTGCATTTAAAAGGAAGAACACTGATAATTTGTCATCATTGACATTGACATAACAGCGTTTATCGTCTTAAATTTTCAAGGAAAACTGTGATCGTTACTGTGAAAAATATTGTTTAGTTAGAAATATTTGTTTTTTACCTAGTTACTTATGACACATTTGGTAACACTGTCCAAGTACATATGAACCGTCAAATTTTATAATTTTTAATTAAAATGGTTTAGGCCTTTTTTACCTGTGCGGATATAATTGCCCATTCTCAAAATTTATAATTATGAATTAAACTTCTTTCAAATTGTCTCCATTTCATAAATATTTCCATTTAAAGGTACATAATGACATTACAAACATGGCGTTCTTCGTCTTAAATTTTCAAGGAAAACTGTGATCGTTACTGTGAAAAATATTGTTTCTGTCCCAATTTTCAATCTTTAATAATTTTTTACACGAAAACTATGCATCCTACAGAAATTCGTCCCATTAGAAGGGCCCTGAAGCCAATCATTTCCTACAACTTGGTACAAATTTCATGAAAATCGGTCGCACCGTTTAAGCTGTAGCCTTGTCTAAAGTTGGGCGATCGTCGTGATGAATTCAAATATATATAGAACTATAGATAGTGAATCTGATCGTTTAGTATTAGGACTAGCCTAAACTCGGCTTCGCCGAGTTCAGCCTAGGGCTCCGCCGATAGTGTTTTATGATAGACTATACGTACATCCAATATGACGGATGACAATGTTTATCTTTTTAATTTTGTACATGTACCCTTCGATGGATTGTGATATTGATTCTGCCTATCTGATCCTTTTCGACGTGTTTCCTTATACAATTTCCAAAATTCTATTTTAAAAATAAAAAATATAATAAATTAACATAAAACATGGCTTAAAATCATTTTATATACCTACCTTGTTTAATTCATTATTTTTTCTTTAATTTTACATATTACTTAAGCATTTTTTTGCATTTGTATGATGAAAACCGATAATTTGTAATCATTGACATTGACATTATGACATGACAGCGTTTATCGTCTTAAATTTTCAAGGAAAACTGTGATCGTTACTGTGAAAAATATTGTTTCTGTCCCAATTTTCAATCTTTAATAATTTTTTACTCGAAAACTATGCATCCTATAGATATTTTAGTTATTACGAGGGCACTCGAGACAATCATTTCCTACAACTTGGTGCAAATTTCACGAAAATCGCTCGCACCATTCAGGCTGTAGAGGTGTTCAAAGGATGGCGATCGTCGTGATGAATTCAAATATATATATATATATATATATATATATATATATATATATATATATATATATATATATATATATAACTATAGATAGTGAATCTGATCGTTTAGTATTAGGATAATTATAACTTTTGTTGTAAAAGAATAAATATAGTTTTGATTTTTACTATCCTGTTTATATGCAACAAAACTGCAACAATATGTTTGCTTTTGCCTTTCAATTCTGCTCTACAACTAAATTTGCTTTTCAGTAATTTATATTCTCATTTAATAAAATTTCAATCATATGAGGATCTCCACTCAAATGACTGGTTTTTAAACAAGATCCCAGTATTGTGTACCTGGTTCATAATCTTTTATTCCTCAAATCAATACATGCCCAGCCTTAAAACCTGCTTCGTCTTCCTTTATAGGACGTGCAGAAGCAATGTATTTAGAAATATCACTTAACTTTATGTTAATTTTCTCCATATCAAATACTTTACACTTTGAAATGCATATTGCCAGCAATAAGGAATGAGGGAACTCTCCTTATTCCTCCGCCATCGTGCTACCGTCCGGCCTACCATCTATAGTTCAGTTTTTTCGCCAATAGAGCAAGAAAATCTATTACATTGTTTTCTGCGAAGCATCCCGCGCGGTCGAATCTCACGCGGTCGAAATCTCATGCGGTCGAAATCCCACCAATCGAAATGTACCCCCACCATTTTGTCCGTTATACCCGGTTGAAATGTTACACGATACAAATCCCTCGCTCCCGTACCGCTCTCTTTATCGATTGTATTGCATTCTAACAATCTATGCTTCGTGGTAGTTCAGCGTCATAGGTAATATATTTAAAAAAATTAAAACATATTATTATACAACAAACTATTTAATGAATGAAGCAGGAAAAGAATTTACCTATACATTTTAAGTAAAATTATTGATATTTCTGGTCCGCCATTTTAGATTAGCTGTCATATTATGTGAATAAACAGATCATTTTTTATTTCAGTTGTAAACTTATGTATTACTGTGTCTATTATAAATCTTATGTTGCTTTTATTTCCAAATATATTTTCTTCCACTCGGCATATTTTGACAATAACGGTAATTTGTATCTACACATACTTGTCTATCATGTTTACTTAAAATGTATAGGTAAATTCTTTTCCTGCTTCATTTATTAAATAGTTCGTTGTATAATAATATAGGTATGTTTTAAAATTTCTTTTTAATATATTATCTTTGACGTGGAATTACGGGTAGGTATACAAATTCATAATGTACATAGATCGCCCTGTACATAACTTGCCTTATACATTTTCCTAACGTACAAATATTCTCGTGTACATTTCCTGCCTTATACAAATTCCTAATGTACATAGCTCGCTCTGTACTTACCTTGCCTCGTATATTTTCATAACGTGCAAATATTGTCCACGAAGTTGGCGCGGGTCCTACTTCGCGTGCTCACAATTTAAAAAGTACATTCTGGAGTTCAAAGATTCATTGAATCGGAATAGGTTGATAATTGAGAGCACTTAGTACTGATAGATGACGTAAGTAATAAATTGTGGATGTTACAAAAATTTAAAATATGAATACTATAGGTTTATATTAGTGCTGTCAAGAACCGGAAAAATTTAGAACCGGGTACCCGGTTCCAAAACTATCCGGGTACCCGGGTACCCGGTTCCTGGAACCGATCTTCGGTTCCGGTTCCGGTTCCGAGTAGTGGAACCGATCTTCGGTTCCGGTTCTGGATAGTGGAACCGATCTTCGGTTCCGAGTATTGGAATCGATCTTCGGTTCCAGTTCCGAGCAGTGAAATCGAACTTTGGATCCGAGTTATTGAATATTCAATTATAATTTTAAATTAGCCTCGTCATTCTTGAGAAATAAACATATTTTCTGAGAAATATTATTGAACGATATTAAAAAAATATATGTAATTTAATTGAAAATATCTGTGTAAATATTATTACATCAAAGGCAAGAGGATGCTAAAAATGTAACCACATAATATAGTAAATAAATGCAGATTTCAGTTTCATATTATATTTTCAATTTTCATTCATATGGTTATTGCAATAACTTGACCTTGAGTCATATTTTCAAATAACGGTACCTACATAATGACAATAGGGGCCCTAAAATTTAAGGGATAAAGCAATAGATATTTCCAAGAATTTCACTTATACCTACTTATACATTCTGTTCTAATCTTTACATTTTGATCTCTCAGTTATGTATATAAATGAATATTTCTTATTTTCTGGATTTCATAACACCATTTAATAAATTTCGAAGTGAAAGTAGCGTGCCTCATAATTTGTAAAAAAAATTGGTTATTATTTTAAAATGCCCAATTGAATTAACTTTAAGATTAAAAGAAACCGAAAGGGGCTACAAAGCACAAATCTTATAGAAATTTTAACAAAGACACAGGTCGTGCAGTCGGGGAAAAAGTACCTAGTTTTTGCACGTGTTCTTCAGAGAATTGCATTATATCAGTTTATAAGAATATCTGATACCAACTTTCCTAAATTGTTTACCTGTTCCTATTTAATAATTTAAAAAAATATATATTCCAAAATAATTAACTTATTCATCATAACATATTGATTCATAATACGTAAATCTAATTCACGGATTGTAATAATGTATATTTTATTAGCTTCATAATCGAGATTCACCCGTTTTCGGTCCCAGAATCGGGAACCGATACGTTTCGGTTCCAGAACCGAGAACCGTTGAGATTCGATTCCAGAACCGAGAACCGATGAGATTCGATTCGAGAACCGATGAGATTCGATTCCAAAACCGAGAACCGATGAGATTCGATTCCAAAACCGAGAACCGATGAGATTCGATTCGAGAACCGATGAGATTCGATTCCAGAACCGAGAACCGATGAGATTCGATTCCAGAACCGAGAACCGATGAGATTCGATTCCAGAACCGAGAACCGATGAGATTCGATTCCAGAACCGAGAACCGATGAGATTCGATTCCAGAACCGAGAACCGATGAGATTCGATTCCAGAACCGAGAACCGGGTAGTTTCGATTCCAGAACCGGGTAGTTTCGGTTCCAGAACCGAGAACCGGGTAGTTTCGGACTCGGAACCGAGAACCGGGTAATTACACATTGAAATAACCGGGTACCCGGGTAACTTTGGAACCGGAACCGAACCGAACCGGAACCGGTTCCCACCACTAGTTTATATACAGGTGTAACAGCTACACGAGCTACCGCAAATAATTTCTATATTATTACACATACTAGAGGAGGAAATATTTTTTTGAAACCAGTGGTTCTTAAGTAACAACACAAAGTTATAATTTTTAAAAAATTGGATGGTATATATTTTATGGCTCATTCAATAATAGTATATTGTGTTATTAGGAGTAAAAGTGATACTTCTTGTGACGAGCATGGAAGTTTGCACGACGAGTGAAGCAAGTCGGACAATTGCATGCCAGGCACACAGACACTTTTATTCCGAATGACACATTATTTTTTTTTTTTCAAACGCACTACTTTTCTTCTAATTCGCTAATTCTATGTAGACATTTGAAAAAAAAGTATTTTTTTCCGAATTCAACCGTATAATCATTTATATTTTTATATAAGAAAAATTCAATTGAAATTTAATTCAATTTGATGTTTATAGTCATTATCAGTAGGCTATATAAGAGAAAAAATAAGCTTAAATTGAAACGAAACATAAATATTTGTTAATAAGTTTATAAATTGTGAGTGTTCTATTCTATTTGATTTCCATCCTTAATAATGCAATTTGACAAATAACAGTTTTTGTTTTTCATACAAAGCCCAATGAAAAATAACATAAAAATCAAATTTATAGGATATAAAACAATTATATTGTTGAATTCAGAAACAAATGCTCTCCAAGTTTGATATGAGAGATATCTTAGAGGAAAAAATCGCCACACACAGACAGACATCATGGTAAAAATAGTAAAATCGCGTTGTGTGGACCCTAATTCGTACTTGTTCACTAAAAAGCATTACCTCCCTTATAGACCAGGGACTAGTGCTACGTGAAAATGTATCATGGTATTCCAATTACTTATCCTTGGTACTCATTTAAAATTTAAATACCCTGGCGAACAATTTGCTGGCTTCCCTGGAAAGAAGACGATCTACCCAGCTGTGGGTCATAACCCAAAACTGTTTTAAAATAGTATATTAAAGAACGTATTTTTTTCGCACGCGTCAAAATTTAGAAAACTCGCTAACGCTCGTTTTCTAATTGAAAAGTGCGAAAGAAAGTCTTATAAAATGAGTTCTTTATACTATTTTTTATATTTTGTGCCTTCTACAATAACATTTACTTACTCAATTTGTGATTATATTTGTAACCATTTGTACATTTTCATGTAAATAATCTTCCCTAAATAAAATAATAATAATAATAATAATAATAATAATAATTTCGACATTATATTATTAAAATGAATTGTCAATTAACTAAAAATAAATCGAAATGAAGGTCATTATGAACGCAAAATATAAAAAATATTTTAGAATCTAGGTATTCTCTGTGGGTCTGCATAATTTGCTGACCAAAAAAAAATGTAGTAATGTTATATGGTTTGCCTACCATCTTAATATTGTACATACAGCCAACATAAATACATAAGTTTATGCTACCACCTATAAACCATCCCTACAATCCCTGACAGATAGACTTTACTTGTGTAACTATTACAATTATTCTTTAAATTCGATGTTTTAATTAATGCTACCAACTTTATATTACACATGCTTACTTCAGTAATAGATGTGATTATGCTACCACCCATAAACCACCCCTAGAACCCCTGACAGATAGACTTTACTTGTGTAACTATTAAAATTATTCTTTAAATTCGATGTTTTAATTAATGCTACCAACTTTATATTACACATGCTTACTTCAGTAATAGATGTGATTATGCTACCACCCATAAACCACCCCTAAAACCCCTAACAGATAGACTTTACTTGGGTAACTATTACAATTATGCTTAAATTCTGTGTTTTAATTAATGCTACCAACTTTATATTACACATGCTTACTTCAGTAATAGATGTGATTATGCTACCATCCATAAACCACCCCTGCAACCCCTAACAGATAGACTTTACTTGGGTAACTATTACAATTATGCTTAAATTCTGTGTTTTAATTAATGCTACCAACTTTATATTACACATGCTTACTTCAGTAATAGATGTGATTATGCTACCACCCATAAACCACCCCTACAACCCCTAACAGATAGACTTTACTTGGGTAACTATTACAATTATGCTTAAATTCTGTGTTTTAATTAATGCTACCAACTTTATATTACACATGCTTACTTCAGTAATAGATGTGATTATGCTACAATCCATAAACCACCCCTACAACCCCTAACAGATAGACTTTACTTCGGTAACTATGGGTGGTAGCATAATCACATTTATTACTGAAGTAAGCATGTTGAATATAAAGTTGGTAGCATTAATTAAATCACAGAATTTAAAGCATAATTGTAATAGTTACCCAAGTAAAGTCTATCTGTCAGGAGTTGCAGGGGTGGTTTATGGGTGGTAGCATAATCACATTTATTACTGAAGTAAGAATGTGTAATATAAAGTTGGTAGCATTAATTAAAACACAGAATTTAAAACATAATTGTAATAGTTACACAAGTAAAGTCTATCTGTCAGGTGTTGTAGGGGTGGTTTATGGGTGGTAGCATAATCACATTTATTACTGAAGTAAGAATGTGTAATATAAAGTTGGTAGCATTAATTAAAACACAGAATTTAAAACATAATTGTAATAGTTACACAAGTAAAGTCTATCTGTCAGGGGTTGTAGGGGTGGTTTATGGGTGGTAGCATAATCACATTTATTACTGAAGTAAGAATGTGTAATATAAAGTTGGTAGCATTAATTAAAACACAGAATTTAAAACATAATTGTAATAGTTACACAAGTAAAGTCTATCTGTCAGGTGTTGTAGGGGTGGTTTATGGGTGGTAGCATAATCACATTTATTACTGAAGTAAGAATGTGTAATATAAAGTTGGTAGCATTAATTAAAACACAGAATTTAAAACATAATTGTAATAGTTACACAAGTAAAGTCTATCTGTCAGGTGTTGTAGGGGTGGTTTATGGGTGGTAGCATAATCACATTTATTACTGAAGTAAGAATGTGTAATATAAAGTTGGTAGCATTAATTAAAACACAGAATTTAAAACATAATTGTAATAGTTACACAAGTAAAGTCTATCTGTCAGGGGTTGTAGGGGTGGTTTATGGGTGGTAGCATAATCACATTTATTACTGAAGTAAGAATGTGTAATATAAAGTTGGTAGCATTAATTAAAACACAGAATTTAAAACATAATTGTAATAGTTACACAAGTAAAGTCTATCTGTCAGGTGTTGTAGGGGTGGTTTATGGGTGGTAGCATAATCACATTTATTACTGAAGTAAGAATGTGTAATATAAAGTTGGTAGCATTAATTAAAACACAGAATTTAAAACATAATTGTAATAGTTACACAAGTAAAGTCTATCTGTCAGGTGTTGTAGGGGTGGTTTATGGGTGGTAGCATAATCACATTTATTACTGAAGTAAGAATGTGTAATATAAAGTTGGTAGCATTAATTAAATCACAGAATTTAAAGCATAATTGTAATAGTTACCCAAGTAAAGTCTATCTGTCAGGGGTTGTAGGGGTGGTTTATGGGTGGTAGCATAATCACATTTATTACTGAGGTAAGAATGTGTAATATAAAGTTGGTAGCATTAATTAAATCACCGAATTTAAAACATAATTGTAATAGTTACCCAAGTAAAGTCTATCTGTCAAGGGTTGTAGGGGTGGTTTATGGGTGGTAGCATAATCACATCTATTACTGAGGTAAGAACGTGTAATATAAAGTTGGTAGCATTAATTAAATCACAGAATTTAAAGCATAATTGTAATAGTTACCCAAGTAAAGTCTATCTGTCAGGGGTTGTAGGGGTGGTTTATGGGTGGTAGCATAATCACATTTATTACTGAGGTAAGAATGTGTAATATAAAGTTGGTAGCATTAATTAAATCACAGAATTTAAAGCATAATTGTAATAGTTACCCAAGTAAAGTCTATCTGTCAGGGGTTGTAGGGGTGGTTTATGGGTGGTAGCATAATCACATTTATTACTGAGGTAAGAATGTGTAATATAAAGTTGGTAGCATTAATTAAATCACAGAATTTAAAACATAATTGTAATAGTTACCCAAGTAAAGTCTATCTGTCAGGGGTTGTAGGGGTGGTTTATGGGTGGTAGCATAATTACATTTATTACTGAGGTAAGAATGTGTAATATAAAGTTGGTAGCATTAATTAAATCACAGAATTTAAAGCATAATTGTAATAGTTACCCAAGTAAAGTCCATCTGTCAGGGGTTGTAGGGGTGGTTTATGGGTGGTAGCATAATCACATTTATTACTGAGGTAAGAATGTATAATATAAAGTTGGTAGCATTAATTAAATCACAGAATTTAAAGCATAATTGTAATAGTTACCCAAGTAAAGTCTATCTGTCAGGGGTTGTAGGGGTGGTTTATGGGTGGTAGCATAATCACATCTATTACTGAGGTAAGAATGTGTAATATAAAGTTGGTAGCATTAATTAAATCACAGAATTTAAAACATAATTGTAATAGTTACACAAGTAAAGTCTATCTGTCAGGGGTTGTAGGGGTGGTTTATGGGTGGTAGCATAATCACATTTATTACTGAGGTAAGAATGTGTAATATAAAGTTGGTAGCATTAATTAAATCACAGAATTTAAAACATAATTGTAATAGTTACACAAGTAAAGTCTATCTGTCAGGGGTTGTAGGGGTGGTTTATGGGTGGTAGCATAATCACATTTATTACTGAGGTAAGAATGTGTAATATAAAGTTGGTAGCATTAATTAAATCACAGAATTTAAAGCATAATTGTAATAGTTACCCAAGTAAAGTCTATCTGTCAGGGGTTGTAGGGGTGGTTTATGGGTGGTAGCATAATCACATTTATTACTGAGGTAAGAATGTGTAATATAAAGTTGGTAGCATTAATTAAATCACAGAATTTAAAACATAATTGTAATAGTTACCCAAGTAAAGTCTATCTGTCAGGGGTTGTAGGGGTGGTTTATGGGTGGTAGCATAATCACATCTATTACTGAAGTAAGAATGTGTAATATAAAGTTGGTAGCATTAATTAAATCACAGAATTTAAAGCATAATTGTAATAGTTACCCAAGTAAAGTCCATCTGTCAGGGGTTGTAGGGGTGGTTTATGGGTGGTAGCATAATTACATTTATTACTGAGGTAAGAATGTGTAATATAAAGTTGGTAGCATTAATTAAATCACAGAATTTAAAACATAATTGTAATAGTTACCCAAGTAAAGTCTATCTGTCAGGGGTTGTAGGGGTGGTAGCATAATCACATTTATTACTGAGGTAAGAATGTGTAATATAAAGTTGGTAGCATTAATTAAATCACAGAATTTAAAACATAATTGTAATAGTTACCCAAGTAAAGTCTATCTGTCAGGGGTTTTAGGGGTGGTTTATGGGTGGTAGCATAAACTTATATATTTATTTTGGCTGTATATACAATATTAAGATCGTAGCAAACCATGTAACAGTACCTTTTTTTTGGTCAGCAAATTATTTTTTCCCATTCTCTGTGTGGGACCTGCATAAAATGACGTATGTATACGTAAATTGTAGCCGATATTAATGCCAGCCATTTTCAATCATTAAATGGGGCACTAAAGTCTTTTATTGCTGTGAATTTTACCTATCAAAAATTGCCCATGCTGTTCAATCTGGATTTTAGTCAACTAACAATTTTTACCCAAAGACACATAAAATGCAAAATATTATTTTTAGACATATTTTTTGGATTATAATTTACAAGGGTAGATCGTCTTTTTTCCGGGAATCGGGAAAAACAGCAAATTGTTCTCCAGGGTATTTAAAGTGAGCACCAAGGGTCATTGGTTTGGAACACCATGTTACATATATTTCGCGTAGAACTAGCTCCCGGTAGAAAAATAAAACACATTGTACTTGCCATTATTTTTATAACAAACTTTATTTTATATTGCACAATGCCAGTATTTCTATATACATTGAAGCTAAATATAAATAATGTTGAAACCTACGAAATAGCAAATGTATTATTTGTTTATTCTTTCTTTAAATACCTGTAGAGGTTAGAATTTGTTTGTATCACAATTTGTATTACAGATGTCACTGTGGCATAAAGCTAGATTTACACAATTTTTACCTTTACTTTCATTAAAATATGCATATAAAACTTTGGCCCGTTCTAGGAACCCGCTTTTGTAGATTGGATTTGTTAAAAGGGCCGTTTAACCTTATAAGAATATAATGTAAAATCACGCCTCCTAATATACCTACAGTACTTAGTATTTATTTATTATTCTGAAAGCGTAAAAGTCGAACCATCGAATGATTTGAAAAATATGATACAGTATAAAATAAAACGTTGTAGTAATTTACGTTATAAATTGAAATGAGTAGCTACCGTAAAAATTATTTAACGGACGTATGACGTACAGCATTTTATTTTATACATGTGTCGCATTTTTGGACGAAAATTCGGATAAATTCTTCCTTTCTTTCGTTCTTAAAAAAAACACGTCGCTTGATCTTAATAAAAATAAAACAGTAATGACAGCAACCAATTTTGTTTTTTTTACACTTCTAATATTTAAAATATTTTTTAAAACAGTTTTAGATTATGACCCACAGCTAGGTAGATCGTCTTTTTTCTAAGTATTTAAATAGTGAGTACCAAGGATGAGTATTTGGAATACCATGATACATTTTTCATGTAGCACTGGCACCCGGTCTATAAGGGAGGTAATGCTTTTCAATGAATAAGCACGAATTAGGGTTCCCACAACATAATTTGACCATTTTTACAATGATGTCTGTCAGTGTGTCTGTGTTTGACGATTTTCCTCCACGATATCTATCTTATATCAAACTTTTGTTTGTTATTTTTCAGTAGGCTATATATGAAAAACATAAAATGCTATTCGTCAATTTGAATTATTAAGGATACAAATCAAATAGAATAGAACACTATTTAGAAATTTATTAAAAAATATTTATGTTTCGTTTCATATGTAAGGATATAAAATGATTATGAACTAAAAAATATATCTCATGTCATTTTAAAAATTATAACTTTGTGTTACTTGAGAACTACTGGTTTCAAAAAAATATTTTCTCCTCTAGTCGGATGTCCCCCTTGGTCTTTTGTCTCATAGTATTTTATTGTATGTTTAATAAAAAAAATATTTTAGATAGCTCGCATAGCTGTTACACCTGTATATAAAACCTGTATTATTCATATTTTAAATTTTTGTAACAACCACAATGTATTACTTACGTACCAGAGTGATTCTAGCGGCCAATTCTCTAACGCAACCTGTTGTGAACAAGCCTCACCCAGTGCATTACCATGGCCTGACAGATATATCACTGATAATTATTAAAGATGTTAACGAATAAATGGCAATAAAATATACATTAAATTAAAGTATTATTAAAGATAATGCATATAAAAATTCCCGGACGCAAGTAAGTGATGAATTTATTCATTTTGATGATCCTAACCCCAAAAAAATTTACAGGTTATGGTAGCAGATAATAAACAAATGTATTTATTCCCTATATATCTTAAGAGTGCCGCTTCGAAATTATTATAAATAAATAGTATGTACTATAACAAATATACTCATGTATATTTTGTAATAGCACCACCCGTAGGGCATTTGTAAATAATTAATAAAGTTTGCGTTATATCCTATGTGAATATATTTTTTCAGATTTCTCCTTTATAAGTCTGCGTGCCGCTTTGAAATTATTATAAATAAATAGTAGGTATTATAACAAATTATTAAATATATATTTCTATATAGCGCCCCCCGTAGAGGAGTATGAAAAAAATTCATGAACATTTTGTGACCTACTATATACTTGTAATCTTACAGATTCCCTACATAAAACCGCGTGCCGCCTTGAAATTATTATAAACAAATAGTATACACTACAAAAAATTATTAAATGTATATTTCAATATAGCGCCCCCCGTAGAGGGGTATGAAAAATATTCATGAACATTTTGTTACCTATTATATACTTGTAATCTTACAGATTCCCTATATGAAACCGCGTGCCGACTTGAAATTATTATAAACAAATAGTATACACTACAACAAATTATTAAATGTATATTTCAATATAGCGCCCCCCGTCGAGGGGTATGAAAAAAATTCATGAACGTTTTGTTACCTATTATATACTTGTAATCTTACATATTCTCTATATAAAACCGCGTGCCGACTTGAAATTATTATAAACAAATAGTATATACTATAACAAATTATTAAATGTATATTTCAATATAGCGCCCCCCGTAGAGGGGTATGAAAAAAATTCATGGACATTTTGTTACGTATCATATACTTGCAATCTTACAGATTCCTTATATAAGTCCGCGTGCCGCCTTCAAATGATTATAAACAAATAGTATACACTACAAGAAATTATTAAATATATATGTCAATATAGCGCCCCCCGTAGAAGGGTATGAGAAAAATTCATGATCAATTTGTTATCTATCATATACATTTAATCTTAGATATTCCCTACAAAAACCGCGTGCCGCCTTGAAATTACTATAAACAATTAGTATGCATTATAATATATTATTTAATATATATTTCATTCTACCGCCCCTCGTAGAAGGGTATGAAAAAGATTCATGTACATAATGTTACCTATAAATTCAAATTATTACAAAAGGCTAAACGTTGGATCACAGATACAAGCGCGGTTTAAATAGTTATTTAAAATAAAAAAATTGAATAATATGAGAAATAAATAGGTAATTTGACAAAATAAATCTTACAATTGTTAAAACAATTTTTTTATCTGAATTTGTTTTAATTTATAATACGTACCTATACTTACATATTTTCTAAATTTAAATATAAATTTCACAATAGGTACAAATAATAAATTTTACAAAAATTTAAAATATGTAATATTTGTATAGAGAGAACAATATAATTCTTAATTAAAATAAATATCAATATATATATATATATATATATATATATATATATATATATATATATATATATATATATATATATATATCTGTAAAGGTTAAATGAAAAAAATTTGCTTATTTGTATGTTTGTAATTATTTATTTAATAATACTTCATAAATACATATTTAAAAATATAACATATCAGTGTAAAGAAATAGTATAGTGGCTGAATAAATACGTAAGATGAACAATAGAGGGTCATCATGGTTTCCATCTGTACAACAATACATTATCAATTGCATATATTATACAGAATGCCCATTTTATCTGTTTTAAAGCCGTTACAAAATAAATCATGTATGCTTTAAATTTCATTGTATAATGTATTGCATAAAGTTTTACTCTTGTACTATGTAAATTATACTTTATGCTACAGAGCCATCTGTGATACGAGTTCTAACACAAAAATAAATTCTAACCTCTACAAATATTTGTATTGTGGTGAGGGCGCTATTTTCAAATATATAGTAAATAATTTGCTATAATACATTCTATTTATTTATAATAATTTAAAGAAGTCAGGTGGTCTTATATAGAATATATCTGAAATTATACATATAAGACGGTCCGTAAATAAATCATAAAGAGTGTGTGAGGCATTATATGATATGTAAAAAATTGTTCATGAATTTTTCTCATACCCTTCTGCGGGGGGCGCTATACTTTATATTAAAAAAATTTGTATAATGTATACTAATTGTTTATAATAATTTCAAGGCGGCACACGGGCTTATATAGGGAATATCTAAGATTACAAGTATTTGATATAGGTAACAAAAGTTCATGAATTTTTTTTATACCCCTCTACGGGGGGCGCTAGATTGAAATATACATTTTATAATTTATTATAGTGTATACTATTTGTTTATAATAATTTCAAGTCGGCACGCGGTTTTATATAAGGAATCTGTAAGATTACAAGTACATAATAGGTAACAAAATGTTCATGAATTTTTTTCATACCCCTCTACGATGGGCGCTATATTGAAATATACATTTAATAATTTGTTATAGTGTATACTATTTGTTTATAATAATTTCAAGTCGGCACGCGATTTTATATAGGGAATCTGTAAGATTACAAGTATATGATATAGGTAACAAAATGTTCATGATTTTTTTTCATACCCCTCTACGGGAGGCGCTATATTGAAATATATATTTAATAATTTGTTATAATACCTACTATTTATTTATAATAATTTCAAAGCGGCACGCAGACTTATAAAGGAGAAATCTGAAAAAATATATTCACATAGGATATAACGCAAAGTTTATTAATTATTTACAAATTACCTACGGGTGGTGCTATTACAAAGTATATATGAGTATATTTGTTATAATACATACTCTTTATTTATAATAATTTCGAAGCGGCACTCTTAAGATATATAGGGAATAAATACATTTGTTTATTATCTGCTACCATAACCTGTAAATTTTTTTGGGGCTAGTATCATCGAAATGAATAAATTCATCACTTACTTGCGTCCGGGAATTTTTATATGCATTATCTTTAATAATACTTTAATTTAATGTATATTTTATTCCCATTTATTCGTTAATACCTTTAATAATTATCAGTGATATATCTCAGGCCATGGTAATGCACTGTGTGAAGCTTGTTCACAACAGGTTGCGTTAGAGAAGTGGCCGCTAGAATCACTCTGGTACGCGTTGGAAGTTTTTAGTGGGCTTTTTACGAAACATTGACGCTACCGGTGCTTGAGCCAGAATGTGTCTGAACGAAACCGTAAAGTGTTGTCAGAACTAAATAATCTTGGGTAGGTTCGGAAGTTGGGAAATTACTAGCGCTGTCAAGAACCGGAAAAATTTAGAACCGGGTACCCGGTTCCCAAGCTATCCGGGTACCCGGTTCCCAAGCTATCCGGGTACCCGGTTC
Source organism: Harpalus rubripes (assembly GCA_963082715.1). Lineage (NCBI taxonomy): Eukaryota > Metazoa > Arthropoda > Insecta > Coleoptera > Carabidae > Harpalus > Harpalus rubripes. The sequence goes on from OY720456.1 coordinate 37,562,054, forward strand.
CCAAGCTATCCGGGTACCCGGTTCCTAGAACCGATCTTCGGTTCCGAGTAGTAGAACCGATTTTCGGTTACGGTTATGTAATTTATCTGTAATGATGTGTAAATATTATTACACCAAAGGCAAGAGGATGCTAAAAATGTAACCACATAATATACCCAGTAAATAATTGCAGATTTCAGTTTCGTATTATATTTTCAATATTCATTGAATATGGTTTATTTCAATAACTTGACCTTGAGTTATATTTTCAAATAATGGTATCTACGTAATGACAATAGCGGCCATAAATTTAAGGAATAAAGCAATAGATATTTCCGAGAATTTCACTTATAACTACCTACTTATACATTCTGTTCTAATCTTTACATTTTGATCTCCCAGTTATGTAATATAAATGAATATTTCTTATTTTCTGGATTTCATAACACCATTTAATAAATTCCGAAGTGAAAATAGCGTGCCTCATAATTTGTAAAAAATTTGCTTATTATTTTAAAATTCCCAATTGAATTAACTTTAAGATTAAAAGAAACCGAAAGGGGCTACAAAGTACAAATCATATAGAAATTTAAACAAAGACACCGGTCGTGCCGTCGGGGAAAAAGTACCTGGTTTTTGCACGTGTTCTTCAGAGAATTGCATTATATCAGTTTATAAGAATATTTGATACCAACTTTCCTAAATTGTTTACCTGTTCCTATTTAATAATTTTAAAAAAAATAACTCAAATAATTAACTTACTCATCATAACATATTGATTCATAATACGTAAATCTAATTCACGGATCGTAATAATGTATATATTATTAGCTTCATAATCGAGATTCACCCTTTTTCGGTCCCAGAACCGGAAACCAATACGTTTTGGTTCCAGAACTGAGAACCGTTGAGATTCGATTCCAGAACCGAGAACCGATGAGATTCGATTCGAGAACCGATGAGATTTGGTTCCAGAACCGATGAGATTCGATTCCAGTACTAATATTTCCACTTTGAAGTAGCTATATTTCTCTTTTGTGAGTACAAAACTTGAATATTGTCTGCAAGTTTGGAATCCAATCTATAATAAATACCAATGTATACTTGAGTCTATTCAACGAAAGTTTGTGAAATTTTGTTATTACAAACTTCATAGACGGTATCCCAGTTTTGAAGCTGACTACAACATCTTACTTGCAGAAATTAATATAGTCTCACTCAATAAGCGGAGAAAAATTCAGTCATATCTATTTTTGTATAAGGTTTTACATTGCATCGTGAATGATCAAGTTATACTTGCAAAAATACCAATATTTGTTCCTAGACATAATTCTCGTATTAAACGAACCTTTCATTGCAGTATCGCGCATACTAACTATGAATTAAAATTACCAGTTAGAATGTTATGTGAAAATTTTAATACCCTGCCACATTACATTGACATCTTTTTTGGCTCGTTCGTGAAGTTTAAGAACGCAGTATATTGTTACTATGAGTTATAATGCTTCAAATAATTATTTTGTTTTGTGTGCTATGAAAACCAATATTATCTGTGTTTATTTTGTTATTACATTAATACTTGTGCTAATTAAGGTTAATTTTATTGTTTTTTGTATAATCTACCTGTAATTGGGATATTACACCCTGTAGGTCAGATTGAAAATAAATAAATAAATAAACAGTTTTAAGTTTAGAAGGGCACTTAATATCTTTAATTAATTAAAAAATGGAAAAGATTGATTTATAAAGATCACGCATCTTTTTGTATTTATATTTTTCTTTTCTTTTATTATTTCTATTATTGTATCTTCCAACAGTACTCCTCTCTTCATAGCTTCGGTGGGCTCGAATTTAGCTGATCCAAAAATACTTTGAATGAACGGTTTTGCAGCGTGTGACTTCGTAAACCTTGGAAGCAGTTATTCGATTTTAAAATCATCTGGTTCACAATCATTCAACTGCTTCTTATATTTTGCAGCTAAACAATGCAAGGAAATTTGTTTGACAGCACTACGAATCTTTAACTGCATAAGCACACTTGGGCTATTGCATTTCTTTGCTTCTTCAAAATAAGCATTTAGGAAAGAATCGTTCCTTGGGGGTAAATCCGGCACACAGGAGCTGCTGATTCACTGCTTACTTTTGTTAATCTTCATATCTTCTGTGACGCCAGGAAAACAGAGCCACCTTTAAAAAAGTAATAATAAGATAATGTACATAAAATAAATAACAGCTAACTTACCCTGACTTAATAATAATAATAATATAATAATAATAATAATCTTTATTATTCAACAGGATGAATCCCTATTACAGAATAATATTACATATACAAAAAATGATAATAGATAGGTTACATGAAATTATAAAATTAACACTTAAATTATACTATTCAGTTTTTTTTAAATACATTAAGTGTGACAAAAAAATCAATATCAGAACTAACATTGTTACATTTACGGCACATAGTATTTATAGGGGAATTATAATGGTAATTTGTGCGCGAAAAATTATTGACAAAAATGTTATTGCAACGAGTACTACAATTATTTACATAAAAATTTAAAGCATTGACTAAATCACTATCATTTACGAGGTTATTAATTATTTTATAAATAAATAATATTTGATGTTTTGTTCGTCTGTTTGCAAGGGTGTCAAGGTTAAATAATTTAAGTAAAGCAGACGAACCGCAATATCTTTCACCGAAAGTTCTATAATGTACTACTTTATAAAATTTTATTTGTATCTTTTCAATGACATTGACCAAGTATGCTTGCGACGGAGACCAAATAATAGAGCCATAATCTAATTTGCTCATAATAAGCGATTTAAAAAGTACATTGTAGCATGTCATATTTTTGAAATCATTGGTTGAACGCAATATAAATCCTACTAATCTTAAACATGAACTGACTAATATTTCTATATGATTTATAAGATATAATTTTGGATCAAGATAGATGCCAAGGTCTTTAATCATTGTAACTCGATTTATATTTACATCATTCATCAAATAATTGAAATTGATAGTAACAGGTTTTCTGGTAAAACTGATAACATTGCATTTACTTAAGTTAAAAAATAAATGATTTTGAATTGACCAAATTAAATATAGAATTTAGATCCTCCTGAAGCAGAGAGCAATCATTTATGTCAGAAACAACACTGAATAATTTAAAGTCATCAGCATACATAAGACATTTAGAAAATTTTATGACAGATGTTATGTCGTTTATAAATAATATAAAAAGTAAAGGGCCAAGGACTGACCCTTGGGGTACTCCGGAAAATGCTGTAAAATTATATGACGTGAAACCGTTACAGTATACATACTGTATTCTGTTGTTTAAATATGATTCAATCAAAAAATATAATTTATTTGAGAAGCCAATAATTTTTAATTTATGTAATAAAATTGAATGAATAACTGAATCGAAGGCTTTGCAAAAATCTGTACTTATAACATCTACTTGTTTCTTGTTATGGAAAGACTCAAAAATGTACTGAACGAAATTAACTAAATTCGTGACAGTAGATCTGCGGTTAACAAAACCATGCTGATAAGGGCTTATATCATTTATAGTTTGTTGTTGAATCTGCTCAAATAATATTGACTCAAAAATTTTGGCTACCGAATTTAGGAGAGATATTGGACGATAATTATTTATCATGCTTCTGTCCCCTGATTTAAATATTGGACAAATACTAGAACACTTCCATTTATCAGGGAAAGTATTATTAGTCTCTAAACTTAAATTTAATAAAATATATAAAGGGAGAACTAGAGCATCATTACAACCTTTAAAAATTAGGACAGGTACATTATCTGGACCAACAGATTTTGTGTTTTTTTGAGATTTTATAGCAGCAGTAATTGCATCAATACTTATTTTAGTTACTGAAATAGGGTTACAAAAATTATTGCTATCTGGTTTAAAATGTAAGTTGTTGTTATTTACTGGAGTGTTATTATAAACACTTTGAAAAAATGTTGCAAAGGCATTTACAATATCAGAGCCATTAGAAAAAGTTTTGTTGTCGTATTGCATGACAGAAGGTATGTTACAGGAGTTCTTTTTATTCTTTAAAAAATTCCAAAAATTTTTGGGGCAGTTTATTAAATTATTTTGTACGGAATTGATATAATCATTGTATGCATTTTTAATAAGAATTTTTGTTAAGGATCTGTAGGATTTAAATTTATTTAAGTGGTAACTTAAGCCAGACTTTTTATACTGCTTACGATGATATTCTTTTTGTTTTAAACAAGTAATAATATCATAGTTAAACCAAATAGGGTATTTCAAATTTCTACTAGATTTTTTAGGAATGCAAACGTCAAGAATATCATATAAGACTTCATAAAAATGTTTAACAGCATCATTTACATCGTTATAAAAGTTTAGAAAAATCCAGTCAACCTCATTCAGTAGTTTATACAATAATTCATAATTACCATTTTTATAATTATAGTAAGTTTTTACATTGGTTTTTAAATTATTATAAGAAGAAATGAAAATTTTACAATCTATATCTAAGGCTGGATGATGTCTGTCTTCAGGCAATAAGCTAAAATCACATTTTTGAATAGTGCAATCAATGTCTAGGATGTTATTATTAATGTTAGGTATTCTATTGTATTGTGTCATGTTGAGAAAATTTATAAAGTTTGTAAAGTGTTTGACATTATTGTCAGAGATATTATTTTCATAAAAACAGTTTAAATTTGTTATATTTACATCTCCAATAATTAAAACATTGGCCGAGAGTACAAAAGGTAGAGCTGAAATGTGCTCATAAACGTGTAAATATTCATGTGTAGTAGTATCTGGTGGTATGTAAACCGCAAAAATATATACAATTGAGGATGAAGTAGGAAAAAATATTTTTACACATAAAACATCAATTTTATTTAAGTTCCAGCTGATATCTTCTTGTTTATGTTTGAAAAGTTCGTTGACTGCAATGAGCACTCCTCCCCCGCAGGTTTTGCCTGTTTCAACTCTGTCACGGTCACTTCTGTAGACTCAGTAGCGTTGATCAAAAAGTTCATTGTTGGTGATATATTCGGTAAGCCAAGTCTCACTTGCAAAATGTCATGAATATTTAGTTATATATATATATATATATATATATATATATATATATATATATATATATATATATATATATATATATATATATATATATATATATATATATATATATATATATATATATATATATATATATAATAAATAATTATACCTTTCTTACCCGGTGTACAAATGAAATGTGGAACATAAGGATTTTAATGTTATAATTTTAATACTGCTATATCTCTGATTATTCATTATAATGCAAAAGTGTAATGAAAAAAAAAGTTTAAAATGAATAAATGCATCCATTGAGTACAAGTACAGTTTCTTGTTTAATTACTTCTTGTAAACGAATTACAACCAAAATAAAGTACACGATTTAAGCAAAGGCAATTACCAGTGAGTCATGAGAAATAAAACATAAATTTTTTATGTTTGTTGTTTCTGACATATCTGATAAATCTGACATTTCTTTTGATTCAATGACCCTCCTTGGATTTTTTTATTAATAGAATTTAATTAGGATTACGAAAATATCTTAAAGAATATCGGCCCAGTTGTATAAAATATTATTAACTTGAATCCCGATGTCAACTTTGACAAGATGTATATTCCAATGTATTTTTGATACTTATCCATGGTTACAATTTGCAGTTAAACACATAATCAGTTAACATTGTTTTATGCAACTAGTCCTAATGTACACAACGACACTCCTAGTTTCGAGTGCCTTACAGGATTTTTCCGACATAATCATTTGCATATCAACTTTAGACAAATTGCTTAAATCTGCTATAATGAATCCTGCCTCCATTGCGTATTAACTAGAAAATATTTATTATTAAAGTATTTCTTGTACGATTGTGAATAAAGGTATGAATTGTAGTATTTGTAATAAAATATAAAAATTACTGTGACAAAATTATTTAGAAAAATCTAACCATTAATAAAGTGCAATAAAATTTAACAGAACTTGATAAATGAATTGAATTAAGCAGCACAGGACTATCTCAGTGTCAAATAATATCAATAGAACTCAACGAACAGAAGAAACAAAGCAACAAACATAAGAAATAATCTCGAATTAATGCAAACAAATTCAAAATTTCTTAGTCAACTTTTACGATACAAGCGCCACCTAGTGGTCACGAGTATAGTTTGAGAATGTCAAAATGTTTTTGTAGTACTAGAAAATAAATATAATCAATTAGTTACAATGGTTTTCTTATAATTTTCTTTAGGTTTTTAGTAATAATATGTAAGATTACAATTAAATACATTTGATTTTCTACTTTTTGCAATACTTACTGAACACCATGTCCACAGACCAAAAATATATTATATAGATAGGCGAGTGTTATGGGTGACCTTGGAACAACGTTTTAGTTTTCGTACCGCCCGACAGATGACTCTGAATGTCATGCCTTAATTTAAAATCGCTGGTTCATGTTTTCGTTGGCCGTTGACGTTCCATTTTGCTTCTGTTGTTCGACATATAAGATTCGTGCCCTTTGGTTTTGTTTTTTGTTTGGTGCATCATCATTATATTATACAGAAAATTTATTTTAACATGCAACATATGATCAATCTCTTCCATGGTTACACACTACTGTCAAAATATGACAGTAATGTAATATTTGTTCATTTTAAAATGCAACATACAAAAATTGTAATTTGTATTAGTAATACTAATTACTAATAAATTAGCCTACATATGATTAACAAAAATTTAAAACTTTATTGTAGCACATCTTAACAAACTTTGGCTTACAAACATACATAATTGTAATGTAATAAATGTTCAAAAATAAGCCCATTCACACTAAGGCAATATCCTAGACGACAGTAGAAAGAATTTTCACCATTTGTGATGTGTTCTGAAGGTATCTCCCGTGCTGCAAAACTATAATGTTGCATTTTAAAATGGACAAATATTACATTGCTATCATTTTTGACAGTAGTGAGTAACTATGGAAGTGATTAACCATATGTAGCATTTTAAAATAAATTCTCTGTATATGTTTATAAAAGTAAAAACCAAATATTAAAAGGGAAAAACGTGTTAATCTCGATACACACAATCTGGACAAATTCCAAAAAAAATGTGTCATGATATATCTTGTAAATATTTTTAAAAATAAAATATTTTTTTTTTTTTTGTATAAAATGTATTTCTGTATCATTTCTTCTTTTTTTTCCTATTTTATTTAAATAAATGGCCACCAACCAAGTATCAATTGTTCGCTTAGTGTTCGTACCTACCACGAGATGGTGTCAGAAGACGGTTACAATTAGGGTACCTTTATAACCAGGGTATGGCCATGGCGTGGCTCACGTTTCGTCCGCCATTACCGGGACATCTGTTATATGTGTTGTTCTTGCGCAAAGTATTATGTATTTTCGTGGCTATTTGTTTTAATTTAATGAGAAACACATTTAATTATCATTTTAATATGTATTTAAAGTGTAAGTAATATATTTTATCTTATTTACTTGTGTAGTTTGTTAAGATATCCACCACGATTACTGTCACTGAAAACAACTAAAAATTACCAATATTAAGCACAATCATTTAAATTTTTAAAAGGTAAGTTTAGAATATACAATTATTATGTAAATAAGAACTACAGATATTAAATTAGATGTGATAATAACAACCCATGTCATATATTCTACACAACCTCTAAATGTATGTCATAATAATAATTGTGTATGTCTTAAATAAATTAATTTTTCTTACCTTTATAATTTCACAGTGTGATAATTTAATATTATTTTATAATATAATATCACATTTATTACAAATAAATGGGAAAATCAATTACCGACAATGGCGGCGATCTTGGCCCATGGCCATACCCTGGTTATAAAGGTACCCTAGTTACAATTAGGGTACCTTTATAACCAGGGTATGGCCATGGCGTGGCTCACGTTTCGTCCGCCATTACCGGGACATCTGTTATATGTGTTGTTCTTCCGCAAATTATTATGTATTTTCGTGGATATTTGTTTTATTTTAATGAAACACACATTTAATTATCATTTTAATACGTATTTATAGTGTAAGTAATATATTTTATTTTATTTACTTGTGTAGTTTGTTAAGATTCCCACCACGATTACAGACATACTGAAAACAACTATAAATGATCAATATTAAGCACAATCATTTAAATTTTAAAAGGTAAGTTTAGAATATACAATTATTATGTAAATAAGAACTACAGATATTAAATTGGATGTGATAATAACAACCCATGTCATATATTCTACATAACCTCTAAATGTAAATATTAATAATAATTGTGTATCTCTTAAATTAATGAATTTTTATTACTTTTTTAAATTCACAGTGTGATAATTTAATATTCTTTTATAATATAATATCACATTTATTACAAATAAATAAGGAAATGAATTACCGACAATGGCGGCAATCTTGGCCCATGGCCATACCCTGGTTATAAAGGTACCCTAGTTACAATGAATAACATAGGAGTCGCCTATCTATATAGTATATGTTTGGTCTGTGACCATGTCGAAAACTCGTGAACCATTGGTTGTACACCGCTGGTACTATGTAACAACCCGCTAAAAATTTAATATTTAAAAACTAAATTAAAGATGAAGAAGAAATCATCTTCCAACTCGCATCAAACCTTTTATAAGTGTATCTCGTGCTTATTCACTAAAATCGGGATATGCGATTTTTAGTATGAATTCAATACCTCTCTTAGCGAGAGATAAAAAGGCGATGAAGAAAAAAATATACTTTATAAACAGTTAACAAATAATATAGTAAATGTAATTCCTAGATAATAAAATAATAATAGATCTAAAGGCTACATTAGGAAAGGAAGAAATATACAAACAAATCTGTGGACTTTGTTATGCTGGGTTTATGCAAACAATTAAATTAAAAAATTAAATTATAACTAAACTAAGCAAGTAGAAAGCACTGCTATAAATGACAACTTTTATGCAACTAAACTGAAAAACTAGACAAATGTAACTAAATTAACAAGTTGGCTATTTTCAACTTTTAGTGTAGTTTTATAATTTTTTTGCTTTGCGCATGCGCCAATAGCGCATTTATGATAAATTTTAACGCCTAACCTATAAATATATTCGATGATAACAAAGTTTCTGCAGAGAAGAGCGATGAAATACTAATTGGACTCAAACATAAACAATTTTAATTTACTGCATAAACGAAATTATTTTAATTTAGTGGCTTAACTTAATTTTATAGTTTACATGCTGCATTAACCCAGCGCTAATTTGTTAATATGTTACTTGTTATTGTTACTATTATTATTATATTTATTTTCTCGGTAAAGATACAATTCGTTTATAGAATTATTGTACCTCTTCGGTCTGCCATGGCTTTTCTGGAGAACTTCATCCTGATCCAATAAGCATTTAAAACCTTACGCACAATGCGGCATGTTATTATTATTGTTATTATTGGTACTATTATTATTATTATTATTATTATTATTATTATTATTATTATTATTATTATTATTATTATTATTATTATTATTATTATTATTATTATTATTATTATTATTATTATTATTATTATTATTATTATTATTATTATTATTATTATTATTATTATTATTATTATTATTATTATTATTATTATTATTATTATTATTATTATTATTATTATTATTATTATTATTATTATTATTATTATTATTATTATTATTATTATTATTATTATTATTATTATTATTATTATTATTATTATTATTATTATTATTATTATTATTATTATTATTATTATTATTATTATTATTATTATTATTATTATTATTATTATTATTATTATTATTATTATTATTATTATTATTATTATTATTATTATTATTATTATTATTATTATTATTATTATTATTATTATTATTATTTTATTTCTCTTTTCAAGTAAGTACAGTTATTATACAACGAACCTAAGGGTAAGTACATACAATAAGTTGGTAAGTATTTGACATCTAGTTTAACAAATATATTTCAGTTAATATAATAGAAACTTCTGTTTTTCCCAGTTTGGTCATTTGGACGGTGAGCTGGATTAATATTATTATTACTATTTATTTATTTTAAAGTTACAATAGTTTTGTACATCGACTTCTTAAGTGGTAAGTATATACAAAATATTAGGTTAGATATTTAGTAATAATATACCTAAGAATATTATTATTGTTATTGTCATTATTAATATTGTTATTAGTATTATTATTATTAATTGAAATTTAACATTTAAAATTTATTATAAATATAAATGTATTTATAAGTACTTTATGAATGGGTAATGAAAATACATTACGACTTTGCCTTATTTTTTTAGATCCCTCTGTTTATGAAGGTAAAAAGAAAATTACCATCAAATATAAAACTATTTTCTTTACTTTCAAGTATCAAATACATTTATATTGTTTAAATTATGGAAGCGTATAAGTAAACCAGCTTCTTGAATATTTCTTATGTCAATATCAGTAGTAGGTAATGAGGAAATAATGACTAGTACCACCAATTTAAGTAATTTTGACTGCAAACACGTAACATTTATTTATGACTCACTATAAACAACTGTGAATAAATTATTTATTATTATTATCACTAATATTTTTCTAATTTCACCCATGCTTTATATTGTGCATTATCTATTTATCTACCGAAAATTTATATACTTTGCATATAATGTAATGGTTTTCTGTAATTGGGGCACCTAGCCCTGTTGAGAATGTTAAATAAAGAAATAAATATATAATATACTCTCTTTGTCTATTAAAAAGAAAAAAATGATATAGCTATAAGAAATAAATTTTAATGTTATATTTTATATTAATTTGTAGAAGAAACTATATAGGAATGATGTTTGGTGTATATGAATTTCATATATAATAAAAAGAAACAATTTATTTTGAACTGGCAGTAAAATGAAGAAAATATTGTTGTTACTCTTATTGTTAAAACAAACAAAAACATATATTTATATAAACGAAGAATATAATAATGAAATAAATGTAAATTGTCTTCAAAAATTATATGAAAAATCATTTGAATTTTATGATACAAATTTACTTTTATTATATACAAAAAATACTGAAAAATACATACAAATATTATTGCCAGTATTGAAATCATATATGATTATGAACATAAATGAAAAATATAACATAAAAACCAAATATAAAATGTTCAAATATTATATTTTTCTTATAGAAAGTACTTCTGAATACGAAAATTTTATAAATACAACAAAATACTCATCACTATGAAACCCACGAGCTAAAATAATAATATACGGACTCCAAAATAAAAACTTTATTAAAGAAATTATAAACATAAGTTGGTCATATTTCACAATTAATGTGAACATCATATATGATCAAGAAATATACACATCTTTCCCGTACAATAACAGCTGTAACAACACTACTGTGAATATACTTGCAAGTTGTACCAACATAACACAAACATTCCCGCGTAAAATTCCCCACATAGTTCAAGGATGTGAACTGAAGATATCTCCGTTCTACGACCCACCAAACGTCAAAAATCCAAACCTAAATACAGATGACGTTTCAATAGTTGGATTAGAACCAGTTATAATCAACAATTTTTTAAATAAAATGAATTTAACTAAAAATTATTTACCAAATAAGTATCCTTTATGGGGATTTAAGTTTACCGATGGTGGTAGCACTTTTTTGTTTAATGATTTATTCATAAAAAAATGTGAGATTATAGCGGGAAATATAATGAATAATGAAAGTTTTTATTTTGATTTTGACGGGAGTGTATTTTATTATTATAGTTATACCAGATGGTTTGTGCCATTAGCACAACCAATTGAACCATGGCGAAATTTAATCTTAGTTTTTGACACTGTTTTATAGTTATATATCTTGGTGACTTTTTTGTCCTGCCTTGTGACTTGTTGGATTTTTAGTTACATTTTACCAGAAAAAACACTGTACAAATCGTTGTCATTTTGTTTTCTAGATACGTTGTGCATTTTTTTACAAGGATCAAGACAAAATCCAAAAAATACTTGTTTAAAGGTTGTTTACATTTTTTGGGTTATGGGTACGTTACTAATAGCAACAGCATATCAGTCGAAATTGATAAATGTTTTGATAACACCATTATACGATGGGCAGATTCACAATGTTCAAGAAATGATACAACGACATTTTCCTTTCGGATTACCTACCCCAGTTAGAAATTTATTTAACACAAGATATGAAGAGGATAGACAAATATACGAACGTGCTATATCTTGTCCGGAAATTACAGCTTGTATTGAAAAATTATTCCAAGGAAAACAAGGGTTTATGGCGCCCGAACTAACTATGTATTCCCTTGTACCAACTTACATGGCAAGAAATGACACCAAGAATAATTTATATGGATTTGAAAAAATTGTTGAACCTGTAAGATTTATATTATATGCGCAAAGAGGTTTTCCATTTATGGAGAAATTTAATGATTTTGTACTGTTATTTCAACAAAATGGAATGATATGGAAATGGACAGATGATATCAAAAAGAATACAGTAAAAAATATTGATGATGATAATGTAAAACCATTGAAAGTTAATAATTTAAAAGCATTTTGCTAGTTTTGTGTTTAGGTTATATTGTAAGTTTTACATGTATTTTGCTGGAAAATGTGTGGTACAAATATAGTATTATTAGTGGAAAGTATTGAAAAAGTAAATATTCCAATTTATCACAAAAGTATGTGGTTACAATGCACATAAGTTATTAAAAAAATATGTAGGTATATTACGCTAATATAAAAATATAATTTTACATTTTTTTAAACTGCTCAACTGGTCTACTTATTATGATTTTTATTTTTCGAGTTAATATGTTACATACTTTATAATAAATATTCATGTATGGTATATATCTATGAATCCTCAGACAATTTTTGACTCGTTTACCAACAGCGCGTTCAGATGGCAATTTTGGCAATACTTTTTCATGTAGTTATTATTAAAATTAACCATATACTAAGAAATTTACAAATAATTTTGCTTTAGAAGTTTTAATGTAGACCCTACAGCTTTGCAAAATTGTTGTTCGGAAGGATGTTGTGAAAGACAGTAACAAACTTTGTTACTGCTGGTAATTGGAAAAAGTTAAATACATACATATATAAAAGAATGAGACTGAATATTTGAAAGATTTAAATGTTTCTGGTGGTATTTTTATGGGCTCTATCACCTTTACTTATAGTGAGTCATAAATAAATGTTACGTGTTTGCTAGTATATAGTGTTATAAGGCAGTCAAAATTACTTAAATTGATGCTAGTAATAATCACTATTTCCTCATTACCTACTAATGATAATAATATCAGAAATAATCAAGACGTTGGTTTACTTACGAGTATATGCTTAAATAATTTAAACAATATAAATGTATCTGATACTTGCAAATAAAGAAAATAGTTTCACATTTAATGCTAATTTTCTTTTACCTTCATAAACAGCGATATCTACAAAAGTCAAAGTTGCAATGCATTTACATTGCCCATTCATAAAGTACTTGGAAATAAATTTATATTTATAATAACTTTTCAATGTAAAATTTTAAAATATAATAATAATATAACAAATCTAATAATAATAATAGATAATAACATATTTTTTTGCTTATGGCATCGACTACTATGGTTATTATTATTATTATTTTCTAGACATCAAAAACACTTTCAAATATATCACAAGGTAATACCATAGTACGTTTAGTGCCCATGGGAAATGTCAGAATTTATAATGTATTTGGACAATTATTTTTTTTTAAATATAATAAATAAATAAATAACACTATGTTTTAACATTCACAGTTAAAAATTAATATCTCTTGATACAGGTGGTCTGTCAGCATCTCAGGTAAGTTTCTACCAAAATCATATAATCGTTTTACCGGTTCCAGAGTAGGGCAATCGACTAAATGGTGCTGTACAAGACATTGCTCGCATAAGCTAGGGTTTTGCCTTCTTAGTCTGTGCATACGTGATAGTCTAGTGTGGCCTGGGCGTAGCCGGTGGACTCTGACTAGTTCTGAGCGTGACAGACCTTTGGGAAAATCCACTGGTGCCACTGATGGTTTTACGAAGTATTCATCCTAGTTCTGTTTTGTACTTGTTTAGCGGTTAATTATATTTAGATATTCGAAAGTTTTCGTGTGTTCTAAGCGTTTTAAACGTGGTTTGAGTCATGCCTCAAAAAATTGTGAAGTGTTGCGTTTCTGGGTGTGAAGCTAAGGGTAAGTTCATTCAGTTTTGGTTTTACAGCTAGTTATTTAATGTGCAGGACATTGTGAATTTATTAAGAGGCTGCTGCTCGAAATGTGACTTTTTCTCCATAGTCCTGTGACTTTATTGTAAATAATAAATTATTGAAATTTGGCATGATGAATAATGAAGGTTGACTTTAGTTCGCGACAGAGGCTTTTTTTGAAATAATTTTAAATAAATGAGTAATATGGTATTAAAATAGGTCAATTTGACGATATTTACTAATTTCGTAACAGTGTGGAGACCGTATTATAGTACCGATTTCGATCTACTTTTGCACACTATTTAAGCAAACCTGTAAAAAGTTCGCTACAGAGCCGTATTTGTATTATTATTAATTATTACAAAGTAAATTAAGTTTAAAATTTTTAATTTTAAATTATATTTTTTTATGGTTCAGATTACGAAATTTTGAAATGTAACTTAATAAGTTATTAATTTATGCTGTTTAAGAGGGATTTCAATTTATAAAATGTTAAATAGTGAAATAGGAAGCGATCACTTCCTGGTAATCGCGAAAATAAAAACAGAAGGAAATAGGAATGGACAACGACAGAAAGTAAATAATAAAGAAAGAGAGATAGTAAAATTTAGAATAGAAAAATTAAAAGAAGAACAGACAAGAGAAAAATATCAAAAACAAATCAACGAGTTAATGAAACATACAACCAGGCCGAATTTAAATAATATTGAAGAGATGTGGAGCACCTTCAAATACATAATAGCGGAAGCAACAATAAGATCATGCGGTATAACTAGAAATACGCATAACAAAAAACATACACACTGGTGGAACGATAAAGTAAAAGAAGAAGTAAAGAAAAAGAAACAATAATGGAAACAATATCTAAACTCCAAAAAGCAAGAAGACTATGAAGAATACAAAACACAAAGAAAACTAACGAAAGAAGAAATTAAAAAATCAAAACAAAGGACATGGGAACATTTTGGAAATAGATTAGAAGAAAATTTCAAAGAGAATTAAAAACTATTGCATAGTACCCTGAAAAGCTGCAAGAAAGGAAAACAAGTAACATTGAAGCAGCAGTTTGACAAACAAGGAAACAATAAAAGAGGACAAAGAATTAATGGAAAGGTAGAAAGAACACTTCGAAGAATTATTAGAAGAAACTCATACTAACAATGAAAAGGGAGATGAAGAAAGTATAGAACTGGGGAACACAGAAACAGAACATGAAGAAAAATTATGGAAGAAGAAATGAAGACAGTACTCAAAAAACTAGGAACGGTAAAGCACCAGGCCATGACGGTATAAGACCAGAACAACTGAAATGCATGGGCGAGGAAAAAGAGCAAATCCTGTTAATAATATTAAATAAAATTTGGGAAAAAAGACAAGTACCAAAAGATTGGGAAAATACCAATACACAAGAAGGGAGATAATACAATTTGCAGTAACTATAGGGGTATATCATTGTTATGTACAGCCGCCAAAATTTATGAAGCAATATTGGAAAACAAATTGAGAAAAGTAACAGATGCATCAATGGAAAACGCATAAAGTGGTTTTAAAAAAGGGCATTCGACACAGGACCATGTCTTTACAATAAGAAAGCTCACAGAAAATACCTTAAGACAAAACAGTAAACTATTCATGGCATTTTTAGACCTGGAAAAAACATTCGACAGGGTACCGCGGGATAAGGTGAGGAAAATATTGAAGGAAAGACGGGTCAACAGTCACCTAATAGATGCAATAAAAAGTATTTATGTTAAAACAACCAATTACATAAGAACAAGAAATGAAACTTCAAACTAGAGGTGGGCGCGGGCCATGATTTTGTCGGGTCACGATGGGTCACGACGTGATCCGCGTGATCGTGAATATAATTTAAATTTTGCGCCGTGATTGGACGTGAGCGTGAGACACTGAAAAATTATCGTGCGTGATCAGGCGTGATTGAAATTTAATCGGGCGTGAGTACAAGTTTTCTTCTATTTTTTATTTTAAAAAATGTCAATTTCCATCTTTTACTTTACATTCTTGTTATTATTTTTATGTCCACATATGTCATCAACTGTATTTTTTTTGCATAAAAATAGTGTTATTGTTGTACCCAGAATTGTATACACAGTTGCTCCGATTTCACTAAAGATATACAAATCTTTAAGCCTGTTTGACACGATTATAATTTTGTTAATAAATTTGTTATCAAATTTATAATGATATTTGTGATGGAACAGAACAACCTATTTGTCCATAAACATTCGTGTCCAATGAAACAAACATGTTACCTAACTTATTACCAATTTATTACCTAATTTGATAACAACTTATGACTGTGTACATAGAAACAATTACGTGACACGAACGTGACCCGCCGGGCGTGATCGGACGTGAGTGCCAAAATAAAATCGTGAGCGTGAGTGATCGTGAATCAAACATAAAAAGTCGTGCGTGATTGGTCGTGATTACATTTTTAGTTCCGTGAGCGTGCGTGATCGTGAACAAAAAGTTACTCACGCGCCCACCTCTACTTCAAACGAATTCACCACCTCACAAGGACTAAGACAAGGAGGAGCATTAAGCCCGTTGTTGTTCATAATATTCCTAGACAGCATAATGAAACGGATTAAAAATAAGGTCAAAAATGGAAGTAGGTCATCACAATCTAAGCCGAATTACAATAGTAGAATGTGCATTCGCAGATGACCTTGCAATATTGGCAAACAATGAAGAAAATCTACATCATAACATTAACTTGTGGAATGAGGAATTAAGTAAACACAATATGACCATAAACATGAACAAAACAAAAATAATGGTAATATCGAAAGAAGAAGTAACAACGAACATAAAAATAAATGGAAAAGAAATTGAACAGGTAGAAACATTTTCATACTTAGGACAAACATTGAACAACAAAGGAAATTTAGAACACGAAATAAATAACAGAATACTGGCAGCGATTAAAAGTTACTTCGCAATGAACAAAATTATCCTAAACAATAAGCAAGTAAGTAAAGAAACTAAAAGGATACTGTACAAAACAATATACAGACCAATCCTATTGTACGGGAGCGAAACATGGACTACAAACCAAAGAATAAAAAGTAAAATACAAGCCGCAGAAATAAGATATTTGAGAAGAATAGAAGGGGTAACAAGAATTGACAGAATAAGAAACGATCAAATCAGAACAAGACTACAAATAGAAAGTATCCAAACTACCATAGAGAAAAAACAACTGGCATGGTATGGCCACCTGTTAAGAATGGCAGAAGACAATCAAACAAAAATGGTTTGGAATGGAAGAACGGCAAAAAATAAAACAAGAGGAAGGCCACCCAAGACATGGACGAACAACATACAGGAAATATTAAATAAAAACAAAATCAGCTGGCAAGAAGCAAAAAGGATAGCACAGAACAGGAAATAATGGAAAGAGTTAATAAACAAAATCGAGTAATAAAAAGAAACTAATCTGGACACCCGAAAGGGTATTAAAGAGATTTAAAATGATTATATATAATGTTAATTTATTAATGTATTAAAATGTTATTACAATTTAAAAATAATGAAATTTTAATGTGTAGTTCACTTACTAGATGTCTCTCGCAAACAATTCACGGACGGGTACGTCCCACTTTTACCGTCTATTTTGTGATTGGTTCAGCATCCCCTCTTACTTCTTTCTATGCTTCCTTCACAGAAAGTAGCACAAGTTTTAGACTCTGCATTTATTTCTATCTTAAATATTTTTGAAAATATACAGGGTGTTTACGGTTTTCTTATTTTTTAATGGGTGATATTACAGGTCATAAGAAAGCGAAAAACGTTAAAACTCATGTCCGGAAACGTTGCGTTATAGAGTTACAGCCTTTTAAAGGAGCACCTAAACAGACACATTTTTGTTAATAATTTTGGTACTAGTTGCACTAAAATTTTGAAACCTGGTATGAGGATACTACTTATTTAAATGCATGTTCATACTTTCTTTTGTTTTTGTATCTCAACCTGAGACGTCTCGTATGGGACCCTTTGAAAATTTCACATTATTTTTTTACCTTTTAACATTTTTCCAATTTTACTAATAAAATATTACAAATATTACAAAAATACACAAAAAAGTACTCTTGCTAAAACTTGATAAAAGCAATAGTTTTCAGGTATTTTAATTTTTTTCAAAATCAGCGTCCAATAAAATAAAAAATAGGTAATAACTAAACACTAATCAAATCAATCAATTTATCGACATAGCCAGATAAGAATAAGCCTGCTTCCCTTGTAATAGTCAGTCATTTATCAGTAGTAATTAAAAATGCAAGCACAAGTATTTGATCGTTTTGCCGGAATCATGTCTAATTTAAAAAATGAACAGCGCATTAATCTGAAATTCCTTGTAATTTTTTTTTAGAGAAGAACGTCTATGATTTCTCTCTTTTAACCTCTAAAATATATAGCCGGAATGGTAGTTCAGGTTTTTAAGCCGGAACAGTCGGTTTTTTATAATTGCCTGAAAACTTTTAAAAATATTGAATTATGATCTTACATTATACTAGTGTCCGTTTATAATAAACCACTAGCACTACCAACAAATAACAGTGGTTCGTTATAAGCGGGCTCACTGCAAGTGAACAGCACTGTATTTGTTTATTTATGACACTTAGGAATCTCTTTGTAGAGATGGTGCGTGTTATATCAATGTACACTGTAAAGTTTTGGGGTAGAAACAGAGAAGATGAATCTCCAGTTGAGTTGTTGAATCTTCCTTAAAGTTGATTTAGGGTAGGAAGGTCGAAACATGGTAAGAAAAAGGTAGGAAATTTTGGTAGGGCAGATTCAGTTCGCTTACAGGCATCTGTGTTGCACTGTAGGTATATTAGCTAGGTGCTACTACCTTTGTAACATGTCTAGACCTTTAGGGTTGATTCGAGCTGACTATTCTACTTTCAATTTGAGGTACAGTTCCTATCATAAAAAATATGGACTTGACATTAATTAGCAAGTAACAATGTCATACATGTGAAATTACAAAGAAATAATAGAAAAACGACGGCAGAAATAATATGAAATATTCAGTTTTATTGAAATTTTCAAACGTATTGAACTTACATTGTTAATACAAATTAAATTTGTTTATTAATCTTATTATATTTTTTATAATTCCGTGCATAGATATTTGTAACAAACTATTGAATATGCATAGATAATAAATGTGTGAAATGCAAAACATAACATAACAAACTAAAATATTCAATGAAACATAATAGACGATGTGTAGACTTATATAGTTGTTATATAAACAAATGCAAAACGATATTAGTTATTTGTAAGATTTCGGAAATGAAAAGTGATCGAATAAACTTTCGCATTTCTTAGAAATTGTTTGTTAGTCCAGCTAGCAACTGAAGGCCCTACGGGTTTTTCCGAAGGCCAGCATAACGGTACCGCATTTCTAGGGTTTGGAAGGAGAACACAGAGGGGTGAGAAATTTATGTGTCATTCTGTCATTTGTAATTCTCTTGTCGACAGTCGCAATGAGCATACTTGAAACTCAGGTAAAATACATTATGTTGTATTTTTAATTATAAAAACTAATATCCTTCTATTTTTTAGCTCCTTCTTGGTTTAGTGCGGTACAAAATAACATACATGTAGATTTGTTACCACCGTATTTTCTACAAAAAATGAAGAAGATGTGACGATTGTAAAGAAACGCACATCTTGACAACCATGTTCGACGTATAAAAATTAGAACTTTAAAGGTAATTTTCTTTATTTTGTTTAATTTTCTTTTTATTTACATACTTTCAAAGATAATATAACTATATTTTGCGGTACATACCTATACCAAATGTTAATTTTGTTTTTGTTGAATTATCATTTAATATGATTATTTTCCTGTTAATAAAATAATATTATTATTTAATTACAAGAAAATAAACATTGAAAAACTAGCAAATATTTTGAATGAAACGTTCTTTTGTTCGCAAATATTTATTAGACACAACAATATTAATTTAGTTATATTTGCTACAAGAGGATCCAAAGAAAGTGAAGATATTCCTCGAGGACCTGCAAGAATTGGAGCAATAGCCAGTGAATAAAATAAATATATCATCAAGGTATATTACCCATTGCTGGATATGCTAATCTGCTTTGTTCACAGATATCGTTAATGATACTGACATATTCGTATCGTGTAGGCATTTACCAGGAGTCACCTCAAAGATAAAACATTATGTAACTTACAATATACTTTATCTTATTTTATTTATGTATATTTTGTTTAAGCAAATAAATCTTTTATTATATATAATGTATTATCTTTCCTGAATCCCAATAATAAATAATATACTTTTCAAGGAATTTGCAATGACCTCATGTAGGGGTTCATATAAATTACTATAAAGTATTTTTAACAACCTTACAGTCATTTACTGGTAACTTGTGATACGGAAATTTCAAATCACTTTAAAGTATTTCTATAAACCACTGTGGGCATTTGCATCCCACTATATGAAGGGTCGTATCGTGTCTACCTGGGACTACGGTAGGTTTTACTACCCTAAACAGAGATTGGTGCATCGACCTTTTAAAAAGGAAGGATTGTTCTACCTTGGGGTTGCATATAGTTTCAACCCATAAAGGTAGTTGCACCTACGTTAAAACTTTACAGTGTATAGAGAGAGATTATAATCTCCCCTATTCCTTATTTTCTTGGTAGCAATTAATTTTATAATTTTCAAAACATACCGTAACCATTGAAAATGGTTTCATCCCCAAGAATAATTCTAAATAAAGTGTGGTGGGACGCAAAGGTTGACTTACGAGTAGAACGTATTAGTCAGTTTATGTTCGCATTTTCTCTGTTCAACTTCGAGTTTATGTATTGTTCATAGTGTGTGCTGTGTTGCATTTTTTTTATATATTTTGTGAAACTCTGGAAGTGTTTGTTTATATTGGAAATATGGGCAAACGTTATCAAAAACAATTAATGTTATCAACGACACGTAAAAGTATGAAACGTAGAATGAAAAATACGAGGGTATCAAAATCTGCGAAGAACGAAGAACTGGTAAGTACTTCATTTCCATTTCAACATTTTAATTTTTTGTTACAAAAATAATAATATATTTATGATTAGAATCCGATAGCTTCCACATCTCAAATAAATCCAACATCAACATGTAGAAGACGTCTCTTTGAAGTTGCTACACCCGACCAGGGAACTTCCCCCGATGATAACAGTGGTCAACATACAGTATGTACCTATTTTAATTTAATAGTCAGTAAAACCTTGAAAATTCAAATTATATTTTAGGATGTTTTCGAGAAAATGATTCACGAAAATACAGTTTCCGAAAGAAGATTCGTGGACATATATTATTTCTTTAATGAACTGAAAAAATTTGAACATCATCCATTGTTTTCGTGTTCAATAGCAAATCTGAATATAACTTCAGAACAACGTATTGGATTCTTCAGTTCATTTAATTTAACATGTGAAATATGTAAAATATCGAAACAAATAAGATCTGAAGGTCCGCAAGAAATGGATATAAATAGAGCTACCGTACTTGGAATAACTTCAATTGGATGCGGATATTCGCAATTGGAAGAGTTTGCTTCCATTTGCAACATTCCTTGTATAACAAACAAATCATACATGAAGTATGAAAATGATTTGGGGGGAGCATATACATCGTGTTGCCTGGAAGACGATGGAAGAAGCAGGAAAGGAGGAGGCTAAAATAGCTTTGGACGAAGGAAATGTTGATGCTGATGATTACCCACTAATAACTGTTGTAGCAGATGGTGCCTGGCAAAAAGATCATACAATGTGAATTACGATTCAGTTTCAGGTGTAGGGTGCATTGTGGGATACAGAACAGGAAACATTTTATACACGAGTATAAAAAACAAATATTGCTGTATTTGTAGCAAAGCAGAAAGTAAAAACATTTTGCCTAAACCACACAAATGTTTTAAAAACTGGGATAGATCTTCAGGAAGTATGGAGGCCGAAATAATTTTAGAAGGCTTCAACCAGAGTATAGAAATGCATGGTATTAAATATGCATATTCGGTGGGTGATGGTGACAGCAGTGTGACTAGAAAATTACAGGAAAATAGGCCATATAAATTTAATCCTGTTGTACATAAAATTGAATGTACAAATCATTTGTTGAGAAATTACTGCTTCAAATTACGAGCATTGGCCCAAAAACAATCAGTTGCAAAAAACAAATTATACCTATAGCACAAAGCTTAAATAATTATATTAAACGACTGAGAAGTGCAAATGTTTGTGCTGTAAGTAAAAGAAAAAATATGGAGTGCAATTTTACAGAAAAAGTTCTATTATTGAAAAAGGACATTTTAAATAGTATTCACCATGTTTTTGGAGATCACAACAATTGTGAAGATTACTATTGTAAAGGAAGCAAAACTGGTAAAAAAATAAAATTTCAGAATTTAAAGAAAGTGGCCTGTACGAGGAACTGCTTATTTGTTTAAACCTATTAGCCTCAAACTCGGAAAGTTTGCTTCGAAATATGACAAATAACGCAGCAGAGCAATACAACAGCTTAATTGCAAAATTTATAGGACGGAAAAGGATTAATTTTTCAATGAGAGGCAGTTACAATTTAAGATGTGAAGCAGCAGCTATTACATATAATTTAAAATCTGATTATTACCAGTCCATCTATAAATCTGTTGCATCAATAAGCCCAGCCAAACATACGAAAAAATACGCGATGAACAAAAAACAAGAAAAGATTGAGTAATGCAAAATATAAAAAACCGAAACGTCGAACAACTGCGAGTAGTATATTACACCATTACAAAATTTCGATTATGGAGAAGACGCTTCTGGTACTCCTGATATGGTTCCGGAAATTTTTGAAGCAATGAAGAAAAATTTATTAAAAGAATTAACGGTTACAGAAGAACAAATAATAAGTATTGAAAAAGAAACAATCGGTCAAAATTTAAATCAACAATGGATTCATCACAGATCCAAAAGGCTAACGGCGTCCTGGTTTGGTAGAATTTGCAAACAACAGAAAACCACCTCATGTGCAAACCTAGTTAAAGAAATTTTGTATACATTTTTTTTTTGAAATGCAGCTACTGATTATGGATCACAAAATGAATCCGTTGCAAAATTAGAATTTGCAAATAATATGAAAATTTTGATAAGAGATTCGGGTCTTTTTATTGACAAAAAATATAATTTCTTGGCTGGTTCTCCCGACGGAATAATTGATGATGATGGGTTAATTGAAATAAAATGTCCCTTTTCTGCAAAAAAATTAACTCCTGAGGAAGCAATTCAAAGGAAAAAAATTACATGGGCTTCAATTCTAGATTCTAATTTAAAATTAAAAAGAAATCATATACATTACTACCAGATACAGGGTCAAATGCATATATCGCATAAAAAATCTGACCTACTCTGGGAATGGTAGCAGAAAAGGTATTTTTTTTATATTTACTTTCATATGTCTTTTTTCAGATTGCAACATATGGAACCAAAACTTGTAGAATTTTATTTAAAAGGTTTGCTGCCAGAAATTATAGATCCTCGCCACACGAGAAATCTTCCAATAAGGACTTTCACGAAGACTGATTAATAAAATTGTATGTAAGAGTATAATTTTTGCATTAATACATTACCTATATGAAATATAATTATTTTAAATAAAATAATAATATTTTACATGTATGTATTTCAAATGTTAAAATTCTAGGACTTTCACTGTCGTGCATGAATCACATAAATACTTGCACGTCCATGTAGCATATGTAGCTTAATAATTGAACGTATATTATGCACTAACTGGGCGAGTGAGAACAATATAATAAATGATTCATGGACTTTGGTTATATCAAAATTTTTACTATTTCTCAACGGACATGTGCTGCGGAAAGAGTCATAAGGCTTGGATAGTGAAAGTGCTAGCCTGTCTCTTCAATATTCCGTAAATAGGGGTGTATACTGCCGTCTTCGTCTCCCACGTCGCGGGCAAGCTTACGTCACCGTGAAAGTGACAGCAGGCTTTTAATGTTAATTTGTTCGTATATAATTTCAGATATGCATTTCCACCGGTTTCGCAACCCAGAAAAAGATTTGTATCGATTTGTTCGTTTGCTGAAGTTGTTGGATATTACTGAATTGCATTCTGCTCCCCATATCAGTTTACAAAAACAGGCGTGTATGCTGCACTCAAGTCTCCTGGCAATCCAAGGTTGCACTGGAATGCTGTTCCTTCCTACGTTTCACCCGCGTCGGACTAGATATTTTGGCGATTTGGCGATCGCCACAGGCCCAGCCAGCAAAAGGGCCCAGTCTAAAGCAAACCTGTAGCTTTCATAGTTAACATTGGTTAATATAATAAAGAGAAAAAATATCTTAAAGAACTGATTGTATAACGTTATTCAGGAGTCTGACTTTAACCAGAGGACAAGCGTAAGTCAAAGACAACTACATGCTAATATAAGCATACTTCTATGCCTGTGTCACCCCGGTCGTTAACCAATGTATTCTAAAAATAGTGCTCAATGGACAAAATCTACAAGTATATAGATATAAAAATTTTGTTTTAAATTCTTTGTGGTTTGGTGTGACATTTGGCTTTTCACATAGGAGACTTTCATTAGCAGATTCATAAAAAAGATTAAATACAGAATTAACCAACTCCATTATTATTATGGGTTACAATTTTTGGTATGAGAACTATTCATAAAACAGAAACAGGGTTGGAGTTAAATTCTGCAACTATCATTTAAATAACAATGTTTTTTTCTTTAACTCTTGGGATTGTAGTGAGGTATACACGGCCTGGTTTAGGTCATCGTGCGCCCTATAATGAAATAAGAAAATTGTGCGCCCTAGGCTTCAGCCTATCCGGTAATTGGGCACTATAGGTAAGCACAGTTGCACCAACAAAGCTTAAGTTTTAAGCGCCCCGTAGACAATAGCTATTTGTGTATTAAGAGCGCAAAGTGGGACATTGTCGATTGAGAGGTTGTTGCCGCGCGACGCAGGAGCGAGGCATTCTCTCGAAATCGACAATGTCCATTTGCGCTCGAAACACACACAAGATTTTTCCTACAGTCGCCACAATGGGGTCCTCCACCAAAACAAAAATTTATTTTTTATTTATTTTTACTTATCGGTATTTTCCATTCTTCTTGAGCTATTGCTTCAATCTAATCTAAGCATTTTATACTTTCGTTTTTGTAAATGAATGCCCTATTTTATTTTCACAGCAGTGCGGCATTTTGTTTGGTTATGTAACATACCGACAGAGCAGTTATGTCAGATTGACTTGTTAAGTGGATAATGTGTAACTACAGTGTCATTAATTCCTGACTAAACTTTTCCATTAAGAATGTAGCCAAGTAACATTTCTCAACATTGTATAGTTAGAAATTTGAGGAGCGAGCGTTTTTTCTACTTTGTCGCTCTAGAGCGGCAAAGTGACATTTTGCGTTGACAAAAGAGAGCGCAAATGGCTACTTTGTATATAGACTGTAGAAAAACATATTTTTGGATGGTCCAAAATAGGTGGCCCGAAAATTCGAATCGCCACACACAAAAATAGGTCCCAGTCCGACACTGCGTTCCACAAATACAAGGTATGTGCTTTCATTGTACATTTTCATACATAGAAGGGAAAGAAGTAGAAAATGTGAGCCATCTGTTCGTATAATGTATATTCATTGTAATATTTTATTTAAAAGATTTTTTTAATATTTAAATAATATATACAGGGTAGTTTTGAACTTAATGTCATAAATTACCCTAGTAACACTGACCGACGGTCGACCAAAGAGTGACGTCGATTATAGGTTGAATTTAAGTCATATGCGGCCGTCTAACTTGACGTGTATGTGACGGCACGGCGACGTTGATTTTTGGTCTGAAACAGGACTATTTACACGTCTATGCGACGCCAGTGTGACGATTGTTTTTGGTATGAAATAAGACTATTTAGACGTCAGATTTGTGGTCGCTATGACACCATGTGACGACTTTATGTGGTAATAATTAGGTCTGTTTAAACCTTTGTCAGACGACTAATTTGACGTCTTTACGACAATTATTTTTACTTTATTTTTAATATTATTAAACATTTATATTCAAATTTTAAATTTATTTGATTTGATAACTTATAATTTATAACACACGAATGTATATATTATTTTCATTTAAATATCAATTCTATGCAGAAATATAAAACAATATATTGTTTATTATAATGATTTTTTCTGTCAATTCTTATGCAAAAATATATAACAATATATTGCTTATTATAATGATTTTTTGTATATATTTGTATAATAAATATTTTTATTTCTGTATCGTCATTACTAAAATCTAAGAATAGAAACAAATTAGTTTGCCAAATGGCACACCCAGAAATGGGTAAGCCGTGGTGATATTTATATTACTCGTATATTTATATTTGAAACATATTACATGTATACATATTTAATTATAAATACGAAACGGAAACAATTTATATTTGTTATATATTTTGGACATCTTAATTTTCAACATTATAACCTATAGTATATAGTCAAGAGACTCTGCTTAAAAAAAAATTTAAAGAAATTTTCGTAATACAAATGTTTGTATAAACAAACGGAAATATATTACAAAAAAATTTATCTATATCGTGAACAAAACAATGAACACGTGACAATCACGTGTCGTGACGTGGATAAACCAAGCCCTTCAGCTTCAGACATCACTTCATGTAATCAACACTATATATTAATTTCCTTCTTTTTATGTAATATTTCAAATTAAGCTAATAATAAATTAATTATAATATTTTGCCGAAATCGCTTAAATTATTTTAAAATTATTCTTAATTTCACAATGCTACATCATTTTGACTATTGTATTAATAAATAAAACCCTAAAAAAGTTAGATTGTGTATCTACCTATAGTGAAATTTTCCATTACAATACTCAAAAAATCTGATGTGGCCAGCACATTACCTTCAGTCAGTTCTATATATTTTGTACAAATTTCATACAGAAAGTTCCTTACTATAGATTATATTTCTTGTACTTTACCTTCCGGAAGTTGCATGTATTTTATGCAAATTCCATACAGAAAATTTATAGCAAAAGATCCTATATTTCCAGTAAAAAAAAGACAAACACACTATGTCAATTTCACTTGACACTGACATCTTTCAATCAAAATTTTCTTAATTTAGTAGCTGTTTCCATTGCTATGGCTATTTTATGAAATTTAATATCTTTATAATATTTTAACTCTATATCCATTTAATATTAAGTATAAAATGCAGTCAAATCGTATAGAGAATAAAATATTCATTAATATTTATAATAACATTAAATGTGAAAAAATGATATTTAACATAGTTTTTTCAAGAAAAACTGTTAAAATCTTCAAATGAGGGTACTTCCGGTTGTCCAATTCTAACCAAAATCTAATCAGCTCTTCACATGGATGTAACGAAGAGAAATACGAAAGAATTATAATTTTTAAAATTGTAGTGTGGAAGTTATCGTAGACGATTTTGTTACACACACACGCGCGCACACACACACACACACACACACACACACACACACATCATCGTAAAAATAGTAATATCGTATTCTAGGGACCCTAAAACGTGCTTATTCATCAAAAACTCACCACCGAAAGACAATACCTTCCTTACCTAAAGGTGACGGAAGGTAAAAAGACAAATAAATTTTACATGACTATTATAGTACAGCTAAAATAAACTTTCAACATAGCCTTGATGATTTTTGACAGTTTGGGGAAATATGTATGTATGGTCGCACCCGGTCTAGTTCTTTACATCATATCTGCAAAAAGAAGAGTACGTCATTTTATAATTTGTAAATAAAAATGATGAAAAACATCTCAAGAAACAACACATGGCAGCACAACAATCCCAAATTCGTATAAGAAAATGGAAAAATTATGATTTACCGGTAAATTTGCCTATAAAGAACAAAACTAAAGTTGATATTCTTCAAAAATATGTTACAAACGGAAATATTTTAAGAAAATGGTAAGAAAAATATATAATTCATTCTGTATTCTGTACCATTCATTTTATTATGGCTACGTTCGGCATTAACATTTTGAGCGCTCAGAGCCGTCGATTGCGGTCGGCGTTGACATTAGAGCGATCTGTAGCGTTCGGCATTAAACTCGCTAAGCATATTGAGCTCGCTCTGTGTGCTCGGTAACTAAGCGCTGAGCACACGGAGCTCTCAAATCTGAGCATGCGTATAAGCCTTTAACTCAACTGTCATGCGGCAGGTCAGTTAAAAATTTCATTTCTGCGTAAAAACTAACTCAGACGGAGGGTAGTTCTCAGAATTCTGTACCGCGCTCTCGTCTGATAGTTCTAAGATATTTTGACTCATTTATAGCAAAAAGTTTTAAATATGAACAACAATTTATTTAATATAATATTTTAACACTTATGTGCAAAACTATTAATTCATTAATACACGTTTTACTCCTGTATTATATTTTCCCGCTTAACATATGAATCTGGAGCGTTCGGCATTAGCATTAACATCTGTGAAATTCGTCACGTGACCTATGAGCTCTGAGCAATCTATAGATTTCAATGCCGAACGTACCCACTATATCAGATTCGCCGTTCTTATGCGTAAAATGGAAACTGAGAAATAGTTCTAAATTTTATCAACAGATGTCGTATGAGGTCCCACAGCTTGCTTTGGTTACGTGATCAGGAAGATTGCTCTACCTCATTCGCAGTATATTGTGTATTGAATATGTGAATAACCTGTAATTTGAATTCCAGCGATAACCGCGATGGATTGAGTTGGATTATTTTCCAAATGTTTAGGAATAAAAATATGAAAAATTAATTTATGGAATATAGAACAAATACATGTTTATACGTGGATTTTTTCGTACTTTAACTACGTAGTATTTCATAAAAAATTAAATATATTTCATTAATATACGAGTATGTAAGTGTTTAATAGGGATAAAAATAATACAAAATTAATTAAAGATATTTTATTTAGAAATATTCGTTTTCCGGGAATGGACTGTGTCATATTTTGAGTCAGAGCTCAACGTTTCGCCCGCAGTAATATGGGGCATCTTCAGGAGCAAGAGGGATAGTATTGTCTTAAACACGGTTACCCGACGTGTCAACCACGCTAGAGGCCGAGTTTAAGCAACAAGGAAGGGAGACTCAGTTTACAAGGTTACCCGACGTGTAAACCACGCTAGAGGCCAAATAAACCAAGTGACTTGGTTTATTTGGCCTCTAGCGTGGTTTACACGTCGGGTAACCTTGTAAACTGAGTCTCCCTTCTTTGTTGCTTAAACTCGGCCTCTAGCGTGGTTGACACGTCGGGTAACCGTGTTTAAGACAATACTATCCCTCTTGCTCCTGAAGATGCCCCATATGACTGCGGGCGAAACGTTGAGCTCTGACGCAAAATATGACACAGTCCATTCCCGGAAAACGAATATTTCTCATGACTCAGACTGTGGAAGCCTACGCAATTATATTTTATTTATGCTACAAAAATGGCAATAAATACAAAAAAAAATTAAACCTAACAAAACATTAAAAGTATGTATAATAAAAAAATTATATAACATCGAACATGTCATACTGCCTATTATGATATGATTTTTTAATTAACATTGTGGTATTTTTACTTATGCTGCAAAATTCTTAGTTTGGGATTTGGTTTATTTGTAGCTAATTTTGTATATATAGTTTTGCAACTGGCTAAAGTGCAGTTTATCCAGATTTTAAGAATTTTATATTAATGGTTATATATACTTAGTAAACCATTAAAAACACTAAATACTGCTAAAATTTGGCTTCGGAAAGCTATATTTATAGAGATTTTGGCATTTTTCCTGAAAAAAATTAGGTTAGATGAACTACATATATTTCCATGTTTAAGTAGGTACTTACGCTTTCATATGAGTTATACTGTTTCAATTAATGTATACTTGCAAAATTATGTCTTATTTTCCTTCTTTTCCTACGTTTTATTACATTTTTATTTATCATTTTGCGATCATCTGTCAAACTATTATAAACTGAAGATAGTGGGTATTGCCAAGATATACTTCGATATACAGTGGTGCTAAAACTGTTTTGTTCTTATATTCAAAAGTCTGTCATCCCGCCAATTTCACTTTTGTTTCTTTCAAATTTAACCCTTTATTTGTGTTATTCGCTATGGAGGTTGTCAATTTGTTGTCCCTTCACAAGTTGTGTGAAGACAAAGTGGCTCTTTTGGAGAAGTTGCAAGAGTGGAATTTAATTCCACGAACCTTGCAGTGTCGAAAATGTGGGGGCAGCCTTACGTTATGTGACAATTCTGGTCCTAACGGCTGGATTTGGAGATGTCGTAACAAAATTTTCCCAATGAAACAAAAACCTAAGAGAAATGAGGTGAGTTTGAGAACTGGCACATTTTTTGCTCATTCACACTTATCTGTTTTCAAAATACTCGGTTTCGTTAATTTATGGGTTGGGAATGTTTCGCTTCTTGTCATTCAAGAGCAACTTGAAATCAGTAAGCATACGGTTGTTGACTGGTCCTCGTTTTGCCGTGAGGTTTTGCTTACACATTTTATTGGTCATAAAATTAAGCTAGGAGGGCCTGGAGTTACAGTTGAAATAGACGAGTCCAAGTTTGGGAAGCGGAAGTACCATCGGGGAAAACGTGTCGAAGGTCAGTGGGTCTTTGGCGGGTACGAACGAGGGACGGGCAGAGTTTTTATGGTCCCGGTTGAAGATCGCGGTAAAGACACTCTCGTGTCTCTAATTCAAGACTGGATTGAGCCGGGAACCACGATTATGTCGGACTATTGGAAGTCCTATGATTGTCTTGGTAGAAGCGGATACATCCATTTGAATGTAAATCATTCCATTAATTTTGTGGATCCTATCAGTGGTGCTCATACTAATAGTATTGAGGGATCGTGGAGAGCTGCTAAAGCGGTTATGACGTCAGCGGGAAGGAAGAAAGCTCATATACCTGGTAATTTGGCCAGGTATATGTTTAACAAGAAGTGTGCTGAGCTACAGCTAAACAGAACACTTGAGTTCTATCGTGTAGCTGGCGAAGTTTATAACGCCTCTCGTCCTGTCCCGGAGGAAGATGAAGAAGAAGAACTAGATATGGAGGATTTAGAGTAATAAGTTCTTTCTATTTTACTTTTTATAAATCGGTTCTTTTCAGAACCACTAATTTTATTTGTTGAAAAAGAATGTTTTACTTTCAGTATAGTGCGATTTCACTCAAAATGAGTTAGGTACATTACTGTAAATGCCGGCTTTTGCTAAATTTGTTTCTGTTACTTAGGTTAATGTTACAGTCAGGTTAATGTGTGGCTCGTCCAATGTGTACCATAACCTTATTTTTTTATGTCCCATTGATGAATCTTCATACTTGTATCTCGAGCAATCAAATAAAATTTAGTTCGTAAATGAATGGCGCAAAAAAATCGAATAAAATTTAATTCGTAAATGAGTGGCGCTCGTGTTCGAAAGCGCGCGCGCGCGCCTGCGAACACGAGCGCGGGAAAAAAATCGAATAAAATTTAATTCGTAAATGAGTGGCGCTCGTGTTCGAAGGCGCGCGCGCGCGCCTGAGGACACGAGCGCGGTTCGAAAAATAAAATCGGATAAAAATTATTTCGTAAATGAGTGGCGCTCGTGTTCGAAAGCGCAGCCCAAAAAGTCAAATAAAATTTAATTCGTAAATGGATGGCGCTTATGATCGAAGGTACGCGCACGCCGGAGAACAAATATTGTGGCGTGAAAAAGAAAATAGAATAAAATTTAGTTCATAAATGAAATAGCGAGCGGGTGTGGCGCGAAAAATAAATAAATATATCATCACGGGATATTACCTATTGCTGGGTGTGCCAATCTACTTGTACACAGATTTCGGTAATGACAATGACATATTTGTACCATGCGGGCGTTTAACAGGCGTCACCTCATGGGCACTTATTACTGGTGTGGAGAGTGCACCGCAGTGGTAAATTTTGTGGCATTTAAAATCGAATAAAATTTAATTCGTAAATGTAGTAGCGTGAAAAATGTCAGGATTTTTTAAAAATTTCTTTAAAAAAACGTGTGCGTTAGGTATAGGTTTTGTTGGGATTTTTTAAAAACTTTTTACAAAATACGTGAGCGTTAGGTATTGTTTTTGTCAGGATTTTCTTAAAATTTCTTAAAAAATACATGAGCGTTAGGTATTGTTTTTGTCAGGATTTTTTAAAAAAAGTCTTACAAAATTACCCTAATTTTCTACTCGAGAGATAATTTTGTCGTCGCGCAACTGACCCATGATCGTCATCGTCATAAAAAACAAAAAATTCATATTTTACAAATGAAACCACTGTTTTAGTTTCACTGGTTTACCCTATATTACCGACTTTCAATTTGAACGATGTTCGTGTGCTTATATTCTCTTATCATTTTAGGTTAAACTCCATTTCTTGTAAAATATTTATTAATAATTATTTTTCTAACTCATTTTTTGTGTTTTCATGTAATATTTTACTTAAAAGTGTATTGTGTCTTATTAACAAGCAATTTCAGTGTTCATTTCATTGCAAAAAACATAACTTCATTATAGGTAAAGTTATACTTTATTTTACCAAAAAACATTATAAATACCTGTTTCCGGGCTCTAATTTTATGTTTCCTCATTATATTTTAGCTAAAATAAGGCATTACAACAAAAAAAATCAATTTCTACTAATCTGGATAAACTGCAATCCAGCCCGAAGTATTTGTTATATATAACTTAATTAATTTCATAAATTTTTGTTTAATATCTTTTTTATAATAGAAAGTATCAATATTTTCCTCAAAAATATCTAAAATAGTTGAAACAATAGCAATAAATTCCATTTTGGGGGCAGTAATTCCTTTTCCGTCTTCTAAATTTATGTTTGAATATGTTTTATGCAAAAGTAATATTTCGTGTTTATTTGTTAATTTTGATTCAGTTTTTAATTTCTTTGAATAGTTATCACAGTTGAATTCATCTGTTAATTTTTTAACTAAATAACCGACAAAATACGTTACAGAACACATTTCTAATGTGGATTTGAATTTCTGTTTCTACTGTGTTCCCCAGAACTAATGTTGATTTTATTATATTATATAGGGAGGGATAGTGTTTATTATACTTCGGGTCCAACAATAAAACTATAAATACCTATCGTAATTATCACAATGCGGCATTTCGCTTAAAGTAACATTAGGGACCAATATTAGCGCCGCAATGATAGTTCCTTTACCTGCTTGAATAGCAAAATAATCTTACTGTTCCTGTTCCTTTAATATAAATGCTATTTTTGTTTGAAATACTCGTAATGAAGACTGGAGTTTCCAACGTTATCTATCTTTTAAGAACCAAAAGTTTGTCGCTGCAGTAAATTTCTCTATAAAATGTAAATATTTATTACGTCTCCATTTTATTGTTTTTAATTAATTTGCAGTATGCATATACAAAATATATAATTAATTTAAACATTATTACATTCAGAAAAGATTTAGAATTCGAAATGTGAAAGAATTATTATTATATCTTTATAAACTAAAAAGATACAATGAGTTAAAATTTAAAAAGATATGAACGCACATGAACCTCGTTTTTTTTTTTTAGATAAAGTATGGATTTTTCACTGTATGCACGCAGACTATCACCATTATATTTTTCGGAAAATTTCCTATAAGAATATGTATATTTCAATTTTATAACATAAAATTTAGTGTAAGTGAAATGTTGCGCTATGATGGTTCGGCAAGAGAAGGAATAAGATACATGAATGAGATAGATTTCGTACGGCCCGACTGTCCCGCCATCTCTTGGTCGTACGGCCTTCCCCGGCTGTCACATTTTACTATTGCTTTGAACAATCTGTAATATAAGTCGCGTTCTTTTTATCATTTGCCTTATCTCATCTCATCTCAAAATGAAATGAGTTTGACATGAACTGAGTTGAAATCAATTAAGATTTTTATGAAGTAAAAAGGACGACAAAATACAAATTTTGTTGGTAACTTGAACAATTTGAATTTTACAGTAGCTTTTCAACGGTCAACCACGATATTTTTAGGGGTTATTTTGGATCGCCCAAAACTATGAGTGGGCATTATTTGGGCTTCCGTAATTCTGTCGATTACATAATAACATGTAGTGCGACACGTTCTAAAATGTTGTTTAAATTGTACGGTACTATAAATTTTATAAGTTTACGTCTTTTGCATATTTATTTCTTCTTCTAATAAAAATATTTATTAAAGGAATAAACAAATAATCTTTACAATAACCAAACTAATTGTATGTGACAGCCCGTGACAGCAAAACATTCATCCCTACCATTCATCTAAGATTAAAAACTCAACAAGCACAACCTCCAGAGGTGACTAAGAATCGGGAAGGGGGGAGGAACTTTACTCACTTCGGTCTCACTTTATCTCACCTCCGTTACGATAAAAAGAACAGTCAAAATTAGTGAGGCAACTGAGGTTAGCTGAGACGAACTGAGATCTTATGTAAAAAGTGGTAAAAAGAACGCGACTATAGAAGATCAATGTCTGTACATATGTAATTTTAATTTTATTTTATAGATACATTGACGCCAACAATATTGCAACAAAAATATTCAACGATCAGTTGTAAATACATATATCAAAGAAAATTATACTAATGACATTGCCAGTAATTTTAATTACCAATTACCACGGGATAACACTGAAAATAAAATTCCATAATAAGAACACTGAAAATTTGGTATATTGTAGTATATTGTTATATTATATATTTTATTACAATTATTTATTTATGGGTATGGTGGGGAAGTGCCACTATGAAAAATATAAGCCAGAAATGGCAACACAACGTGCAAAATACACAAATAAAAAATTCTTGTAGATATAATAAGATGTTTTATTTAATTTTTTTGTATTTTTTGTTTATTTATTTTTTTAAATATTTTATTTTAGGTATATTGTTTTGCTTTATTTAATATTTTTCAAATATTTTTTTTGTATTATACAGTATAAATAAAAATTTAGAATTAAATTAATTATTTTTCCTACATCCATTTATGTTTATACCATAAAAATAACGTCGAAACACAATCTAAACAACGCCTAAAAATGACGTTGTAACACTGCCTTAAATGTTGTCTAAACAACATTAAATACTGACGTAGAAACAACGTCTGAAAATGACGTCGCTCAGCTCCACGCAGAGACATCTTCAGGAAACTATATGACGTAAATTAGGGCGTCACAGTGACGTCGATTTTAGGTTATTTGTGTTACTTGGGTAAGTAGTATGACATGTGTATTTTACGAAATAGAAAGATTTTTTTAAAAAATTTGCCTATTTAAGGGTAGTTTTTATTACACTAACATTTTTGGTACTACTGGACCACTGGCAACGCATTTGCATTCTTCTGTAAATAAAACCATAACTTACGTAATTAGTTTTTGATTTTCGAAATGCACAAATATCTTATACTTCAAGTACCTACTTTAAACGTAATTCATTTTTTGTAGAAATAATCCCAGAGCCATCCTCTTGGATTGAAGAAGTTAATATGGAGAAAAATCGTTAACACAGATAACAATAAAAAAATGGGCTAGTTTTGCTTCAAGTTCTATTTACAATCGGCGTGTTTCATATATATATATATATATATATATATATATATATATATATATATATATATATATATATATATATATATATATATATATATACACATCAGTCTAACAACCGAACGTCCGTACATTGCCAGATCCCCAACAATTTGACGTCCTTCGTAAATTGACGTCCGAATATGGACGCCAAATTACAAATCAGTTTTTCCCACAGTTTTAGCATCTACGTGATGGGGGATGTCTACCAGCAAATTTTAATTTTGGACGTCAAACGACTGTTTTCTTGTTAACATCCGTATATTTTGTTCATCGAAATTCCATGTGTGGCGTTGTCGTCGCACTTTGATTAGAGTGCCTTCAATAAGAGTGATGCCAATGGTGGTCTTCATTTTCATTGGCTACAGCAATGACCGCCATATTTGTTCCATTCTGTTCATGGTTTAGCTTGCTTTGTATAGGAGTTCGTGTTTGTTTGATAGTTTATATTGAATTTATGTAATTATTAGTGTTTAATTTCTTTTAATATTAATTACTACACCTTAGTTTTTATGTACATGGTAGTTTTAGTGCAGTTTAAGTGCATATAAGGACACAATTTGTGATAAGTGACTGCATCGAAGATTATTTAATAACGAGGTAAGTAATATAAGCCAATTTTATTTAATAAATAAATAGAATGTAAAGTTTTGTACACGATAATAGCCAGTTGCAAATTTATTTAAGTATTTATCAAATGAATTATATCCAATTGAAACCAAATTGTAAGACATAACCAATCTTTGCTGCTGTCATTATTTCGGTTTGACATTTATATTTCATTTAAAGAATACTTCAAATTAATTATTGTTGACAGCAAAATAATTCGTTAATATTTTTAATAAATACATACATACATAAAATCACGCATCTCCCACTTAGAGGGTTCGTACAAACCCGAAATAAATAAATAAATAAATGGGCAGTGTATTTTGTACACAACTGTGAACAAGTATATTTCGCAGAACAAATTTTAATGGAATATGCAAATGATTTGATTTACTTGTAATTGTTATATTATTTCATTATAATGAATGTTTTTTGTATAGATGGTTGGCTGCTGTGCCTTTGGTTGCTCCAATCGGTCAGAGAAAGGATTTCTTATGAAAGCATTTCCTACGGATCCGGATCGCAGAAAAACATGGGCAGCTAAAGTGAAACGAGAGGGTTGGACACCAACTAATTCGTCTCGACTTTGTGAAGTAAGTAAAATTTAATTAAAAGTGTATTCATGTTTTATTAATTTTTTTACTAATAATAATATTCGACTTATAGATCCACTTTGCACCTGAGATGTGGGAAAAGACGAGAGAAGATGGCAAGAGGATTCTAAAACATAAAAAAGACACTTTATTTTATTGTAACGAAGAAACATTTAACTTTTTTTAAAATCTAGAATCTGCTTTTAGACAGTACTACAATATTGTTTCTAAACAAAATATCAATTTAAAAGATTTTTTTATTGAGAAATTAAATGAAATATCAGGAGTCGATTTTATATTAAATTGCCATAATTTAAAACAAAAAATAATAAAACGATTTGTTTTATTTAGGCTGAAAATTGCAAGCAAAAAACTAGAACGTAAGAAAATATTACATGCTAGTAAATCATTAATGTCTTCCACTTTGTAATTTGAGTTTTTTTTGTTATTGTAACCTTTTTATAAATATATTTTTACAGTAAGAACCATTTTTCCTATATTTCAATATACTTATATTATCTTGATGAACTCATTTTTGATACCTACAATAAATTATTTTTTTTTTGTTCATGTAAAATTTATTGGTTTATTTTGTTTATTAATGCTCTTCCTTTTAAATTAAATACTAATTTTGTATGCAAATGATTTGAAATGAAATATTTTATCTTACGCATGAAGTCTCTTCTGACGGTAAGTTTTCTTTTTATTTAAATATAATGATTTTACATGCATTTCATGGGTCTATATATTTTTAAAATTTTGAAATATGTGTATACTATAAATTTTTAAATAAAATATATATTAATTTCAAGTAATATGTTTGTAATAAAATATTTTCGTGTTATGCTTGTATTCTATGCATGTTAAATTGGAACAAATATGGCGGCCACAATCGTATGTCATCACTCTCATTGAAGGCACTCTAACTTTGATATACGCTATCGTATATTGAAAACAAAAAATCACCAACAATTTGGCAACGGGGCATGTGTAGCCCGAGTGTATGTTGTGGGTTAAGCGTATTATACGGAATTTATTTTACGTGAAACATTTGAAGAATACAGGTGACAAATTGTGATAATGGCAAGATCGGAGAGAATAATGTCGTTATTGGGTAAGTATTTAAAATTTATGTATAATATTGAATTGGAAATTATCTTGAAAGATTTATTCTGCAACCATTATTGAACAAAATCATAAATATTATTCTTTTTTAACTCTTCACATTATTTTGTGAATTTAATAATAAATACAAAACATAAATGTTTATTGTAATGCAGTAATGATTTTGGTTGTTTAGGTGCAACTGTAAAGTAAAATAAACATCTTTTATATAATAAAAATATATGTGACATTTTAAATATACATATACAATCAACATTTAATTAAATTATACATAAATATACACCTATTACTGCAATGATTTTATAAATATCTAAAAAAATTAAATCACATACATACATTGATAATTATTTTAGAAGGAACACGCTGATATTAATTTTACTTGTTTCGACGCAGTTCGTTAATAAATCATTAGGTACCAATAATAAAATATTCAAAAATACAAGTTTTAATTGTTTATAAGAAAAAAATTAGTAAGTTAATAAGTAGCTCGAGGATTTAATACAGTATATTCATATTTGAAGTTTAATATAAATATTGTACATATGTCGGAGATTATGGTGACCGTCGCCGCCGACGTATGTTTATGTTCTAGTCACCCATACTTTTTATTAAAAAATCTGTTTTTATTCATGCATAGATAATTCAAGTCAAATAGTTAATCTGATTAAAAAATATAATAGTAATTTACTTGTAAATGCATTATATATAGTATAAGTTAATACATCTGTACTTGATAATGATTTTTAGGTATGGAACCTAAGCCCTGTTCCATTTAAGCTATTCAGTATTGCGGAGCATAGGGAATAGTTTTGACATCTCTGACTGGCTGAAATTAAAGACAAGAGACAAGTTTACCCAATGTAATTTCGGCTATTTCATGTTGCTTTCAGTTTATATATTTTTGTATCGAAGACATTTTGTAAAATTATAAAAAGAGAATAAAATTTTACTTTTCTACGTTTAGATAGTTAAATATATCAATTACCTCATAAAATATAAACCCATCAAATATATCCGTTATTTGACATTAGGTTCAATAAGCCTAGCATTTGCTTAATTTGCTCGCAAGTATCTTAAGCAACAAATATCTCGCTTGTCTTGCTAACAGAAGAGTCTAGTCATCAAAACGCAGAGGACGCCGAAGCAGCACAAAGTATGTTCCAAGCGCCCGTAAAACTCGGGTCATTATATTAGTATTTTAAATAAATTTAAAAAACAAGTATAAGGACTTGAGTTTTGAGAGTTAGGTATAGTTTTTGCCAGGATTAAAAAAAATCTTAAAAAATGAGTCTAATTTTCCACCCGGAAGACATCGTGTATCTTCGGGGTCCTCGGCGTTCTGACTCTTGTCACAGACTCAATATATACAGACAGCTAATCCAACGTTTGAAAAAGTATTATTTTAAACCAATAGATGACTCTGCATTTACTGTTTAACTCTAGCCCATGTCACCCCCATGTTTAGCCCGATAAAGTACAGTCACATTCAAAAGCAACGTAGTGTACTCACTGCTTCGCACGTCGCACACAAACCACTATTACACTACCCTCGGCTCGGATCCTCGGACAGAAAATGTTTCATCCGAGTTCGCAGCGTACCTTTGCACATTAGTCTCATTTTCGATGTTTCTTTTTCTTTAGATTAGGATATCTCGGGCACAAACTCTCGGGAAATATTAATAATGGAGCAAAAGCGTTTTCACATTCAGGGTCAATTTTAGTAGTCACCATATGAATTTTTATTGTCTTTTATTTTTGATTTACAGGCTAAAACTAATGTTGAATATAAATTCTTCTTATTAAATTAGAAAAAATAGGTTCCCATTTAAATATATTTCCGATATATTTCGAGAATTATTATTTTCTCAAAAAAATTGTTACACTACATATTTCGAGAATTATTATTTTTCCAAAAAATTTGTTAATCTACATCACTTCATTTCATTTTCAAAATGAACCAAAAACAGCTTTTAGAGAATGATATCGAAATTTTAATTTCTCGCAAATTAGTTGAGTTGCTTAAAATTAATAATAGATACTTATATATAATACGCGACTCGAAAATGAAATTGATGATGCATGGAGGCAACTGGTTAAGGATTTTGCATGTGTAAATAATATGTAGAGTTCTTACAATAAGAATATATTAAAATGTTCAACAATACACAAGGTACACAAAAAAGAAACGTTGATATAACGATACAAGAAAAAATAAAATGCTATACGAATAATCTGAATAACTCAACAAACTGCTACAGACTGGTCTACAACTTGAAACCTATATATGTATATTTTATTATAGAAAACTAGAAATTTATATTGTTATTCATTAAAAAATGAATAAGTCGAGAAATACCATAGCTAACATATTATGAGAAATCATTTTAATTTTTATATCTTTTTTAAAATATTTAATTTTCTACTCTGTTTCTTCTTATCATGTTTAATTTTCTCTGCTATCCATTTGCATTCTTTATGAATTTTTTACATATTAATAAATTAATTAAAAATAACTTATGTTCCTTACATTCATCTAGCCAACCAATATGCTGCTCTTTTATGAATGAGACACATTCTTCAAAAATTATTGCTCTTATACATTTCTTGTGTTTAATTTCATTAAATTTTTTATGGAATATTTGTAAGCAAAGTTGAACTATCGTAAATAATTGTGTTGTGGGCTGTTTTAAACCTTTTTCGGTACCGCAAACAGAATTAAACATTTTGTTTTTTATTAATACATCATGTTTTTGTTTCAGACTACTATTTGTATTTATTAAACTGTCTTGACATTGCTGGCATTTAAATTTGGAAACGCATTTAAAAGCTAAATAGCCTGGAAAGTAGAATGTAGAACAAGATTCTACTGTTTTTTGTTTTAAGTCATTAGTATTTATATCATTATTGTCCAAATTAGTGTTTTGGTTCATCACTGTGTCTGTATCGGTGCTGCTGCATTCTGATTCAGAGTTACCATTTGCATTCGCAGTGCTCTGTTGTTCATTTACTCCTGCTATATTCTGTTGCAAACTACTTAACTCCAAATTATTGTCTAAATCGTTATCACTATTTGAATATTCCGATGGTTGCAACAAATTTGTATGAGTAATTACTCTAATACTTGTGCGAAATGTGCGTACTGTTGGATTCGAATTAAATCCTCCTCGTTGACGTACAATGGAGAAAGAATTTTCGAGAAAATCTTGATTTAATTTAGACGTCATAACATATTTAACATCATTTTCATTTAATTCCATTTCACACAACTTAGTTTCAATCCGCTAAAGCATTCAGGTTGACGCTTACTTTTAATTTTTACTATGTTTTCTGCAAGTTCAATGCCTTTTTTTAAAATACTAAAAATATGTGTATTATCCTTAGATACAGCACATTTATTTGGATTTTTGTTGTACAATGAATGACTGATAAGCGCATCAAATAAATTATTTAATTGCCGTATAAACATAGCCGTATTTTGTGCCGTTCTACTTTTTAACTCGCCTGTTTTGATCGCTGTTTCTATTGACGATGCTACGCTATTACTAAATATTTGCAATGCAATTTTACATGACATTTTATCAAAATTGGATGGGTTAATATGTATATCAGATAATTTGCAATTAGAGCGTGCTGTTGTACTGCACTTATCGATTTCATATGTTTTAACTACATCTTTAAAAGAAACGGTTTCTCCGTTAAATGAGAAATCGGATTGTAACCAGTTATTTCTTAATGATTTGAACAAGTGGGGAACATCATATATAACAAAAATCTTTCTGTTTTTAATTTCAAAAAATGGGTTTTCTACACTCACATGTAACTTTTCTAGAGCACTTCGATTATTTGACCCTTGGTCACATACAGTAGCTTTTGGATTTAAACCAGTTCTTATTAGTTTTTCAATGGTGAAAGAAATTAATTTTTTTAAAGTGATATTTTTAACACCGCTCGCCGATAGAAAATATGCTATGGGAAGTTTCCATTGTGAATATAAACCACGAACCATAAATAATAAGGCACTTCCAGCAGGCTTCGGTGTGCGGCCAAGTCGTCCGAAATCTTCGAATCCCTCAATGATATCAAAATGTTTACTGTATTCCAAAAAATTCTTAATGGAGATTTCATCAAATGCCAGGACGCAACACTTCTTCTTCTGTCATACTGGACACTTTAATTTTTATCTGCTTAAATAATATCGAATTAAATCCTGGCATACATTTCGATTGAGATAGCCACGACTTAATAGTTGATAGTGCCGGTAGTACAATTCCGGCCTTGATCAGGAATTTATAAGCCGAGGGTGATTTAAAGTAAAAACATAAGCAGAATTCCTTTTCTTTATCAGTCCATGGTGTTTTTTGTGAAACATTTGCATTTTGACGAATAATTTTGAATATTTTGATGGAAAATTAAAATTATCTATTTCAGTTGCAATATTTACAGTACGGGAGTGTATTTTTTATTCTTTTAAAGTTTAAACATAGCTGATCGTTTCGATTTATTTATCTGTTGAAGCCTTTTCAATTTATTACGTAGTGCTTTTTTTCGTGGAGTTTCTCGATCTTCACCTGCTTGTACTTGGAATAATTTCTTCCTGCAGTTTTTAGAATCTAAATTTACGAGATTTAAAATCCATTGCTGAACTGGTGTGTTTAGTGAAGGTGACAGTTTAGAATCAGGTGTACATGGTAGATTATTTTCTTTTATATTACTCAAAGTAGCAGAAGGAGAAACTAAAAATCCATAAGTTGTTTTCGGCAAAAGAACATGTAATTCGGGTGAATTTAATTCTTCAATATTATATTTAATGTCATTTTTGTTAACAATTGACAAATTTGCTGGAATAGGTATTGCATTAAAACACAACCTTTTTGTGGTTGTATTTACAAACGAATCTGGTGAAAAATGATTCTCGCATAAAAAAATTTGTTTCAATTTTTTTGGTGACAGATCTAATATTGCCGAGTTTCCTAAAAATTAAAACATGAATGGCTGGTTGCAACAACATAACTTAAATATTAAACGTGACTTAGGTCCGGTTTTATAAGGAAATTTAATCTTCACTTAAAATTTAGTTGCCAAGTAAATTTAATGAAATGAACAAATTATAATCAGTGTTTCTGTTCTTATGACATTTGTATCATTGTTGTCAAAAAACCGCGTTGCATTTTTAAATTTACTGTGGAAGTAAATTTTAGTGAAGATTCATTTTCTTTATAAATCCGGCCCTTAAATTGCATCGAAATGAAATGCCAAATGAATTATAATATATTACTGTCAAAATTTAGACTTTTATTTATTTGTGTAAGCCTAGATTAAAATTTAAACCTTGTTGGTGCAACTGGGCATAAATTCATTTATTTTCAAGGCAACGCTTTGGTAGATTGATTTTAAAATTTGTATATTTAGCTATCATAGTAAAACCTAGAATTTTGTGTATTTTTAAATTATTTTAGCGAAATTAGATAAAATATTGTACATAATACGTGATATTAGTTGACTTACATAATTTGCAAAACTCGCTTCGCTCGTTTTAGCAAATATTATGTTCATCAGACAATATCACTCTTTTCATAACTGATTATGCAAATAACTGTTACAGGCAACAGTAATTATTGAAAAAATGTAAATACTTTTAAGCAATTTTAATTACTTGAAGTACATTAGAAATTCGAACAAAATTTCGGTTCCATATATCACATAATATTTACAGAAACTATCATATTCAATGACCACACTAACCTTTACAATTTACCCCTAATGACATTTTTAGAAAAACTATAAATTATACAAGTTCCCTTCTCGGTTCACCCCTAATAATATTCTTAGAAGTAGAAGTAACGTTAGAATTTTAGACGAAATTTCAAAAATTCAGCAAGTATTTAAATTTATATTTATTTGTGATGATTGTAAACACTTCCTCTGTTTGGTTATACAATTAAATTCACAAGTATTTCTAATGCAATATTAGATCGAAATGTCATTGCTTAATATCGAGAAATCCCAGCCTTCGTTTTCACACATTTCCAAAACTGGGCGAAAAACTTATGGCATCGAAGAAATGATTGGGACGTAAAGCATGGCAGATTAAACTGTTGATTGGAAATCGAATTACAAATTCAATAATTGTTTGTTTCTTACATTTTTGTAACGAAGATTACGCATTTGTTGCAGTGCCGGATTAGCCATGTAGCAGGAGGCAGCAAATGCTACGGGCCCCGCGCCTGTGCCGAAAAAACTACAAATCAAAAAATTATAAGCCTCACGCCTAGTAGCTATTCTCAAAGTGAGCGCAGGCCATACTGTAATAGTACCGTGCGTTTAGAGAAAAACCGACGCACAA
This sequence comes from Harpalus rubripes, assembly GCA_963082715.1. Taxonomy (NCBI): domain Eukaryota; kingdom Metazoa; phylum Arthropoda; class Insecta; order Coleoptera; family Carabidae; genus Harpalus; species Harpalus rubripes. The sequence continues at coordinate 37,606,835 of OY720456.1, forward strand.
ACTAAAATTCATCTGGGCGGGTCCAACTTGTGAATGTAGGGATGGTACGATATTGTAACAGGTAGCAGCCGTTTGTAGCGTATAGATTAGATATAAGTATGGATTCAATCAAATGTCTATTGTGCGAGTAATAATTATATGTATACTTGTTTATGAATATTGTGTATCGTAAATGATAATAATATTAAAATTAATAACATTTAAATATTATTCAGTTAAATGTTTTTTGAGCGAGTATTAATAGTTAACATTTGTAGGTTGGGTAGTACAACTTCTACTGCGCCGGTTTGTTTTTTCTCTGAACGCACGGACTCTACATTATTATGCTCAACGATCACAAATACACTAGATATAACTTCATAGCATTTGTTTTGTTTTCGGCTGGACAAAAAGAGACAATTAAGGATAGAGATATGTAAAGGCCCCTCACGGAGTATTCGCTAGATGTCACTGCTTGTTTTATTAAAATGAACTATACTATATTTGGGTGCATACTCAACGCCCGAATATTCAAAACCAGAATATTCAAAACCAGAATATTCATGCACAGAATCATTCAAACCCCGAATATTCTACAGCAGAAAATAAATGCACAGAATCATTCAAAACCCGAATATTCAAAACCAGAATCGCTCATTGCACGAAAGTGCATTGACAGAATCGCGCATCACTAGAAAGCTCTTTGCCCGAATCATTCAAAAACCGAATAAGTGGGTGTGACCAGTTTAGGCTATCTATCACTAGATGTCACTGCGACAGTTAGTTCAACCCATGTCCACCGATGGTTTAACGTATGGATTGTCAATAATCTAGTGTGCTTTAATTTGGTTAAAAGAAAATAATAGTAGACATACGTCTTCATTCAACTGAATTGTCAAAAATGACAGCTAGTCCAATAAATAAAGGAAAAGAGAACATAATATACTCAAAAACAAATAAGTAGAGACCATAATTACACGCAATTACTATTTGATAAAGTGATTCCAACAGGTATCACAAAAATTTTGTAAGAATACGAAATCAAATGAATTTTTTAAACAATATTAGCCGCCTTTTAATAATTTATTAATTTTATTCTAAAAATCTGTTTTACAAATACGAGATTTGTATCTTACGTAGCAACTTTCTGTTCAATTGATATATTCATATCTTAAATAATTTTCACTTGTAATATTTGTTTGATGATTTAAATATGGACCAAAGGAAAATGTCAGGAATCTAAATAAATCAAACTTCTCGATTTACTATTTTTTAAGCAAATGAATACATTTTACTCTATTAAATGACGAAGTACTTGAATACCATATTCAGCTTTTGTAAGTTTTCAAATCTATATTTTAAAGTAGGTAATGGACATAAATTTGTAGAAGTATCTTCTCACCATTTGTGTAGGTTTTATAATTTGTTTATAGGAAATATAAATCGATCGAACTATTATGATCCCGGCACATATGAAAACTCTCGGAAGACTCATTGCCTTTCAACTGCCAAATTCACCCTACAAACATATCTTACTTTATATATAAAATGAGCGTTTTCAATTATTAAAAGTGATCATACAAACCTTTGCTCCTATTGTGTGAGAAAGTTGCAAAGTTTTAATAACATTGCTAAAACAATTAGCCAATAGAAACAAATGCAATTATTATTGGTTATTTGCTATAGCAATATTGTTGAGAGTCAACAACTTTGTTACAGAATTGGGGTGCTTATGTGGTATAGTAATTATGAAATTATGGTGCACAATGAACAATATAGAGCACTCAATGTCAAAATTTAATTAAAATAAATTGTAAAAATGTCAAAACAGCACCAGAAAATCAAGATTTTGGTACTAGTAATGGAAAGTAAACCAATTTTAAAAGTTTACAATATTAATCACAATGTCTTAGAAAATACCTTTGTCAAATTATAAAATTTTTTCGTTGTCAATAAAAGTTTTCTACTATCTCCTTGATAATGGTAGGTTAGTAGAAATTGATTTTTTAATGTTATTCAATTATACTGTAAATGTAAATTTTGTAGAAGAAAGGAATGCAGTATTACATGATTTTGAAAAAAAAGATGTATGAACCTTTTATGGAAACTACGTTTTTTATACTTGACATAAATAATTATTACCTGAAACTTACTTTTGATAAAAATACAATTAATCCTATCCAGATTTCCTTCAGTATCAGTGTCAGATAATAGTATTTTGCAAGAAGAAATAGATATGAACGCTACAGAAATGTTATTTAAAAACATTGATATTCCAAAAAGATGCAGAAGAATTATATTATGATTGGGTAACATACAAGTGTAAATAAAATATAAATAAAAATACACGTAATAAAATAGATTATACTTATTGTAGCTACTGCCCTGTCTGTCTAACGCCCCCCCCCCCCCCCTCCGTTCTCGACGGGCCTACGATTTGGACCAAAATACTAGACTCAGGTTTAGTACTTAGTTATAAAATACTACAAATATCATCAACTTACATATTAAATTTATTTGTCTAACTGTTTTCCAGCCAATTACAACACAACAATACAATAATTAAACACAATTATGAGTCAAACAAATCACTAAAAAAACGTGTCATTTACAAAGTACCATGAATTATAAGAAATGCAACAACTGAAAGACAACTACATTCTTTGTTAAACTATATAAGTACTTTTGAAACATTGAATTCACTATGGAAATAGAACATGAAAAATCGCTAAGTTTTCAAGATTTAAATATTTCATTGTAATAATAAATTTAATTTCAAAATCTATCGGAAATGTACATATACACACACAATCATTCCAGCTCACTCCAATCATCCGCATAATGTTAAAATGTCCGTTTTCCATAGTACGATAGACAGACTTTATAATACCCTTAAATGAAATTGATTATAATTCAGAGCTAAATATCATTATAACAATTGCCCTTAACAACGGTTACTCACATAATTAAATTATAATCTTATTGCAGAAAAAGTTGAAGTTACTTTTAAAACAAATTTATACCCCATTTATGTCAAACCAAGAAATTATATACGTGTTCTTGTCAATTTTCGTTACCTATGTATGACAAGTAAGTAAAAATGCGATCCTGTTACATATATAAAAATAAAAACAACCTCCATAGTTTTCCACAAAATAAATTGCAACTGTAGTTATGCTTAAACCAATTAAATTTAGAAATAATATGCACATTTTTACAATAAAAGCGCTTTTATATTATATACTTATGAGTGCGCTCCATAAAACTCTAAAATTCAATGTGTAGTATATTGCATAAAGTTTTATAGTACAGAAAATATTTGAAAATAATTTTGACACGGATTTAAGTAATTTCATATTCACCTGCATAACATATGTACATCAAGCTTTATGCTACAGTGCCATCTATGATACGAGTTATAACACAAAAATAAATTCTAACCTCTACAAATATTTTTATAGCGGAGAGGGCGGTATTTTCAAATATATAGTAAATAATTTGTTATAATACATTCTATTTACTTATAATAATTTAAAGACGTCAGGTGGTCTTATATAGAATATATCTGAAATTATACATATAAGACGAACCACACACTCTTTATGATTTTTTTTAAAATACTATCGTACGGGAGGCACTATATGATAGATAAAAAATTGTTCATGAATTTTTGTCATACCCTTCTACGGAGGGCACTATTTTGAAATATATATTAATCAATTTGTTGTAATGTATAGTATTTATTTATAATAATTTCTAGGCGACACGCGGTCTTATATAGAGAATATCTAATATTAAACTTACATGATAGTAACAAAATGTTGCATGAATTTTCTCATACCCATCTACGGAGGGCGCTATATTAAAATATATATTAAAAAATTTGTTGTAATGTATACTAATTGTTTATAATAATTTCAAGGCGGCACGCGGACTTATATAGGAAATATCTAAGATTACAAGTATATGATATAGGTAACAAAATGTTCATGAATTTTTTTCATACCCCTCTACGGGGGGCGCTATATTGAAATATATATTTAATAATTTGCTATAGTGTATACTATTTGTTTATAATAATTTCAAGTCGGCACGCGGACTTATATAGGAAATATCTAAGATTACAAATATATAATATAGGTAACAAAATGTTCATGAATTTTTTTCATTCCCCTCTACGGGGGGCGCTATATTGAAATATATATTTAATAATTTGATATAATACCTACTATTTATTTATAATAATTTCAAAGCGGCACGCACACTTAAAGGAGAAATCTGAAATAATATATTCACGTAGGATATAACGCAAACTTTATTAATTATTTACAAATGCCCTACGGGTGGTGCTATTACAAAATATATGAATATATTTGTTATAATACATACTATTTATTTATAATAATTTAGAAGCGGCACTCTTAAGATATATAGGGAATAAATACATTTGTTTATTATCTGCTACCAAAACCTGTAATTTTTTTTGGGGTTAGTATCATCTAAATGATTAAATTCATCACTTACCTGCGTCTGGGAATTTTTATATGCATTATCTTCAATAATACTTTATTTTAATGTATATTTTATTGTCAATTATTCGTTAATACCTTTAAAAATTACCAGTGATTTATCTGCCAGGCCATGGTAATGCACTATGCACTGTGTGAGGCTTGTTCACAACAGGTTGCGTTAGAGAAGTGGCCGCTAGAATCACTGGTCATTCCTGAAGGGATGCGCTATTTTAAAATATATATTAAATAATTTGTTGTAATACATACTATTTATTCATAATAATTTAATAATATTGGATAAAGTCTCAATTTCGTTAAATATTCAGTGTCGGACATAAATAGAGCGAATCCGTCGGAACTTAAAATACTCCCTCATATTGTAATTATTCAATATATTTTCAAACTTATAATGTAAAGGTGACATATTCATAAAACCTGATGTTATTCAAAAGTATCGAACTAAATTTTACAAGTACTTTATTTGAATGCGACAAAAATAAAGCGAGTGTAAAATAGTACATTAAGATACAAGTTTCATAAGACATGATTTTAGCGCACGTGTCATTCTTGGCTGATGCCAATTTTGAAAATTGAAAACGTATATTATTTTATGTCATACTGTCCACTGACTGTATACTACTTTATCCCTGTTTGTATATTAAAAAGGAAGGTACTGACAAGCTACTCGTTACTCTTTCTTTACGTAGACGACAGATTCATTGCATCAAGTAATGACACTATGCTTGCAGAATTCATCTCCAGTTTACAGGAGTTCAAGATAATCCATGAGGAAGCCACGTACTATCTTGGTCTAGAAATTAAACAATATAAAGATGGTTCTATCAAGCTAAGCCAAGCTGCTTGTACGAAAAGAGTTTTGGATCGCTTAGGGATGAGCAATTGTAAACCTGTCTCTACAACTATAGAATCACACAGTTCAGAATAAGGGAAAGCTGATGAGGCAGATAAAAGCTATTCATATAGGCAGGCAGTTGGTTCACTTATGTACATTATGACTAGGACGAGCCCGACATAGCCTACGCAATAGGTGTTGTATCTCGTGCTCTCGAAAATCCTAGCACACAAGATTGACTACGAGTCAAGAGGATCTTAAGATATTTCAAGGGAACTGAAGAACTTGGTATTTGATACAAAGCTGGTTACAAGAAAGGAATCCTTGAATGTTTTAGCGACGCAGATCACGGCGGAGACGTCGATACAGGAATATATACTACTGGAGTTGTATGCCTGTACTCAGAAGGTACAGTGTCGTCGAGCAGCCAGAGGCAAGCTTCAGTTTCAACTTATACTACTGAAGCAGAGATAGTGGCAGCCAGTGAAGGTACCAAAGAAATTATTTGGCTCAAACGTCTTCTACAAGAAATAACTATCTTAGATCACATTCCCGAGCTACAACTTTACAATGAAGTTGCAATTAAACTAGAACAAAATCCCGAACTACACAAACGGACGAAGCACGTACAAATTAGACATTACTTCGTACGGGAAATGGTTACGCAAGGAGAAATTAGTGTCAGCAAAGTATCTTCCGATCTACAGCTTGCTGATGCGCTGACAAAGGCCTTAGCAAAACTGAGACATCTATTCCTGTGTCAAGAAATGGGTTTAAAATAATTTTTTGTGTTTCTGCAATAACTTTTTTATAAAATTTGTATTTTATTGTTACTACATGTTTTAACAATGACGGAAAGTGTTGAAGGACTTTGATAAAATATGTAGTTGCCTCTGAAATAATATAGAGGAACAACAATAACAATAAAATATATATTGTACATGTCAGATTTCTAATTAAAATAAAGTTATATCCATAAAGTTTGAGTTAGTGTATTTCACATCGTATATAAAAACACAACAAAATAGACATGTTTTGATTTAATTAAAAAAATTAAAACACATAGGCTGTATGAAATAAAATATATTTCATACGGCCGTGAAATAGTATTACGGTACTCATTTCGAAATTCCTTAAGCTTCTCCCATTCGTACCGTAATCGCTGACTTCTCAGCCTTATTACGTAAATAACTATTCATTTAAATAAATTAAAATTCACTCAGTAACAAGCTGTCATTTTTGACAGTTCAGCTGAATGAAGACGTATGTCTACAATTATTTTCTTTTAACCAAATTAAAGCACACTAGATTATCGACAAACCATACCTTAAACCATCGATGGACATGCGTTGAACTAGCTCTCGTAGTGACATCTAGTGATAGGTAGCCCAAACTGGTCATGCCCACTTATTCGGTTTTTGAATGATTCGGGCAATGAGCTTTCGGGTGTTGCGCGATTCTGTGGATGAGAAATCCTGCCGATGCGTTTTCGGTCAATGCGTGATTCTGTGTTTGAATATTCGGGATTTGAATGATTCTGTGTATACATATTCTGCTTTTGAATATTCTGGTTTTGAATATTCGGGGTTTAAATGATTCTGTGTATGCATATTCTGGTTATGAATATTCTGGTTTTGAATATTCGGGCGTTGAAGACATTCCCCTATATTTGAATTATTAACGAAACCCAATTATAAAATGCATAAAACAAATTGTTATCAGTATTAAGAAAAGGTAAAAGTAATTGTATATAATTATTTATTTTATTCTATTGATTTTTAAACAATGTTGTTTTTATATACTTGCTTCTTATTCTATTTGTAGTTTTTTCTAAGTTTATTTTTGTTTTATATGTGGATCTGGATTGGGATTTTCAAATAAATGTTTAAAATTAAATTGAGCAAGTGAATGCCATGATTATTTAATCGATCGGAATCCAGGATATCGTTATGAATACAGTCCTACCGAAATTCCCGTAGATAAATTTCTCATCGGGTCTCGTAGCCGCGATCCTGAGTGTCTGGTCGCGAATCTGGGGAACCGGGTTCGATCCCGACCGACACCAAATATTTTTCGAATTTTAAATGGCAGAAAATTGACCCCTGTGGTCAGACAGAATTTAAAGTTACAAAATCGAGGCCCGAACGACCACAACTTCCAAACAAAGGAGCAAAATGTCATAAATACATTATATGGACTGTAGAGACATCTCTCGACAAACTTTAGAGTAGACTTCATATATCTCTATCTCTAGTTGTCTCTTTCCGTCCAGCCGAGAACATAACAAACAATAGTGACGTATAGGGCCTGTTTTGTCTAGTATATCTGTGGTCGTTGATTATGCTACAAGTTGGCAACACCACATTACTTACAGGTGGAATCCCCTAATATTGTTTTCGATTCGAGCTGTTTGTATAACCCGACCATGTCGACTCAGTCGTTCGTTCCTACCACAATTACATAAGTTTATTTTCTTTTAAGAGTGAAATTTGTTATTTGTTGTTATTGGACTATTTACGTCGTGTTATAGTGTCTTAGTTTTTACGTGATTTTGTGTTATTAATTCTGTTTTGCTGATCGCTGTGGACTAGTACAAATTCAGTACAATATTACTTTTTATAATAGTAAAATTCTATATAATATCAAAACAGTGAAAACGACGAGAACGATAAGCTCTGAAGTTTTTGGTAAGTAGCTAACTTTTGTGTGCATATGCCAACCTATTGTATAAAGTTCAAAAAACATTTCTAAATTTGCCCACATTTAATCACGAAAATCTTTTTTGTAAATGTTTTGTTTTATTTACTCGTACATCCTAAATTATAATATGTAATGCAATTTAAGGGTCCCCTGTTCACATTTGCGCTGGCTTGCTCCTATATTATATATAGGTTAGTAGGTAGGTATATACAATACATATTTATATTTAAGTTAGTTTCCCGCCTTACACAAACAAGTCATATTTTTTATTGGTAGTGAGCCAGAATTTATCAATTTGCAAGTAATTTCATGCAGATATGAATTTACGCCGCTGGTTTGTGGGCATAATCCAAAGAAAAGTGTTTCATTTGTATTATCTGATTGTGTTTTACCAATATACCTATAAAACTAAAATATACTTTTATATTTTGCAAAAAGTTGTTAGAATCATATCGTGTTTGGTGTTAAATGATATGTTTTTTAAAGAGCTGGCATGCAGAAATGTCAAAAATATGACAACTTGATTGTCATTTGTTTTTAGCAAAAAGTTATTAGAATTATGTCGTGTTTGGTGTTACATGAAATGTTTTTTCAAGAGCTGTCATGCACATATGTCAAAAATTTGACAACTTGATCGTTTTTTTTTTTTTTTTGCAAAAAGTTGTTAGAATCATGTGTTTGGTGTTAAATGATATGTTTTTTTAAGAGCTGTCATGCAGAAATGTCTAAAATTTGACAACTTAATTGTCATTTGTTTTTAGCAAAAAGTTGTTAGAATTATGTCGTGTTTGGTGTTAAATGAAATGTTTTTTCAAGAGCTGTCATGCACATATGTCCAAAATTTGACAACTTGATCGTTTTTTGTTTTTTTTTTGCAAAAAGTTGTTAGAATCATGTGTTTGGTGTTAAATGATATGTTTTTTAAAGAGCTGTCATGCAGAAATGTGAAAAATTTGACAACTTGATTGTGATTTGAGATACAATTTAAATTCTAAACAACTTTTTTGTGTGATTTTGAAATTAAAGGTACCTATTGTACTTAAGAAGTTAAACATTTTTCATGTTTGAAAAACTTAAATTGTTGCAATAATAAATAAGTATCCAATCCCTACAAATACTTTTCAACGAAAGATATAAAGAAAACTATACAGAATTTTTATGCAAATAATTTTTTTCTTTACTTCTATACTGATAAAAAAATTAAAAACAAAATATATCATATACATATAATATCAAAGCAAGTTGCTTTTAGTCTTATAAGATAAATAATTTTCTGAATGCAATAAGACATTTTGTGATTGATTATACAAAATTAAGAAGCCATGAAATTATTTCTTTCGAAAAATGCATAGGTCACTAGATAAATACAAAAGTTTCAATTATTCATTTTTATTTTTACAAATAACTAAGTATGAAATAAAATCGAATTTTGGTTTGCACTTCTTTAGGGCACTATTTCATGTTCTCTCGAATGGCGATGCTTATTTTTTACCATTGTTGGTTTTCGAATTACTTACACTTACGTGTATTTATTAGTTTAAAACAGCGAAAATGCAACAATTAACAGTAAAAATAAATATAAATGTTGTGGTAATGAAACAAATGAAATCATCAGTTGGGTAGCTAGGTATTATCTACCTATAATCTGTTTTTCTTAATTCTCATTAATATTTATAACTTAGCACTGAAACATTTTCAAAATTTCGTTTTCAATACATCATCGCCATCTATGACGTCCACATAAAAAAGTACTAAAATTAAATTGAACAGAATGAAATTTTTAGAACTAAATTTTAAAATTAGTAATGAAAAATAAACAAATTTTAATATACCTATATTTGTGTGTTCACTTGTTTCAGTGCCGCAATAATTGTTTTTACCTACAAATTTAATAATTATTGCATTTTTGATGTTTGAAATACACATAGTGATAAAAAATTAGCATTGTTGATCGAAAGAAAACAAAAAATGTCATAAAGAAGTGCAAAACAAAATACCATATCATTTTATACTTACAAGTCAGTATTTTTGTAAAATTTTAATTTTTTTATTTTATTTAGTGATCTGTACATTTTTCGGGAGAAAACAAATACATCTTTAAAATAGTCTAATTATGGGACAACTTTGCTCTAATTTAACTGAGTTTCCAATGGTGAGTTTAGAAAAACAGTCACCCTGCCTATTAGTAATTACAAATATACAGGAATTTCAAAGGTGACGCCCGTGCTTTAGGGGCCTAAAAAATCGAAAATTAAAAGCGGAAAATATTCTAATCAAAATATTGATAAAAAACTAATATTAACATTTTTTAAAAAAAAATGAATTATATTAAAAAACAATATATTTTCCATAGCTACTCATTATGTCACAGTTTTACCGCCTACTTCCAATTAGTTGTGTTGTGTAGGTTGTAGTTAGGTAACTTAAATCAATTAAGTGGTTTTAGTGTTAGTTATTTATAAATAATATGCCACAAAGTGTTCATACTTGTATGACAAATCACTCGAAAGTTTTTCTTCAATTTAAACAAATTGTCTGACAAAACATATGGAAATTACCTTATTATCTAATATCATTAGTTTTTAATAAAATTTAAAGATTTTTTATCTATGACATAATAACAAAGGACAAATAAATCTCTTCTCTTAATTTTCAATTTGTTTTAGCTAACATTTTGAATCGAATGTAATTCCATAGTTAATTTTTCACATAAAATTAATAGTTGCCAGAGGAATTTTCTATAGTCTTTTGTTTTTTAGCTACAGGCTAAAACTGAGTTTTTTTTTGTAATGAAAACCTGTGTTGTAAATAATTGCATACTTTTTTATTCAACAAGCTGTACAATATAAACTGTCTATATTTTTTAACATAAATTATTAACTCATGAAGGTGAAAAAAAAAAAACAAATGTAAAAAAAACAATAACCTACTGATCATCATTTGTTTATTTTTAATATTATTTTCAACATTTTTACTCACCTTTTCAAATTATATACTTTATGAAACTATATTTTGCAAATTGTGTCAAAGCCAACTATGACAACGATACAAAAATAATATTATTAAAGCAAAAGTAATTGGTTAAGTATAAATTTGACAACTTATTTATTTAACTTTAAAAAATTATGATTTGTAATTAATTTCGTTTCATTTGTTTATTAATAATTTTAAATTTTTACTTCATTAAATTAATTTATTCATGTTTCAAATTCCTTTTTATTTGCTTATTTTTTTTGTATGAAATACATAGAAAATATGTTGATTTGCCGTATGTATATTTACCTTTAAAATTTACTACCGCAAACTTAATGTAGTTACTACTATTCAAATAATAGATGGCACTGATTTCTAAAGGTTAATTTACAATAATTATACCTTAAATTGCATGAAATACATCAAAATACATGGAAAAAACGTTGATATACAGTATGTAAATTTACCTTTACAATTCACAAATTTACTTCCTCATTCCTGTTGTAGTTCAAGTATTTTATAACGGATGTCTCTTCACGTTTAAAATAAATGTAATAACAATGCGGGGTAAATTCTTTATAAACGTATGGGAACATTTTCTCACTAAAATATTGAAGTTATTACGTACAAATAACAAAATATCATTTATATTTTATTTACATTTTGATGAATTGCATTTGAAATAATACAATTACAATTAAACAATGGGTTTGTACTCGTATCTGTAACAGACTCATATGGAAAGAATTAGAATTGAATTTTAATTATTTATGAACTTATAAATTAATATTAAATTCAACTAGCGAATTAGAAAATTTATAATTTCTATGTTTATGTACTTCAATAATTACTATTTGAGCCTTATAACTTGTGAAATAAATTAAACATTTTCCGACAATAACTGTTTGTAAACTTTGGCCGCGCAAATCGTTTCACCCACTTTTTGTTCTTCCCATATAATCACTGAATAAAACCGGATATGTACACAACTATGAATGTAAAACACTTTTAAATATTTATATTAATAAATAATGCACTTACTGTCCTTTTAAATATCATATTTCCAGAGACTTTACCAGACGAACTGCTCGAGTTGTGACGCTAACTCTTTGACAGATAACCTAAATTCGCAAAATTGTCCCGCTCTCAAACATTAAAATTAATTCCATAAAAATAAAATTTATGCAATAAATTTGTACTAAAGTTATAGACAAGACTTCAAGGAATCCAATGGTATATCTTTTGGCCCAAAAAAGTCTTTAGGAAGCGGAAATCGGCAAAAACTGTCAGGGTAAAAAAAAAATTGCGTAAAAGATCCTCAGGGAAAAAATTTCCAAATTTTTTTCTTAGCTTTTTTGACGATTTGAAAGGTTTAAACCGAAAATTTCAAGTAGAAATCATTTTAGAAAAGTTTAATAAATTTTTTTATGTCAAAAAAACGAAGAATATGGGCAAAGTACTTCATTTTTCTTACCAAACTTACAAACTTTTTACCCATATTATCTCCGTTTTGCACAGCTAAAACACTAGGATTTTTTTTTCTTTTACAATAATAAGTTACAATACATCTTAAAGCTAAGAATAAATAAATTACTTAAGTTGTTGGACGGGAACCATTATGTAGAGTTAATAATTTGTTGAAAGGCCTTTAGGTTCCAATTTCTTTATTTATATATACATTAAAATATTTGGACGTTTCGGGCGAACATCCGCCCATCATCAGCTACATGAGAAATTTTTAAATGACTTACAAACAATGTTACAATATGTAGAAGCAAATAAAAAACTTACCAAACTGTTAAAATGGCATTAGATGTTTAACAATAAGTTGTAAATTATACATGGTAATAAATTACAATTGTAAGCGGAACGCTAATTAATAAAAATATTCTAAATACATGGGCATGGTTAGCCAACGATCACAAATACACTATATATAACTTCATAGCATTTGTTTTGTTTTCGACTGGGCAGAAAGAGACAACTAAGGATAGAGATATGTAAAGGCCCCTCACGGAGTATTCGCTAGATGTCACTGCTTGTTTTATTAAAATGAATTTGAATTATTAACGAAAACCAATTATAAAATGCTTAAAACAATTGTTATCAGTATTAAGAAAAGGTAAAAGTAATTGTATATAATTATTTATTTTATTCTACTGATTTTTAAACAATGTTGTTTTTATATACTTGCTTCTTATTCTATTTGTAGTTTTTTCTAAGTTTATTTTTGTTTTATATGTGGATCTGGATTTTCAAATGTTTAAAATTAAATTGAGCAAGTGAATGCCATGATTATTTAATCGATCGTAATCCAGGATATCGTTATGAATACAGTCCTACCGAAATTCCCGTAGATAAATTTCTCATCGGGTCTCGTGGCCGCGATCCTGAGTGTCTGGTCGTGAATCTGGGGAACCGGGTTCGATCCCGACCGACACCAAATATTTTTCGAATTTTAAATGGCAGAAAATTAACCCCTGTGGTCAGACAGAATTTAAAGTTACAAAATCGAGGCCCGAACGACCACAACTTCCAAACAAAGGAGCAAAATGTCATAAATACATTATATGGACTGTAGAGACATCTCTCGACAAACTTTAGAGTAGACTTTGTATATCTCTATCTCTAGTTGTCTCTTTCCGTCCAGCCGAGAACATAACAAACAATAGTGACATATAGGGCATGTTTTGTCTAGTATATTTGTGGTCGTTGTGGTTACCCATACTAGCAACTGTGCGGTAGCACAACAGCAACAGAAATGAAATATCACAAAATATACTAGTGGAAAACAATATAAGCAACCACAGACTGGATCGAACGCAAAATAACTAAATAAATAAAATGGCGGTAAAATTCAAAAACTGTTAAATATGTTGTTTAAGTGTAAAACATTTTGTTTGAAATCTGTTTGATTGTTAATACATTTATTTCTGTTGATGTTAATATAGCATGTTTCATACAAAAGCCGTTTATCTTTATTATGAACTTTATCTAGAGTTTTAAACTCTTTAAACTTAAACTTGTGACCCGTTTGAAAATGGTGTTTGCATAAGGCACTGTGGTCGGGATTCATAGTATTACAATGATATTGATGTTGATAAAGCCTTTTTTTAATCGGCTGGGAAGTTTCACCAATATAAATTTTATCACAATGACCACAATTGATTTGGTAAACGATGTCCTTTTGGTCAGTGGGATCTATTTTATCTTTAAGATTAGTAAATAATGGTTTGGAAGTTATGAAGTTACTATTGGCTATCGAAATGTTGGAATTTGACGTTATTTTATTGATAATTTTGTTGATTTTATGGTCATAAGGGATAGAAGCGTAGATTTTAGGGGCGTCCTGTATCAATCCATCCGCAACATTTGTGTTGATTTTGGGGTGTCTTTAAGTGCATAGTCTTTTTTTAATGTACTTATTGAGAAAGAGATCGGTGTAACCGTTGTTTTTTAAAATGTTAAATATAAATTGTATAGTTTCGTTATGAAATTTAGGGTGTGAGAGCAAGATAGCTCTGTCAATTAGGGCTGTGACAACACTGATCTTGTATTTGAAATTGGTATATGAATTAAAATGCAAATAACGACCAGAGGCCGTCGGCTTTTGATACCAATTAGTAATGATGGTATCGGTGGCTTCAATGTTCTACAATAGATCAGTGGCGGCGCTAAGGGGGGGCCAGAGTGGGCACGTGCCCACCCTAAAAAGACTTGTGCCCACCCATATATACAAATAATAATTTTGGTATATAAAATAGTTGTGAATAAAATTTTATTTTTAATTCTGAACATTATATTTATACTTTTGTTCTAAAATTAATAGGGCAGAAATTACAGCTCTATGAAAATTTCACCACAGTATTTCCTGTAATTCATAAAAAAGTAAACACTCGGTATATGTAATTATTTTAATATGGATACCTGTATCTGTTTTGATTCATGTGTTGTGACGCCACCTCCGGGGGCGGTTGCGTCATATGGCGTCGTCTTCTTTATTTCGGCGGTTAGTTTACTCGGGCGCCAATCTTGCGGCGGTGGTGTCTGAAAAAGAAGACGGCTGGATGCCGGGATTGCTCTAAGTGGAGAAAGGGCCAGGGGATTGCACAGAAACGCACGTCGAATTTATTACTGTTTATTATAAAATAAAATATGTAAGACGAACAATAAACAAATAAATAAAAGAAACCCTTATCCAACTGTGACCATCGGTACTTGGAAATGCGATTGCCGTGAAGCGACAATAGCAGGTAAGTGAAAATCAAACAATACTAACAAATGAAATATTCAAATATCTCGCGAACTCTAACAACAGTCGGCTGTTACGACTCGGTGACGGTTCACCAAGACTAACTATCGACGGCGGAATCTCCAGAAAAGCCACCAAGTGAACTCTCGACTGGAGGTCAGTGTTCTGCGTTCAGGAAAGTCCAAGGTTGAACTCTCGACCGAGTCGAACACAAACTGATTCTATTGTTGTGCGCTGCGTCTTTTATATCGTAAAATTATGAGAAGGGGTGAATCCGGATCAAACCGGTTTTACCAAAAAGTGGGAGAAGCAGATGTCGCTGGTAATTTTTCAATAAAAATTATTTTCCAAAAAATTCTATAAATTACCCTACGGTCACAGTTTTATGTTCTAGATCATACAACAACATGTTACATTTTATAAATCGATTTTTACAAAAATATAAATCATAACACAACCGCCAGCGCGCATAGTAACAACAATTTCTACTACGCGCTGTCAAGAATGTGAAACTAGATCACATGTGCATAAATATCGATATGATCAATACAAACAGTGAAAACTCTATAAAATGCATCGATTACAGGTAAGTGTCATATACAACAATCTTTAACATAGATATATTCAAATTAATTTACTTTTAGTTCAACCAAGTGTGTGTAAAAGTTTCGCCGGTCTCAAAGTGAGGTTACATAGAACACAAGTACGTATATTATATAATAATGGTTTTACAAATATGAAAACATTTGCGTATGTTGTAGCTAATACTTTTGTTCAACAATGTACCACTGCTGAAGTTATGATACATTCGAACGCGGCAGTAACAGTGGCAACGTCAATGATCGGAATTGGCTACACCAGCTTTTGCCGGGCCATTGGATACACAAAAGTGATAGAGTTTACCAGGCCTACAGAGGTAGTATCATCACAGTGTGTATATGGAAAAATGCTATATAGGTATTTTTATTATTAAAATAAATGCGTGCCCACCATGCGCGAATACAAGGGCCGCGGGGTAATGGGGATACCTACTCCCCCCAATCCAAATATTATAATTTAAGATAAAGAATAAAATTAAATACTTATTGTATTTCACACAGTTAATAATTATGGCTTGTTTTTGAAATATTAATGTTGTTATTCAATTTTCATAGATTAAACAGTTTATCAGCTTCACATCCCTTGATAAAATGTAACTTTCATTTATAAGGCATTTGACCTTGAACGAAAATAAAATTTGCCTGCGGCGCCTTTTTCTTCGGTTACATTTGCATGACCTATTACGATTTACCACCCCCCCCCTCTTGGTGCCCACTCATTTTTTGATTGTACTCACCCTACATTTACATCCTGGCGCTGCCACTGCAATAGATATGAGAATTTTATTGAAATTAACAAAATAACGTAAATTTTAAAAATAAGCACAAATATGCACATCGCATTGAAATATACAAAAAAAAATCTGTTGCGGCCAGCGCACTATCTTCCGTCAGTTATATGAGGCATTTACGAAAATTCTATCGGTGAACTGTTACCGGTAAACAGCTGTTTATCAGGTTATAGCTACCGGAATCGATAATTTGAGAACGCGAGTAGAAACAGGGTAGATCCATAACCTATAAAAAAAAATTGAAACAGGTTAGAATTTTGATATAGTTTCAAAATTTTAACGCGCGCGCTTCACTTTGCATCACTACCTTCTGTTTGAGATTAGATTCTTCATGAATCCGGTAGATGGATCTAGTAGATATTGTACAATTTTCAAACATGGTAACTTTTTACCACTCGTGTTTTCGAACACAGCCAGTAGATGCGGTATCTACTATTTTTGTAAATGCCTATGTATTTTCTATAAAATTCATACAGAAAGTTCCTTGCAAAAGATTCTAAATTTGTTGTATATACATTACCTTTCGACAGTTGTATGTATTTTATACAAATTCCATACAGAAAGTATTTCTAAAAAAAATTATAACACAAATATACTACAAATATGTCAATTGCACTTGACACTGACATCTTTCAATCAGAATTGTCTTAATGTAGTAGCTGTTTCTAGTATAGCTAGCTAATTTATGAAATTTAATTTCTTTATCATTTTATAACTCTGTCTATACTCATTTAATATGAAGTATAAAATGCAGTCAAATCGTATAGAGAATACAATGTTCTTTAATATTTATAATAACATTAAATGTGAAAAAATGATATTTAACATCGTTTTTTCAAGAAAAACTTAAAATTTTCAAATGAGGGTACTTCCGGTTGACCAATTATAACCAAATTCTAATAAGCTCTTCATATGGATGCAACGAATAGGAATAGGAAAGAATTATAATTTTTGGAATTGTAGTATTAGAGTTATCGTAGACGAAAATTTTGTTACACACACACACACACACACACACACACACACATACAGACGTCATCGTAAAAATATTAAAATCGTATTCTAGGGACCTTAAAACGTGCTTATTCATTAAAAACTCACCACCGAATTTTTTGACCAAAGACAATACCTTCCTTAACTAAAGGTGACGGAAGGTAAAAATGCAACTCTCACTCACACTCACTCACTCACACTCACTCACTCACACTCACTCACACTCACTCACACACTCACACTTACTCACTCACACTCACTCACACTCACTCACTCACACTCACTCACACTCACTCACATTCACTCACACTCACTCACTCACTCACACTCACTCACACACTCACACTCACTCACACTCACTCACACTCACTCACACTCACTCACTCACTCGCACTCACTCACTCACTCACACTTACTCACACTCACTCACCCTCACTCACACTCACTCACCCTCACTCACACTCACTCACACTCACACTCACTCACTCACATTCACTCACTCACACTCACTCACTCACTCACACTCACTCACTCACACTCACTCACTCACTCACACTCACTCACACACATTCACTCACTCACACTCACTCACATTCACTCACACTCACTCACTCACACTCACTCACACTCACTCGCTCACATTCACTCACACTCACTCACTCACACTCACTCACACACTCACACTCACTCACACTCACTCACACTCACTCACACTCACTCACACTCACTCACTCACACTCACTCGCACTCACTCACTCACTCACACTTACTCACACTCACTCACCCTCACTCACACTCACTCACCCTCACTCACTCACACTCACTCACTCACATTCACTCACTCACTCACACTCACTCACTCACTCACACTCACTCACTCACACACTCACTCACTCACTCACACTCACTCACACACATTCACTCACTCACACTCACTCACATTCACTCACACTCACTCACTCACACTCACTCACACTCACTCACACTCACTCACTCACATTCACTCACACTCACTCACTCACTCACACTCACTCACTCACTCACACTTACTCACACTCACTTACACTCACTCATACTCACACTCACTCGCACTCACTCACTCACTCACACTCACTCATACTCACTCACTCACATTCACTCACACTCACTCACTCACACTCACTCACACACACTCACTCACACTCACTCACTCACTCACACTTACTCACACTCACTCACCCTCACTCACACTCACTTACACTCACTCACACTCACTCACACTCATTCACACTCACTCGCACTCACTCACTCACTCACACTCACTCACTCACATTCACTCACTCACACTCACTCACTCACACTCACTCACTCACACTCACTCACTCACTCACACTCACTCACTCACACTCACTCTCTCACTCACACTCACTCACACTCACTCACTCACTCACTCACTCATTCACGCACTCACATTCACTCACTCACACTTACTCACTCACTCACACTCACTCACACTCACTCACTCACACTCACTCACTCACACTCACTCACTCACTCACTCACTCACTCACACTCACACTCACTCACTCACACACACTCACTCACTCACACTCACTCACTCACTCACTCACTCACACTCACTCACTCACACTCACTCACTCACACTTACTCACTCACACTCACTCACTCACTCACACTCACTCACTCTCACTCACTCACTCACTCACTCACACTCACTCACTCACACTCACTCACTCACTCACACTCACTCACTCACACTCACTCACTCACACTCACTTACACGCACACTCACTCACACGCACACTCACACGCGCACTCACTCACACGCGTACTCACACACACACGCGCGCTCGCACGCACACGAACACGCACGCGCACGCGCGCACACACACACACACAATTGAAAATGTTAAAATCGGATTCTAGAGACCTTAAAACGTGGTCATTTACCAAAATCTCGATATGCGATTTTTAGCACGATCCCTATACCACCCTTACCAATGGCGGCGGGAGGTAAAAAGTCCGGTATTTATCAAATAAACTGCAATGATTGTGACTATATTTATATTGGGCAAACAGCTCGTAATTTCAACATTAGAATCGATGAACACATGAGAAGTTTCAAAAACAATATAGAACCATTTCAAAAGTTTATTAGAAAATCAACATTAATGTAATGAAGACAATTTAAGTATTCTGTATTGTGAAATGTCAAGATTCAAGATTAACTTTCCTGGAATCCTTCGAAATCTAGAAAGCTATACTCAATGGCTATAACCTTATGAACGAACAGTTAAACCTTTGTCCATCTTCGATTCTGAATTCTTTAATCTCGGCATTCCCTAGAATTCTTTAATCTTTGAACTATGTTTAACCTCCCTGTGTAGGCATTCGGAATTTTAAAATTCATTCGTGTAATTCTTCGGATGATGGAAGCAACGCAATAAAGAATCTTTTAAATTTTTTAAAACCTACCGAGTGTGGATTTTTATTCCTTATTTCAATCTAGTTTTTAATAGTGAGAGAGTTTAAATTTTAAAACAATTCTAATAGCATGTTTCTGATTTTCTCTAACATTTAAAATAAATTTATAAATCTGCATTATAAAATAAAATGGTAAACATTTCACCTATTTTGAAACATATGTACACATACAATATTAGATACCTGTACTATTTTATAAAACACACATATATTTGTTCATTATACAACGTTTTGTTTCAAATGTGAATAGAATAATATTTGACCGTCCATGTGAACACTTTCCTAAACATTATTTGGTAAATTTGCATTGTTTTTTTTAAGAGCTGTCATGCAGAAATGTCAAAAATTTGACAACTTGAATGTCATTTGTTTTTAGCAAAAAGTTAGAATTATGTTGTGTTTGGTGTTAAATGAAATGTTTCTTCAAGAGCTGTCATGCACATATGTCAAAAATTTGACAACTTGATTGTCTTTTTTTTGCAAAAAGTTGTTAGAATCATGTCGTCTTTGGTGTTAAATGATATGTTTTTTAAAGAGCTGTCATGCAGAAATGTTAAAAATTTGACAACTTGATTGTCTTTTGTTTTTTCTGGAAAAAGTTGTTAGAATCATCTCGTTTTTGGTCTTAAATGAAATGTTTGTTTAAGAGCAGTCATGCAGAAATGTTAAAAATTTGACAACTTGATTGTCATTTGTCTTTAGCAAAAAGTTGTTAGAATTATGTCGTGTTTGGTGTTAAATGAAATGTATTTTCAAGAGCTGTCATGTAGAAATGTCAAAAATTTGACAACTTGATTGTTTTTTGTTTTTTTGCAAAAAGTTTTTAGAATCATGTGTTTGGTGTTAAATGATGTTTTTTAAGAGCTGTCATGCAGAAATGTCAAAAATTTGACAACTTGTTTGTCATTTGTTTTTAGCATAAAGTTGTTAGAATTAAATCGTGTCTGGTGTTAAATGAAATGTTTTTTCAAGAGCTGTCATGCACATGTCAAATATTTGACAACTTGATTATCTTTTGTTTTTTTTGGAAAAAGTTGTTAGAATCATGTGTTTGGTGTCAAATGATATGATTTAAGAGCTGTTATGCAGAAATGTCAAAAATTTGACAACTTGATTGTCATTTGTTTTTAGCAAAAAGTTGTTAGAATTATGTTGTGTTTGGTGTTAAATGAAATGTATTTTCAAGAGCTGTCATGTAGAAATGTTAAAAATTTGACAACTTGATTGTCTTTTTTTTTGCAAAAAGTTAGAATCATGTCGTGTTTGGTGTTAAATGAAACGTTTTTTCAAGAGCTGTCATGCAGAAATGTCAAAAATTTGACAACTTATTTGTCACTTGTTTTTAGCAAAAAGTTGTTAGAATTATGTCGTGTTTGGTGTCAAATGAAATGTTTTTTCAAGAGCTGTCATGTAGAAATGTCAAAAATTTGACAACTTAATTGTCATTTGTTTTTAGCAAAAAGTTGTTAGAATCATGTTGTGTTTTCAAGAGCTGTCATGTAGAAATGTCAAAAATTTGACAAATTGATTGTCATTTGTTTTTAGCAAAAAATTGTTAGAATTATGTCGTGTTTGGTGTTAAATGAAATGTTTTTTCAAGAGCTGTCATGCAGAAATGTCAAAAATTGGACAGTTCGATTCTCATTTGTTTTTAGCAAAAAGTTGTTAGAATTATGTCGTGTTTGGTGCATATATATATATATATATATATATACCGGGTGTCTTAGGCCGACCGACACATGGGCGATTAACATGTAAAATTAGTTAATTGTGAATAGTATCTCCCCAGTGCAAGATATTAAGATGAAATTTTGCATGCTTATTCGGGGATACTATTTCTATGGATTTCAATTCAAATCAGTCAATTTACAAGTGTAATATTAGAATAAATTAAGAAAAATTGTAGAAGTACCATGAATGTTATTCATATCTTGAAAATAATAGGATCTAAGCAACAGCTCTGATAGAGTAGGGGTAACGTGCGCGCTTCACAATTTAGAGAGTCGGGTTCGAAACCAACCGACAGCAATATTTATTTTTTAATTTTTTCTTTTCAAAATAATTTTTATTATTAATATGTTTTTAATCTTTTATCAATATTTAATTTAATAAAGTGGATACATTGTACGTAACAAGATTTATTTATTTAAAAAATATTTTATTATTTGCTTTATTGGTTTATTATAAATTAAATTTCTTCAAATTATAGTTAGCCCTGACGAAAACAAAAAAACGAGAACATTTGATTTGAATAATCAAACGTCAAATGCAGATTTGTATTGTACTATCTTTATTTGTTGCTAGTGTTATTTAAATAATATGGATTTAACTACAAAAGATAAAATTCGTATTGTGAAATTATTTCACATTGGTAATAGCCTACAGCAAACTGCTGATGTATTTTCTGCCGAAAATCCAGAAAAAGTAGTTAATAAATCCCGTGTAAGGCGTATTATTAACAGATTTGAAGAAACAAAGCAGGAAATACAACCAATTGAAAATGAATTTGAAGAAATAATAATTGTGCGGGTTGAAGTGGAGCCTACTATTAGTTTAAGAAGTTTACAAATGGAATATGGAATAAGTAGAACAAAAATTGCTAGAATACTTAAGAAAAATGGATTTAGAAGTTACAAAGTAGGTAACCATCAAGAATTGCGAGACGGCGACGAAGAAAGAAGAGCAACTTATTGTGAAACAATTATGGATAAAGCCAATGAAAACAGAAACTTTTTGTACTCCCTCTGTTATACCGACGAATGCACATTTACTCTTCATAACGAACCGAATGTGCAAAACTTTCGCCACTGGTCAAAAGATAAACCAACTCTTCAAAATTTATCAAGAACCCAATATCCCCAGAAGGTTAATGTTTGGGCGGGAATTTTGGGATCACACATTATTGGACCATATTTTATTGAAGGGACATTGAACGGTCCAAAATATTTAGATTTATTGGAAACAGTAGTTGGGCCTAGACTTACAGAATTAAATATGGAGAGGATATGGTTTCAACAGGATGGGTGTCCAGCGCATAACGTGCAAATTGTCAAAGAATATTTGGACAATTCATTTCCAGATTCTTGGATTGGTTTAAATGGACCAATTAATTGGCCGGCAAGGTCTCCTGATCTAAGCCCCTTAGATTTTTTTCTTTGGGGTCATTTAAAATCAAAAATTTACGGCCATTATGAATTGACCACTTTAGAAGACCTGAAAGCGGCAATAAGGAATGAATGTAGGCTTATTTCTAATCGACAGCTAAGCAACGTGAGACAGCAATGTTACGATCGTCTCGGATTTTGCTTAGCGCAAAACGGCGGCCATTTTGAATATTTATTATAATTTTTAAATTTTAATGTTGTAATTAGTAGGTACGATTTAATATTTTTTAAATAAATAAATCTTGTTACGTACAATGTATCCACTTTATTAAATTAAATATTAATAAAAGATTAAAAACATACTAATAATAAAAATTATTTAGAAAAGAAAAAATTAAAAAATAAATATTGCTGTCGGTTGGTTTCGAACCCGACTCTCTAAATTGTGAAGCGCGCACGTTACGTTGCTTAGATACTATTATTTTCAAGATATGAATAACATTCATGGTACTTCTACAATTTTTCTTAATTTATTCTAATATTACACTTGTAAATTGACTGATTTGAATTGAAATCCATAGAAATAGTATCCCCGGATAAGCATGCAAAATTTCATCTTAATATCTTGCACTGGGGAGATACTATTCACAATTAACTAATTTTACATGTTAATCGCCCATGTGTCGGTCGGCCTAAGACACCCGGTATATACTTGCTGCGTGTAGAAACTTTGACGTCTTCTGCGCGCGTATGTGCAACGTCCAGACGAAAACCTTTGTATTATAAACGCACATGTATGTACAAGGTGAGCTAATTTATTTTTGAAATATGGTATCCATATTTTTAATCATAATAGCTAGAAATATAAGAAAGTCTAATAGTTGCAATTAAAGTAATCAATTTAAGTAAACAAATAAATATGTTTTTTATCATAATAGCAAGCGATATCAAAAAAGAAATAATAATTATTAGTATTATATTTTAATTGTCAAATAACTACACTATTTCTGCGAGGTAAATTATATATAAACTGTAGCGCTCATCTAGCAAACTATACAAGTAGCAAAATTATATAGTGTTCATCGTCACATCATGGATCATCAGCAAAAGAAAATTGAAAACCTGCTAAACTCAGTATATTATTTGACTGAGTCTATAGACAAAGTGGTCAACCAACTGAATGAATTATTGGACATCCAAATAGCGATCTTAGCTGCCATTAACAATTTAACTAGACAGTGGCAGATGGAAAAGACTTCGGAAGAAGAAGAAGAAAAAAAAGAAGAAGAAGAACAACAACAACAAAAAATAGCAATAGGTATATTGTAAGTATTGTTTATACTATATTCAGATGTGTCAAATTTGTGTATATCTTTTTTAATAATTTTATATATGTCTATATTAATAAAATTATATATTAAACTATCTGTATCAGTGTATAATAATTTCGCTTTATCTCCTTTTTTTTTTTAAATATAATCATAGTGAAAATCGTATATGTATGTTTTTGATGTATCTAAAATAGAAAATCCTACATAAATTGGTTTATTAAAGTATACTGTTTTTCTTTTCATTTCAATTATTAAAATATCATCGTCAATTATAGTACAACTGTGAAAATTTGGTTGTGAAATATAAAATTTTGCATCATAACGACCACCTCATTTTGTAACTAGTTTAACATCTTTGTGTTTTCGAACATTTTCCATTGTTTTTCCGAAAACAGCATTATTCATAATTTTATAGAATTTTTTTTAAATCATTATTTGACATTTTGCGTAATTCTGTATTCAAATCAATATACTTTTTTTAACCAAGTACTTTGTTTAAATTTTAATACTCGATGAATTTTTTTAATTTTTAACCCTGAATTTAAACATTGTTTTAAATTTCGATAATGAATTATATATTTATGTTTTGGATACAAATTTGGAACTAATTTAGAATACTTTGATATAGGCGGTATAAAATGTTCCGGGCAAAGAGGTAAATCCTTATGTTTTTCATGTAATTCCAATGGACATTCCAAGTCTACTTCAAATATAAAATCTGTTTCAGACTCATCGCTAATATTTAGTAAATCAATATTACAAATTTCAATATCATTAACCCATTCAAACCCGCCATATGGTAAGTATTGACTCATAGCAGCACCATTTAAATTATTAATATCAAAATATATTAAATAAGAATTTGGTAAATTTGAATCATACTCTTCATTCATATATTTGTTATTTGCCTTGGCATATCTGTTAGAACACTGTGAAACACCGCCACGTATTCCCTTTTCAATAAATAAAATTTTGTCAATGTCAGTTCAAGTTCAACAGAACTACATTTTAACATTACATCGAATGCAAGACCTGGAGCTGTAAAATAATGTAACGAATCAAGTTTATATGACTGCATGCAACTGTCACGAAAATTTTCAAATATATCAACTAATAACAATACATCAGTCTTTATATACAAATCTCTCCTAAAGACTTTATTTTAAAATAGTTCCACACAGTTTGAGCATGATTAAAGTCATTATCACAAACACTTTCATTTTTCATTACACTGTAAAATTGGTCTTGAGTTAGCAGCTTTTCTTCAAGTTTTTCCCAACAATCCAAATATTCATAAGGAAAAACTCCTTTCCTAGTTAATAACTGAAATTCTTCTTCGCTGTTACAATGGTTTCTGATAATTTTCTTCTCAAAATCTTGAAGATACGTTGCCAGTTTATCTATACTACTAGCCATAAATCGAAACGAATCAATAAATCGATAATTTATTTTGGTGCCTTGTACATATTTTGTGAACGAAATATATCGCTCTATGTTTATTGGAAGCAAATTAAGTGTTCCTGGAAATCCCTTTGCAATATTTTTTATAATAAAGTGCGCATCGTAACCGCTTAGATTATGAAAAAGAACTGGAATAGTATAATTTCTTTTATAACTTAAATTGCAAGATTGATGTGCAGCCCCTCTGTACTTGGATGTAAAGTGGCAGTGGTCACGTGTTTTAATATTATTTGCATTAAATGATTTTTGACAAATATGACATATTGTTGTTTTACTAAATTCAAGTTTTTCTTCTGGTGTTAACTTCATAGGTTGAATATTTTGAATTATGTTTATTGATAAATTAGCTTCAAGTTTAAATAAATTTTCGGTTTTATTGGAACACGCACTTTGGTTTTTAAAATTTGATATTATTAAAATAAATTTATTTACATATTTTCGCCATCTTTCAGCTTCATCCAATATTTTAATTAAATCAAAAGCTGATTTTATTTTTATAATAACACTGTCACTTAACGAGCTCACTGTTTCGTTGTTTATTTTGCTTGCTTATACTCTTTGCTAAATTGAAACTTTTGTCTTATCAGCGCGCGTATGTAAAAGGCTAAAAAGAAATAATTATTATTATTAAGTATTATATTTTAATTATCCAATAGTTAGACTATGTATGTCCAATTATTTTAATTGTCAAATAATTACACTATCGTTACGCTCTAAAAAGAAATAATTATTATCATTAAGGCTTATATTTTAATTATCCGATAGTTAGAGTATGTATGTATCATTATTTTAATTGTCAAATACACTATCGTTACGCGCTCAGTTCGTATTGTATGTACAGAAAAATGTAAAAAATTATTAACTGTACACCCAAGACTGTGTATTAGTGTTGAAAAAATGGTGAGTAAAGAAAATTGTAATATGTCATTACAAAGAAATACTTACTACGTAATATATGTTTTAAGGTTGAAAATTCAGATATGCTACACCCAGTTCTGCAATATAATGTTGAATCAACTGAAAATTGGAATGATTGTCAGCTGACGTCATCGTAAACAAGTTCTAACAAGATTTTTGCTGACGTCAACGTAAACTGGGGATCAAGCAGGAGGAAAATTTCCGCTTATAAAAAATTGTATGCAGTGTAATAATATAATTATAATGTATTTATAAATATTATTTGTTTTTTACCTTCCGTCACCTTTAGGTAAGGAAGGTATTGTCTTTGGTCAAAAAATTCGATGATGAGTTTTTAATCAATAAGCACGTTTTAGGGTCCCTAGAATAAGAATTTACTATTTTTACGATGATGTCTGTATGTGTGTGTGTGTGTGGATGTGTGTGTGTGTAACAAAATTTTCGTCTGCGATAACTCTAATACTACAGTTACAAAAATTATAATTCTTTCGTATACTTCTTCGTTACATCCATATGAAGAGCTGATTAGATTTTGGTTACAATTGGTCAACCGGAAATACCATCATTTGAAGATTTTAACAGTTTTTCTTGAAAAAACTATCTTAAATATATTTTTTTCACATTTGATGTTATTATAAATATTAAAGAATATTTTATTCTCTATACGATTTGACTGCATTTTATACTTAATATTAAATGGATATAGAGTTAAAAAATTATAAAGAAATTAAATTTCATAAAGTAGCCATAGCTATGGAAACAGTTACTATATTAAGAAAATTCTGATTGAAAGATGTCAGTGTCAAGTGAAATTGACATAGTGTGTTTTTACTGGAAATATAGGATCTTTTGCTTTCTGTATGGTATTTGTATAAAACACATACAACTGCTTTAAGGTAATGTACAAGAAATAATAATAATAAATCTTTTATTTCCGCAGATACATTACACTGTATATAGAAAACGTCACAAAATAATAATTTTCTGTATGAAATTTGCATAAAATACATGCAACTGCCGGAAGGTAATGTACAAGAAATAGAATATTTAATTTAGCAAGGAACTTTCCGTATGAAATTTGTACAAAATACATAGAACTGACGGAAGGTAATGTGCTGGCCACATCAGATTTTTTAATATTAATTATTAATTAAAATTTATATCAACTAATTTATAGTTTTAAGGCTGATAATTTGAGCAAGATTAATGGGGTTCGGAACGCAATTTGGGGTTCGAGCGAGGCGGGGTTCGGATCGGAATTTAGGGTTCGAGCGAGGCTCATGAGGTTCGGAGCGCAATTTGGGGTTCGGGTAAAGTAAAAAAGTAAATCTTTTTACGGGGCGGGTTCATTGCAAGAGTGGATTTTGAACCAGCGTTGCCTTCAATATCGCATATGTGATGACAAACTACCGTTATGCGAAAACCATTCTCTCTCGAAAAAAAATCGTATAAAATAAAATCGAATAAAATTTAATTCATAAATGAGTGGCGCGCGTGCGTGGTGCGAAAAATGAAACCGGAAAAAATTTAATTCGATTTTATTTTATACGATTTTTTGTCGAGAGAGAATGGTTTTCGCATGCATTCAATGTGCGCGCGTGCCTTCGAACACGAGCATGGCGCGAAAAATAAAATCGGATAAAATTTAATTCGTAAATAAATGGCGCTCGTGTTCGAAGGCGCGCGCACGCCGGAGAACAAATAGCGTGGCGCGAAAAAGAAAATCGAATAAAATTTAATTCATAAATGAAATAGCGAGCGGGCGTGGCGCGAAAAATAAAATCGTATAAAATAAATAAATAAATATATCATCACGGGATATTACCTATTGCTGGGTGTGCTAATCTGCTTGTGCACAGATTTCGGTAATGATAATGACATATTTGTACCATGCGGGCGTTTAACAGGCGTCACCTCACGAGCACTTATTGCTAGTGTGGAGAGTGCACCACAGTGGTAAATTTTGTGGCATTTAAAATCGAATAAAATTTAATTCGTAAATATAGTAGCGTGAAAAATAAAATCGTATAAAATTTGATTTGTAAAATTTGTAATTGTATATTTTATTATTTATTTATTTCAGTGGGGCGGGTACCCTTATTCCTCTGATTAAGGAATGGATTGAACCGGGCACCACGATATTGTTGGATTTTTGGAGAGCCTACAAGTGCCTTGATAAGCTTGGGTACATCACCTGAAGGTAAACCATTCGGTTACTTCAAGAATCCTGACAACCGGTGCTCATACCAACAGCATCGAGTCATCATGCAAGGCTGCCAAAGCGTAAACGACTTCTTTGGGACGGAAGAAAGCACATATACCTAGCAATTTAGACAGGTTTATCTTCTACAAGAAATGTTCACAGCTCAAGTTAAACAGAACTGAAGAGTTTTGTGTATTTAAAAATATGTAATATGTAATTAATTGTTGTTATTAAAATACATTTATTATTTAAATTTTGGTTAAAATAAAGTTTACTGTTATTTTGAAAATTTAAATTTCGCGCGATTTTTATGTAGACGGCATGCCGGTAAGACAGGTAGTAATCTGTAAAAAATTCTGTGTACTGTCTGTCAAATGTGCTTTCATATAAATTTTTCTATCTTTGTTCAGTGTTATTTGTTGTGTGTCTTAAGTATTGTTTGCCTATAACGTGACGACTGGGGATTTTTAAGGTCAGTGGCAGATTTAAGTCTATTTAATTTGCAAATCCTTGATAGTAATTTGCATAACACATCCAAAGACGTTAGCTTGTCAAAAACTCAAATTTTTGTTAAAAAACACATATTAAAACATGTTTCCGAGCTCTAATTTCATGTTTTTATATGATATTTTACATAAAAGAATAGAGTCCAATAAAAAATGCATTTTAAAGCTGGACCCTATTCTAAACTCCGCCCCTTATTAATATATTATGCAACTCATCAAAGTTCAGAATTCTGGGTTTTTACTTTCAAAATTTGAGAAATTTTGAGCGCAGCATACTCACCTTCCTTTTATCTTAATTATTTCTACTGAACCAAGTAATCATTATCGATGATAAAATTTTTTAAAGTTAAAATAACACGTAAATCCTATTGAATACACATACTTCTGTCAGCTCAAATATTGCAATTTCGGCCGATTGGCATCGCCTCGAGCGTTACGGTACAAGCGTATAGCAACGTATTTTTTTGTAGGGCGCGAGCAGACACGTGACTCGGGCGTCCTTGACGTACTTGGAATCAGCTGATTTGTGTTTGCATGTCGTTTTGACAAGAACAGTGTCACTTTGACAAGACCAATGTTTTGATTTGTTGTGATTTTGAACTGCTAAAATGTTATTAATGTATAATTTTCAGGCAGTAAAACACATGAAATTAAAAATAATAACTTCTCAACAGTTCAAAATTAACATAACTCAAAACATTGGTCTTGTCAAAGTGACATTGTTCTTGTCAAAATGACAAGCGCACACAAATCAGCTGATTCCTAGCACGTCAAGGACGCCCGAGTCACGTGTCTGCTCGTGCCCTATAAAATGATTGGCATATTTACGTCATATTTGTCAAATAAATTGTTATTTTCGCTTGTAACCATTGTGATAACGGTAACGTTTGACAACGGACGAGTTACAGGATCCTACCCCATACCCCAGTTATACTGTTGTAGTACGAAGTATATTGCAGGGACAAATAATCTACTAACGTGGTATATTGATAGGGGACGGGCGCTACTGTAGTTTCTTATTACCAGATTCTACTTTGCCGACCGTTGAAAATGTTTAAAAAATGACATGACATGAAATTGATTGATTGTATTGAAATCGTGTTGAAAGCATAATCAAATGAAAATAAATATATTCATATGAAAAAATGAAAATTGCAAGGGTTAATATTTATGTTTTGCTTATATTTTAAAGAGAGGTAAGTTAAATTTCGTCTCTTCGAACACTAATGGAAATTTATAACTCTAATGCTGGGTTGCAAGAAACTATTTATCGGTTCATTAGCAACTAACGGTTCGTTAGGATTCGAAAAATCGTTGCATGAACCTTATATAATTTTATAGATTCATGGTGGGTTGCATGAAACTATTTATCAGTTCGTTAGCAACTAACGGTTCGCTAAGTTTCGAAAAATCGTTGCATGAACGTCATATAATTTTAAAGATTCGCTAAACAGTCCTATAACTTATAGAGCTGATTTCCGGCCTATAAATATTTAACGGTTCAATAAATTGATTTTGACGTTAAATGTCGACATTGCATGAACAAATAATTGGTAAAAATTTTAAGTCTTATATTCAATAAGTACTAATTAAAAGGTAAGAAAATAATCGTATATATATATATATATATATATATATATATATATATATATATATATATATATATATATATATATATATATACTATATACTCGTATGCATTTATTATACCACAATATATTTTAAATTCATTTTGGTAGAACTATGTTATCGTCATCTTCTTCCTATGAAGAAATGATTTTGAAAATATTAGAACTTCTTCCAAGACCACGAATATTTCGTGATAGATCAAATCCCCTAGAAAGTACCGACAACATTGATTTCAAATTACGATTTAGATTTAGCAAAAATACGTTCATGTGTATTCTGCATATAGTGGGGCCAGATTTTGAAAAAAGAACGAAGTTTTTTAACTGTTCAACAGTTCTTATATTGAATTCTTGTTGAGAATTAAAATTTTTGCAAATATCTGCCCAAACTTCCAATTTACTTTTATTTGTCGTGCCGTCAGTTTTCTTGTTCTCTATTACACTTAAAATAATTTGAATAATATCCTTTCGGTAAAATTTCTGCTCCTATTTCTCTTATCTATTTTCAACAATAATTTCTTATCGAAATACACGTTTATGACAATGACAGTTATTGAACTGATACTGTTGCTAGGTAAACAATTCATTAGCTAAAGATTCCAATATTTTTTTTCATGCAACCGTTTGAATTTTAGTGGTTCGCTAACTTTGTAGTACCGGTAACTATAGAATCAATAAACTATTTATTGAACAGTTTTCTTGCAACCCAGCATCAGTAAACAGTCCTATACCTTATAGGGCTGATTTCGGACTTATAAATATTTAACGGCTCAATAAATCGAGTTTGACATTAAATATCAAATTCCGTAAATAAATAATTGGTGTAAATTTTACGTTTAAAATGAAAGAACTACTAATTAAAGGATAAGTAAATGATCGTATATTATATTTATTATACAAGAATATAATTTAACTTCATTTTGGTGGAACTACGAGTATGTCATTGTCATCATCTTCGGATGCAGAAATGATTTTAGAAATTGTGGAACTTGTTGTATGGCAGTGTCAGCAAGCAAGCAATTATTAATAACTTTACGTAATTATTCCACTGCAGCCTCCATTTCATTTTTATTAGTCATACCATCTATATACTTTTACTCGATCTTGGACACGTTTATGGATTATGACATTGACATTTTTTGTATTGATATTGTTGCTAGATAAACAATTCATTAACTAAAGACTGCAATATTTTTTCATGCAACTGTTTGAATTTTAACGGTTCGCTAACTATATAGGACCGGTAACTATAGAATCAATAAACTATTTATTGAACAGTTTTCATGCAAGCCAGCATAAGGGTTTAAATGGACCTTTTCAATTTAACGGCTATCTCATTCTATCGCTGCAAATAGTAAGAAAATGGCGCGAACAACTGCCAGTTTGGCTGTCAACCGAAACGTCAAAAATATTAAAGTCATTAAAATACCCGTATTCTCAGTGAAAATTTGCATCGTTAGACATTTTAACTTCAATAAAAGCTTTTGGAACTTATTTCGATAAGATATTTTAAAGTTATCTGAGATAATCTCACATTTTACGTCTAAATTTTTTAGAATCAAACGTCATAGATGTCAGTTGTTCTTACTATGCGCAGATCCCCATTGCGCATATCTTCTATCTCTTTAAATTGAAAAGGTCCATTGGTAACCATCTGGTGACAAAGAGGACAATGGCGTATGGATGTGAAGGAAAATATTTCAATTATCAGCTGCGAACTAAAAAAACTGTATCTTATCACCGAAGACTGGGAAATTTGTTGAAATCTATACAAACGTCAAATTCATCGATAAATTGGGAGTAAACTACCACAAGATTAAACCAAAAAATAATGTTAAGACGTTTAAAAGAAACTCCAACAAACTTTAAGAATAATAAATAATATGATAATAGGTTATCTTTCATACGTATCATGTAGATTGAAATTCTTATTTAAATTATGTATTCTCAATACCATTATATCTAAAAACATAATAAAATAAATATTTATTTACAATTCCGTGGGTGGTTATTATTTCAAATTTTATATGTCTATAAAATATTTACAATTATAATTTTCCATAAGGTAGGTACCTACTAAATCCACCTTTTGTTTTTAGTTCCAAGTATGTTCATAGGGGCAGTGCAAACGCGGTAACACTAGGGCACCTTTATAACCAGGGTATAGCCATGGCGTGGCTCACGTTTCGTCCGCCATTACCGGGACAGCTGTTATATGTGTTGTTCTTGCGCAAATTATTATGTATTTTCGTGGATATTTGTTTTATTTTAATGAAACACACATTTAATTATCATTTTAATACGTATTTATAGTGTAAGTAATATATTTTATTTTATTTGCTTGTGTAGTTTGTTAAGATTCCCACCACGATTACTGACATACTGAAAACAGCTATAAATTACCAATATTAAGCACAATCATTTAAATTTTAAAAGGTAAGTTTAGAATATACAATTATTATGTAAATAAGAACTACAGATATTAAATTGGATGTGATAATAACAACCCATGTCATATATTCTACATAACCTCTAAATGTAAATATTAATAATTGTGTATCTCTTAAATTAATGAATTTTTATTACCTTTATAAATTCACAGTGTGATAATTTAATATTCTTTTATAAAATAATATCACATTTATTACAAATAAATAAGGAAATGAATTACCGACAATGGCGGAAATCTTGGCCCATGGCCATACCCTGGTTATAAAGGTACCCTAGGTAACACTAGGGTACCTTTATAACCAGGGTATGGCCATGGCGTGGCTCACGTTTCGTCCACCATTACCGGGACATCTGTTATATGTGTTGTTCTTGCGCAAAGTACTATGTATTTTCGTGGCTATTTGTTTTATTTTAATGAAAAACACATTTAATTATCATTTTAATATGTATTTAAAGTGTAAGTAATATATTTTATCTTATTTACTTGTGTAGTTTGTTAAGATACCCATCACGATTACTGTCACTGAAAACAACTAAAAATTACCAATATTAAGCACAATCATTTAAATTTTTAAAAGGTAAGTTTAGAATATACAATTATTATGTAAATAAGAACTACAGATATTAAATTAGATGTGATAATAACAACCCATGTCATATATTCTACATAACCTCTAAATGTATATCTTAATAATAATTGTGTATCTCTTAAATAAATAAATTTTTCTTACCTTTATAAATTCACAGGTAATAATTTAATATTATTTTATAAAGGTACCCTAGGTAACACTAGGGTACCTTTATAACCAGGGTATGGCCATGGGCCAAGATCGCCGCCATTGTCGGTAATTGATTTTCCTATTTGTAATAAATGTGATATTATATTATAAAATAATATTAAATAATCACACTGTGAATTTAAAAAGGTAATAAAAATTAATTTATTTAAGATATATACAATTATTATTAAGACATACATTTATAGGTTATGTAGAATATATGATCATTGACGTATTATATACGAGGTGTGTTCAAAAAATATCGCGAATTTTTTGTTTTTTCAAAAATTATTTATTTATTCATGAATATCTATTTTGTCCCCTTCAAAGTAATCCCCATGAGATATTATACACTTGTGCCAACGGTTTTTCCAATCTTCAAAGCACTTCAAAAAATCATTTTTTTTTATCTTGTTCAGCTCCTCCTTCGATGCCGTCTTTATCTCGTCAAGCGTAGCGTAACGTCGTCCTTTCATGGGCCTCTTCAGTTTAGGGAACAAGAAAAAGTCACAGGGGGCCAGATCTGGGGAATACGGTGGCTGCGGCATCATTAGTGTGTTGTTTTTGGCTAAAAAGTCGCGCACAAGCAACGATGTGTGAGCAGGGGCGTTATCGTGGTGCAAAAGCCAATTTTTGTTCTTCCACAAATCCGGGCGTTTCTGGCGGATTGCTTCGCGCAAATTGCGCATAACTTGCAGGTAATATTCCTTATTGACCGTTCTACCCTGTGGCAAGAACTCATGATGCACCACGCCCCTGCAATCGAAGAAAACTGTCAGCAAAACTTTCACATTCGACCGAACTTGGCGCGCTTTTTTCGGTCTTGGTTCGTGCGGCAGCTTCCATTGAGATGATTGAACTTTGGTTTCCACGTCATAACCATAAACCCACGATTCGTCACCAGTTATGACCCTCTGGAGCAAATTTGGGTCGTCGCGGACAGAGTCCAACATCTCATTAGCAATGTTCATGCGATGCTGTTTTTGGTCGCAATTGAGCAATTTTGGTACAAATTTCGCGGCGATCCGTCTCATGCCCAAATCATTGATAAAAATCGAATGGAACGAGCCAATCGATATGTTTAGGTCCTCAGCAACTTCTCTAACGGTGATTCGACGATTGGCCAATATCATTTTCTCCACTTCATTAATTTTTTCGTCTGTTGTTGAAGTGCTCGGGCGTCCGGCACGCTTTTCGTCGTTCACATCTTCTCGGCCTTCTGAGAACATTTTGTACCACCGATAAACGTTGCTTTGGTCCAAGGTAGCTTCTCCGTATGCCACAGTCAACATTCGGAATGCATCCGCGCACTTAATTTCGTTTTTCACACAAAATTTGATACAGGTTCTTTGTTCCATTTTTTTGAATAGGTAAAAATCGAAGACGATCCAAAACACGTGCAAGCAAAGCAGCTGTCAACAATTAAGTGAACATTCAAAATGGCCGAGCTTGTCGACATAAGTGAGAGACATGAGTACCAACATAAAGCCACAAAAAGATCGAAATTCGAATATACGTAACCCGCGAAAATTCAAAATTCGCGATAGTTTTTGAACACACCTCGTAAATGGACGCAACGTAGGTACTGCTACTGCTTTACTGTATAAGCATTGACGCACACCTTAGAAAAGGATAGAGCTAAGTTAGGGGCAAAGTCAAAAGATGAAAAATAACACAGAGTGCTTAGGAATATTCATCTCATTCGTAATAATGACAATGTAAAATATAGTTCATATTCGATTTAACATAAAATATTTCATTCGTATATTAAATTATTTGTAAAAATAATAAATATAGAAAAGTACTTTTGCTTTAGCTAATATTATTTATTTAAAACTATTTTTATATACATTTTAGGTATAGGCGATTCAAATTAACTTTTCCGCAACTTTTAACACGTGACATGACGTCACAACGAGTATGTTTTCAAATTGTCGTTCACTTCTGCATTAAAGTTTGTGTGTGTATTGCTGTTTTAATACATATATTTAATGAATTAATAGTTTATTAGTAATGAGACTGTTAATAAAGAATGTGTTTAATTATTTAAATGCTTCTGCGTGCAGCAGAAAATTTTGTGAGGATGTTGAAGTATTGAATTCTGACATATGCTAGCATATGGTAAAACACAATCAGATGAGAAAAATTAAACATTTCTCTTTTGATTATGCCCACAAACCAGCGGCGTAAATAAATATCCGCATGAAATTACTGGAAAATTGATAAATTCTGGCTCACTAGCAATAAAAAGCATCTTGTTCGTGTAAGGCGGGAAACTAACCTAAATATAAATATAAAACCTAAATATAAATATGTATATATTAACCTAAATATAAATACATAATAAAATAATTGAATATATTTTTATTGTTTTAGAGCGACCAACACTTGCGTAATCTTCGTTACAAAAATATAAGGAACAAACATTGAATTTGTAACTCGTTTTCCAATTAACAGTTTAATCTACCATGCTTTGTGTCTCAATCATTTCTTCGATGCCATATTTATTTATAAATTTAACGTTTTGGAAATATGTGAAAACGAAGGGTGGGATTTCTCGATTTTTAGGAGTGACATTTCGGAACACAACAGTACACTTGACTTCGTTGGTTTTGGTGAAAAGTCCATATTTCTACAATATTTACAAATATATAATTAATCCTTAAACGATCTAATATTGCATTCATGTTGTTTTTAACTTTTTTATAGTAAATTTATGTCATTATTTCAACAAGCAACAACAAACATTATACTTAACCTTATTTCTCTAAAAATATACAATGTCTCAACATACTAGGAATACTCGCGAATTTTATTGTACAATTAAACAGAGTAAGTGTTTACAATCATCACCAATGAATATAAATTTAAATACTTGGTGAATTTTTAAAATCTCGTCTAAAATTCTAACGTTACTTCTTACGGAGTGTAAGAAACTATACTCGTTGTGACGTCACATAATTAGTGCGACGTTTGGTCACCAGATAGAGTCCGCTCAACTTGAATCGCGTATAGTCCGTCGATTGAAAATGATTTATGCATCACAGAATGTTTAGATGGCTTGAAATTGTGTCTTCTAACTGCAATAAGCAGTCTGTTCACAGTTCATCTTTGGGAAATCTACTCGAAAAACATTCATATAAAATATGACAGTTTAGATTACGACGAATAAGAAAGACTTGTGAAATTTTATGTCTTTTTGATAACGAACTGTTCCATTTGCAGTGCATGACATTACCATTTTAAAAGAATTCTGAAATATAAATGAAATCACACTTATATGCATAGCATGAATGACACAACATAACCTGAATTACCAGCAAACTACATTCAAATTATTTCTATTTCACATTAAATCAAAATTACTCACTGTGTATTGTAACTAACTCTTAGTTAAAGATATAAATATTATTTTTACTAATATTCTGAGGAAATATATTACACTTTTACTAGCTGTCACTACTGTCACACTAGCAAACAAAACAACAGACCGCAACAATGTTCTTTGACGTTGCCCCGCTTATCTATCTTTCCTTTTCTAAGGTGAGCGTCAATTCCTCTCTCTCTACGTTGGGTCCATGTATGTAATATGTCAATGTATATGATATGTGTTGTTATTATCACATCTAATTTAATATCACTAGTTCTGAATTTCATAATAATTATATATTCTAAACTTACCTTTTACAAATTTAAATGATTGTGCTTAATATTGGTAATTTTTAGTTGTTTTCAGTGACAGTAATCGTGGTGGGCATCTTAACAAACTACACAAGTAAATAAGATAAAATATATTACTTACACTTTAAATACATATTAAAATGATAATTAAATGTGTTTTTGGGAACACACATTGTTTCATAATGTACATATATAGCCTTGTACATAACTTGCCTTATACATTTTCCTAACGTACAAATATTGTCGTGTACATTTCCTGCCTTATACAAATTCCTAATGTACATAGCTCGCCCTGTACATACCTTGCCTCGTACATTTTCATAACGTACAAATATTGTCCACGAAGTTGGCGCGGGTCCTACTTCGCGCGCTCACAATTTAAAAAGTACATTCCGGAGTTCAAATATTCATTGAATCGGAATAGGTTGATAATTGAGAGCACTTAATACTGATAGATGACGTAAGCAATAAATTGTGGATGTTACAAAAATTTAAAATATGAATAATATAGGTTTTATATACAGGTGTAACAGCTACGCGAGCTACCTCAAATAATTTCTATATTATTAAACATACAATAAAATACTATGAGACAATCTTATAGAAGACCAAGGGGGACATCCAACTAGAGGAGAAAATATTTTTTGAAACCAGTAGTTCTCAAGTAACACAAAATTATAATTTTTTAAATTATATGGGATATATTTTTTGGCTCATAATCATTTTATATCCTTACATATGAAAAATATTAAGAAAAATTCAATTGAAATTTAATTGAATTTCATGTTTTAATCATTTTTAGTAGGCTATGCATGAAAAAAAAATTGAGCTTAAATTGAAACGAAACAAATATTTGTTAAAAAGTTTATAAATAGTTATAAACGAAGACGGATTTGTGAAAAATTTGACTTCGTTTATAATACATTTGATGGTAAGTTACAGAAATTTCACTCTTGCATTACACTCAAAACAGTCTTCTTTCATTTATAAATAGTGTTCTATTCTATTTGATTTCTATCCTTAGTAATTCAAATTGACGAATAGCATTTTATGTTTTTCATACATAGCCTACTGAAAAATAACAAAAAAAGTATGATATAAGATAGATATCGTGGAGTAAAATCGTCAAACACAGACACACTGACAGACATCATTGTAAAAATGGTAAAATTATGTTGTGGGGACCCTAATTCGTGCTTATTCACTGAAAAGCATTACCTCCCTTATAGACCGGGTGCTAGTGCTACATGAAAAATGTATCATGGTATTCCAAATTCTCATCCTTGGTACTCACTCTTTAAATACCCAGAAAAAGACCATCTACCCAGTTGTGGGTCATAACCTAAAACTGTTTTAAAAAATATTTCAGAATCTTATATTTTAAATATTAGAAGTGTAAAAAAAAAACAAAATTGGTTGCTATCATTACTGTTTTATTTTTACTAAGACCAAGCGACGTGAATTTTTTAAGAACGAAAGAAAGGAAGAATTTATCCAAATTTTCGTCCAAAAATGCGACACATGTATGAAATAAAATGCTGTACGTCATACGTCCGTTAAATAATTTTTACGGTAGGTACTAATTTCGAAATTCCTGAACATTTTATTCGTACAGTAAAAACTCATTTACCAGATTTATAACGTAAATTACTACGTTTTATTTTATACTGTATCACATTTTTCAATATTATTCGAAGGTTCGACTTTTGCTGCTTTCAGAATAATATATGATTTCACTAAGTACTGTATATTATGAAACGTGATTTTACATTATATTCTTATAAGGTTAAACGGCTCTTTTAACAAAACCAATCTACAAAAGGGGGTTCTTAGAACGGGCCAAAGTTTTATATGCATATTTTAATGAAAGTAAAGGTAAAAATTGTATAAATCAAGCTTTATGCCACAGTGCCATCTGTAATACAAATTGTGATACAAACATATTCTAACCTCTACAAAAAAAAAAAATAATAAAAAAACATTGTTATAAAAATAACGGCAAATACAATGGTTCGTACCACGAGCACGGTTTTATCTAAAACGCTGTTTTAAGAAATGACAAAATCAAATTTCAATATTTAATTTTGCCCTTATGTATAAAGAACGATTTTTTAAAAAATATTTGATTGATTATAAACCATGTTCTGCTTTAAAATCATATTTTGATAAATTTATTATTATTTATTATTATAAATATTAAATAATGTAATTTGACATTTCTTAAAACAGCGTTTTGGTTAAAACTGTGCTCGTGGTACGAGCCAATGTGTTTTATTTATCGTCTACCGGGAGCTATTTCTGCGTGAAATATATGTAACATGGTATTCCAAACCAATGAATCTTGGTGCTCACCACCCAGATGGAACAACATGGGCAATTTTTGATAGGTAAAATTCACAGCAATAAAAGACTGTAGCGCCTCATGCAATGATTGAAAATGGCTGGCATTTAATATCGGCTACCATTTACATATACATAGCGTCATTTTATGTAGGTCCCACACAGAGAATACCTAGATTCTAAAATATTTTTTAAAACAATTTTGGGTCATAACCTACAGCTGGGTAGATCGTCTTTTTTCTAGGGAAGCCAGCAAATTGTTTGCTAGGGTATTTAAATTTAAAGTGAGTACCAAGTATGAGTAATAGGAATACCATGATACATTTTCACGTAGCACTAGTCCCCGGTCTATAATAGAGGTAATGTGAATGCTATTCAGTGAACTAGCACGAATTCGGACCCACACAACACGATTTTACTATTTTTACAATGATGTCTGTCTGTGTGTGACGATTTTTTCATCACAAAATCTCTCATCAAACTCGGAGAGTATTTTTTTTTCTGAATTCAACAATATAATTGTTTTATATCCTCCTATAAATTTGATTTTTATGTTATTTTTCAGTAGGCTATGTATGAAAAACAAAAACTGTTATTTGTCAAATTGAATTATTAAGGATGGAAATCAAATAGAATGGAACACTATTTATAAACTTATTAACAAATATTTATGTTTCGTTTCAATTTAAGCTCATTTTTTTTCTTATACATAACCTATTGAAAATGGCTATAAACATCAAATTCAATTGAATTTTTCTTATATAAAGATATAAATGATTACACAGTTGAATTCAGAGAAAATACTTTATGAATGAGCCATCCAATTTTAAAAATTATAACTTTGTGTTGTTACTTGAGAACCACTGGTTTCAAAAAAATATTTTTTCTAGTATGTTTAATATTATAGAAATTATTTGCGGTAGCTCGTTACACCTGTATATAAACCGATATTATTTATATTTTAAATTTTTGTAACATCCACAATTTATTACTTACGTCATCTATTAGTGCTTCCTAGAATTATCAACATATTCCAATACAATAAATATTTTCCTTTACTATTTAAACGCCGGAATGTACTTTTTTAATTGTGAGCGCGCGAAGTAGGACCCGCGCCAACTTCGTGGACAATATTTGTACGTTATGAAAATGTACGAGGCAAGGTATGTACAGGCGAGCTATGTACATTAGGAATTTGTATAAGGCAGGAAATGTACACGACAATATTTGCACGTTAGGAAAATGTATAAGGCAAGTTATGTACAGGGCGATCTATGTACATTATGAATTTGTATACCTACCCGTGTTTTTCATTAAAATAAAACAAATAGCCACGAAAATACATAATAATTTGCGCAAGAACAACACATATAACAGATTGGCCGGTAATGGCGGACGAAACGTGAGCCACGCCATTGGCCACAGACCATCTACACTATCAGACTTGTCAACTCTATAGTATATATAAAAACGCAGTTTGCAGCGCCTCTGGTTTTGCAGGGCTAAACTAAAAAGCGGGAAAATGTAATGCTAGTTTCAAATAATATCATATATGTCATATTCTGATACACAATGTTTAATTTTTATATAACGATAACAATTTTGACAAGTGAAATTTTTGAATAGTTTTGTCAGTTATTTTTTATTGTAGAAAAAATTATCGATAGATAGAAATTAAACACTGTGTTACAGAATATATTTATCATTTTATATAGAAAATCTGAAAATAATAAATAAATAAAACATTATTTTTCTACTTCTATGCTTTAATATACTATATAAATGTGTTATCCGTACTTGAAGACACTCATTATGATATAGATTTTATTTCGATATAGATTATCATTATCAGGCATATTTTGTTTTCATTTCGATACAGATTATTATTATAATACAGATTTAGTTATTATTTCGATACTCATTGCAAAAAATAAATATTTACGATATTATCAAAGGACATCAACTTTTCTGCGATTAAACTTTTCAGATAAAAGCCTGCCCCGTTTATGGCTTACTGTTAAAAGTATTTCTGTAGTCTGCAGACGTTTATAAAATTTCTGTTTCTTCGGCGATAATTGCACCACTCTGTTCACGCCAAGTTGATGTAGATCAATATGACCTGGAAAAAACAGATGTTTTAGAATTTGATCTTAAAAGAACATTAATTATTTAATTCATAAAAGAAACATACCAGCAGCAAAACTTTTTTCTCTTCGCTGCGTCACCGGTGCCTCCATCATTTCTGAGGCAGCAACTAAAAAATAATAAATTATTAGTTATTTTTGAAACCGTTTTAATAAAGAAATAGAACCTTCATAGAAATACGAAAACTGCAAAGATGAATAATCTTACGTAAAGAAATATTTCGTATTTCGGCAGTAACGCATTACTTAACATATAATTTCAAAGCATTTTTAGTATAAAAGAAAATCTTACCAGAACTAAAAACGTCCACAGATATTTGATGATGATTCAAATTCTTTTTTCCGGTATCCGAAATAGCTTATCTGTAAAATGAAGTCGACAAAAACGGAATCCTCGATCTAATATTTGCTGGTACGAGAATTGCAGTAGATCAAGATGACCCATCCGTATGTGCCCTTGTTCCTCGACAGGGAGACTGTTCGTAATACACTTATGATGGACACATGTTAGTTTCTGAGAAAAAATATATTATTTTATTTTAATATAACAATAAACCTCATAAACTCATGATCAAGGTTAAATATATAATCAAATTTTAACTGTTTATACTTACAGAAGTCGTCATTTTTCACAAATTACCACTAAATCCACTGAATATAACACATTTACTGTTACTAAATGCACAACTAAATGACACAAAATGGTTTGAAAAGCATTGATTTAAATCAACAAATTCTGACAACTGTCATATCAAATTCAAACGAACCGCCCCGGTTACCTGGTTACGATACTAGCACAGATACTAGCGCTATTTTGCGGACTGGTTCTGCAAGGCTGAACTATTACTTAGCAAATAGAAAACCATTGAGGTGTCAGCCGCCTGGCCATGGCCATATCCTGGTTATAAAGGTACCCTAGGTAACGTGACTTACACATCTTTGTGTAGTGTGATCTGGATTGTGAATATCAAAAACAGTGTTTTTCATTGCTAATTTAGTGTTTTTTTTTTATAGTTTCATACATTATTTTTTTGTATTAAATATGCCAAGAGCATTAAATCACCGTCGTTTAAATGCCCGGGCAAAATGATCGAAGGCAAATTGCTATTCGTACCAGGCCATGTTCCGTACAGTTGGAGAGGTTAATAGTTGATATTGGTAAATATATACATTTATTTTAATAAATTTTGTAAAAACATATATAAAATATTATAATGTTGTTTATATTAATATAATTTTTAGCTTTATATGGTCGACAATATAATTTTTCCATTGAACAACTTCGCAATTTAAACGGAGCTAGAATCATTCTAGACAACCATGTTGCATCAGCAAGTACAAATGTGCCTAATAATTCAATTGCAGGTAATTGATGAACATACTAATTAATTATGCATAAAGCAATGAAATACTTTCTAAAAATACGCGAATTTTGAAATATATGTTTCGGTTTATTAATGTTTTATGTAATATGTGTGATTGTTATTTTAAAATGTAAATTTATCAATAGATTTTTAATATAATTTCTACGGAATAGTAATGTAATGTAAATGTAATAACATTTATTTTTAGTTCGA
The DNA here is from genome assembly GCA_963082715.1 of Harpalus rubripes. Classification (NCBI taxonomy): domain Eukaryota; kingdom Metazoa; phylum Arthropoda; class Insecta; order Coleoptera; family Carabidae; genus Harpalus; species Harpalus rubripes. The sequence goes on from OY720456.1 coordinate 37,651,093, forward strand.
GATAATCATGTTCCTGCAGTTATTGAAATACTTCCTAACCGTCCAACATTTTCTCGGAATTCGTTTGACAACAATGCAGGTCCATCGACAGCAAATATGCCTGTTGAGATAATTGAAGAAGGTGTAACTGCAGGTATTTAAATAATTTATATACGGTTAAAGCAATAAATAAAAAGAAAATAATTGATAATAATTAATTTCATTATATTAGTTTCAATTGTTATAATGACTTAATATATTTTTGTTATATGGGGTCTTGTGGCTGTATGCCTGAGTGTCTGGTAGCGAAATTGAGAATCGGGTTTTATTCCGTCCGACGCCAAATATTTCGAATATTAAATGGCACAAAGTAGACCTTTTTGGTATACTTTCCATATCAGCTATGAATGCCCATAAAGTGATATCTGATAAACGTTTACACAGTATAAATATGTAATCATTATTACGGATATTTGCGCACAAAGCAGATTGGCACATTCAGTAATCAAAGGTACGGGTTCGATTGCCCAACAAAAATTTTTTTTACAAAAAATTGAATTTTTATATATTTATCTTATATTATTATAATCATTTAGAAATAATAATAACTTTGTAATAGATGAAGAAAAATTAATTTACAATAATTTATTATAACATTTAAAACAATGATTTAATAAAGATGCATTATAATTTCTTTTATATTATTGATAAATATTATGTATTTTTATTGAAATTTGTATGAATTATTTTTGTAATATTAAAAGAAAATTTAAAGCATTTTTTTATTACACTGTTTTAATTGAAAGCAATTATTGTTAATTATTTTCTCTTTATTTATAAAAAAAATATTATTTTTAAATGATTTTAACAACAAATACCTAGGTGATAGATTATTGAAAGTTCAATATTTTTTTTTTGAAAAAAAAATTGTACTGTTCAAATATCGAATCTAAACTCAATGTATCATAAATTTCAAAAGCGGTCATGCGAACCATTATGTTATGAAAAACATTTAAAAATCTTTTCGTATTACAGAATAATATAGTGAAACATTTATTTATAAATAATTAATATTTATTTAGATTTATGCAGTGATAATAAAAGAATTAATAACAAATATTGTATATGAGATATGATAACAGAAAATAGAGTTATTTAATTGAAATCATTAAATATGCAAAATGAATTTGTGTATTATTTAATATGATTTTAATTAAAGAACTTCATATTCTGTTATTTTTAATTTTTTCGAATAAAAAAGTATCATGTAACTGTATCTTAATAACAAAACATTTCAAAACATATATTTATATATTTTTTTTATTTGTAAAAACTGCCTGTTTATGATCAGAAAAAATCTGGTGTGGCCAACACAATACCTCCCGCCATTTACAGCCCGAGTCACAAAAAAGATTAAGTTAATCCTTATTTTTGGATTAGCGAATTTTACTCTAATTTTGACAGTTTATTTCTTCAAATATAATCTAATCTAATCCAAGTAACTACCTTTTTTAAACTTCTCAACAGGATCATATCCCAATGGGTTCACATTCACACACATCCATGCCTTAGTGGGATTTGAACCCACAGCCCCGAGGGCACTCATGACATAAGGCGTTGCTCAAAACATTGAGCCACCGGAACTATAATGAAATGAAGATTATAAATACCGGGATAGAATAGAATTCACTAATCCAAAAATGAGGATTAGCTTAAATATTTTTGTTAATCGTTAATTTTTTTAATCTAAATACATACCTACATATTTACTTATGCTGGAAACTGTATTGAATTCGTTTTCTATTGTTCTACTTACTTTTTCCTTTTTAAAACGTTACTAATATTATTTTGAAATTATTAGTTCTTTGATAGTGACATTTATCTGTCAATACATACATTTGAATAGCTGTGTTTTGTTTGTTTAAAGCGTCAGATCCGGGATTTAAATTATAGATAATTTTATAAATTTATCCATAAAATATATAGAAAAAGTATTAATGCAAATCTATATAAAATTTAATAATCTTTAATTTTTATAATAACATTAATCTCGAAAAATAACATTTAAAGGTATTTTTCGAAGAAAAACTTTTTAACGCTTCTAGTAAAGTGCCATTTCCAGTTATCCGATTTTCACCAAAATCTAATGGGCTCTTTCCATTACAGAAAAAGTTTGAAATACTAGATTTAAAATTTTCTGAATGATAGTATTTGAGTTAGAATGGAGGATCCACACACACATACTCACAGACATAATTGTGAAAATGTTAAAATTGGATTCTAGGGACCTTAAAACGTGGTCATTTACCAAAATCTCGATATGCGATTTTTAGAACGACCCCTATACCTCTCTTACCAAGGGTAGCGGGAGGTAAAAAAAATTATGAATATTTTTTTTGTATTATGTTTTCTTTTTTGTCCCTTACACGTGACTTTGTATGATGTTATATTTATAATGAGGAATATTAAAGTCAAGTTTTTGTTGCAGAGTCACCTGATCTTTTTGACGACTCAATTGATAATCTACTTGCCAATCTTGGAGATATAGTCTATACACCTCCATTTAATGTTGTAGAAGATGAAGAACATTTACGTCCCCTTAGAGGTCAAGCTCGTTAAAATTATAAACGGGCAGCAGTGGTCAATAATATTATTGTTGAAACTTCTTTTTCTCCTCCATTGCTTCGTTCTTCTAATGTTTGTCGTTTTTGTGGTGCTTTTTATTTCAATCTAGAACGTGCGAATAGAACTCTTGATTCCTCGTTGTGTTGCCAAAGAGGTAAAGTTATTGTTACGCCTTTGAATGATTGTCCTCTTATTTTACATCAATTTGTTACTGGTAACAGTAGCGATGCAAGACATTACCAGGAGAACATCATGTTTTATAATGCGGCTTTATGTTTTGCATCCACCGTTTGTAATTACCAACAAATGGGCGTTGGACCTCAAGTGGTCAAAGTGAATGGTATGGTGCACCATATGCCACATATCACACCTCGTCTTGATGCTCCTGCAAAATTCGGGCAACTTTATTATTTACACCAGGAAGACTGTAATACTCTCAGAAAAAGTCATTCATCTCAATGTCGACCCAGAATTTTACGTTTACTTGACAATATGTTACGTCAAATTAATCCTTTTCCTGCACAGTATCGTCAGTTACGTGCAATTATGACGAGTTAATGTTGTTCGACTGAAGTTATTTTGGCAATTGCTCCAAACATCCAATATCGTATTGTTCAAGCAGGGTTGGGCCCGAATCGTTATAATGTACCAACATGTAACGAAATTGCGGCAATTCAGTCGATATAAAATTGTATTCGTTACGTGGCGATCCTCAAATAGTGAGAGATATAAGTCCACTTCTTGATCCTACATCTTATCCTCTTTTGTTTCCTCATGTCTCTTACATTTTAGTAGAAAACTTTTTCAGCAATGGTTCGTTGACACTTGGTGTCGCGTAGAAGGTTTACAGCATTACAGTTACATTATATAAGAACACATCAGCGTCAAATTCACCTGGACAATTATCACAATTTAATGAGTTATATTCAACGACAGGTCCATCAACGTCATGAACGTATAGGAAAAATTTTCATATTACCACCTACATTCGTTGGAAGATCATGTTACATGGAGCAGAGATATATGGACGCTATGGCTATTGTTGGGACGTATGGAAAGCCCGACCTTTTCATTACTTTAACATGTAATCCTACATGGCCAGAAATTTAAAGTAATTTAGAGCCCGGTCAAGAGACTATTCATCGACCTGGTCTTGTTTGTCGTGTATTTCATATAAACATCTTATAAACTTAATTGTAGACCACTGTTATTTTGGAACTGTTAAATCTGTGTTATATTCAGTTGAATTTCAGAAACGTGGTTTACCCCATGCCCATATTGTTATAATATTGCAAGGCGGAGATAAAATTACTACTGCGGAACAGATAGATGAGTTTATTAGGGCAGAAATTCCTGATTCTGATGAAGAACCTACTTTATATCAATTAGTAAAGAAACACGTTATACATAAAATATGTGGTGCGGGAAAACCAGGCGTAACTTGTTTACGGAACAATGTTTGCAGGTGGCATTTTCCGAAAGACTTTAGAGATACAACGCAATTGTTAGGAGACACTACATATGCCAAATACCGTCGTCGTGATAACGATCGTACTTGCATTTTAGGTGATACGGTTTATGATAACCGCGATGTCCCTTATTGTCCTGCTTTTGTTATTAATTTTTCAAGCTCACATAAATTTAGAAATTTGTGCCAGTATAACAGCTACCAAATATTTTTATAAATATATACACAAAGGTGATGGTATTGTTGTAAACAGAGCCGGATCCAGTTAGTCCGTTATGTTTAATATTTCTGTATTATCAATGTTTTGTTTCTCAGGTATATCATACTGAGTTATTTCCATAAAATTGTGTCCATCCTGTGATTTTGTGTCTTCTGGATTATATAATATTTCTTCATTAGCCATGTCTTTATTTTCAGGTGCATCACACTGAATGAATTCCATATCGTTGTTTCTTTCTTCTGAATGTTTTTTTTCTGTATTATGTTTTTTCTTCATCTCAATATCCTGGACGTTTTTTCTGGAGGTAATTGTTTCTATTAATTTTTCATTTTTACGACTATTTTCACTTTCGAAATTTGTTTCTTCTGATTCATTTTGTTGTGAAATTTTACTGCTTTACTGCTTTTCAGCAACTTTTATTTAAATTCACTTGTTGACAAAAAGGATTATAATATATTTTTAAAAATTTGTTTTTCTGAAACCGGAGCGAAAATACTATTTTCGCGCCTAAAATGCGGAGCGAAAGTTGTATTTCCCTGATTAGTCACAAAAAAATTAAAACGTTTTTTTTTAAATTTTCCTGGTTTCGGTGTTATATATCTCTTTCCCTTCCAAATTTCGTTTAGCAGTCACAAGTTGATTTTCCAATGACTCTTCAATATAACCCTCGGCGACGCTGGAGAATTTCCATCCACCATGTATCTTAAGACTTGTAATGTCACCTCCGGCGTCCACCAAGAAAGTAGCAGAATTGCGACGCAGACAGTACCCACTATATTCCGCTGGACAGGCTAAGCCAAGATAAGCTGCTACTTTTCTTGGTATTTTGCCGAAAGTATGTACGCCCAATGCTTGTACGGAGCATTTTTATAGTTGAAGAAGAGGCATCTATGTGGCGTTTGAAGTGGACGTAATGTACGATACTTCCTATAAAGCGTGATATTATAAGCTCATTGCCATTATCCCTAACAACTATGAAACGCCTTGGCTTACGTGTTTTTGAATCAGGTATTTGTATCATCAACACGGAGTTTTTATCTTCAACGTCATCAATCAACATTTTTGTCACTTCATCACACCGACAGGCTCCTGCTACACCGATGTTTAACACAATCTGATTTTTTTTAAATATTTAATAGAAATAGAAGTATACATATTTTTACCTTTAACATTAAAAATTCTTCATCTGGAGCCTTTCTAAGAAACCTGTCGATTTCATTTCGTGACAAAACTCTTGATTTCTTGGCCTGATATCCCTCATCTTGCCTTTTTAAATACGCAATTAGCTTACTAAACTTGCTAATATCAATATTCCTCTTTATCAATAATGTCGACTTAAGCATGGAATAAGTACTCAAAAGGGTTGAAAATTTATAATTATGTTTAACTTTCTCCGCAAAGTAAACCAAACGAATTTCTTCAGTAATTCCTTTAACATTCTTAACCGTACACCAATCTTCAAATGCTTTATAAACCCAGTTGTACCTCGTTTTGGATTTTGTGGGTAGTAGATCCTCCACAACCTCTGCTGCCGCTTCTTGAATTTCTAAAGGAACCTCGTTGGAAAACATTGCAAATGAAATGAAATGCACATGGACGCACCAAAAATGCAAAACTGACAGTAAATTCGTTTTTATTTATTTACTAATTTTTTTCTGTCACCTTAGTAATGAGAGAAGAACTGTTAGATATTTATAGAAAATTAGATTCAGTTAGATTTAATTATTAAATTTAAAATTAATTTTTATTATAATCAAAGGTTTCAGAAAAAAATTAATACATAACTCGTCAGTAAAATGTCTGTACTTGACTCGGAGCCGTAAAATACTCGGCACAAATTGTCCGTTTCCAATTAAAAGAAACTGATTTGCAAAATCACACTCTACAGGGTCTGCCGCATGTTTTCGGTGAAATGAAATGCTGTAAATTTTGAAAATAACAAACTACTTTTAATACATATATTTAAAACATCTTGCTCGCGTCCACCACGTTTGACTGGTAACAGTTGACGGAAATCTCCACCCATGACTAATACCTTTCCGCCAAATGGTATATGTGGTGTCTTCATGATATCACGTAACAATATATCGACGCATTCTAGACTGAATTTGCACGTCATTGACGCTTCATTCCATACAATTAGGTCCGCGTTTTCCAACTGCTCAATATGGCTCCTCGACAGTAATGTACAATTTTCTTGACTTTTATGTAAATAACTATTCTTAATACAATTTTTAAGTACATACGTGTGGTCAAGCGCGGGGCCGGATTTGGTGCAATCGGCTTAGATCCGGCTCTGGTTGTAAATATTCAGCAAGGAACCAGATCGAATGCAGGTGTTTTTAATTGGGACGAAATAGATAATTACCAAGAATGTCGTCACGTTAGCTCGCATGAGGCTTGCTGGCGTATTCTTGGATTCGAATTATCTTTTTCTAATGTAGCTGTTTTTCTTCTTCAATTGCATTTGCCTTCCATGCAAAATATTTTATTTCATCCAGATCACATTCAACAGGCATTAGATGTTGCTAAAGATAGTCATTTGTTAGCTTATTTTAAATTGAATCAGATTGACGTAGATGCCCGTGAACATTTATACGTCGATATAGTAAAGCACTACACTTGGCAACGTAATATTCATGTTTGGACTCATTTTAATGTTATTGGTCGTTTACCCGACATACCACCTAATTCTGATGATTTATTTTATTTACTTATGCTCTTAAATAATGTTCAGGGAGCAATATCTTTTGACGATTTACAACGTGTGCATGGGTTAGTTCATGCTACTTTTCGAGGCGCTTGTCTAGCTCGTCAACTGATTCAAAATGATTTTGAATATAACCGTTGCATGGAGGAAGCTTCATCAAGATTTTTACCATGTCGTTACGTGAGTTGTTTGCTCATATAATTTTATGGTGTGATCCTTCCTGTAAATCCTCTAAGATTATGGGATCGTTTTTGTTCATTTATGTCCGAAAATTTTATGACCAATTTCAATTTGACTCTCGATGAAGCTAAGACTGTAGCATTAGATGAAGTCAGTAAAAATTTTATACATTGTAACGCGACATATATTATTTATACCTGACCTTGACCTCATCTAATAGAAGGTTGTACTTACCCCACGTTGTGTCTATATTTAATAAGTAACCCTTTACCTGGTTCGTAATACAGAGTAGCTGTTAAAAGTGGAGGAATCGGGATAGGTATTTGACGTAATTAAAGAATAATATTCTCTACAAAAAGCAGACAAAATGTGTCTATCTTTGTGCATTTATTGAAAATTAATTATGAAAGCAAATAGTAAATAATATGAGACATATGGTCGGGTGTAGTGGTTTGCACACGACACCCTGCGGTGGAACGGTCCGCTCTCTGGCATTCGCCTGACGTACAAGGGAAAACACAGCAAAAACTTCGTACAGAGAGACATCGTGACTCAATTTCAACAAATAATTTATAACAAATTAAACAAAGTAACACATAACGGTTGTCCCAACAATTTAATATTAACAACATTGAAATAATGCTTTAATTCGGTCTGTATATTGATAGTCAATTATAAACGTAATTGTGCAAGTGAAGGTGAGTGTGTAAGTTTGGTAAGTTCAAAGTTTTATCCGAGCTGCCATGACGCTCGGCACCGCCGCCGGCCCGCTTTTTGTATGGAAAGCGTGGAGTTAGCAACACAATCCTGGTTCGCCGCAGGACCGGCCTCACCATTTGTACAAGCCGCCCGGCATAGCCGAGACGTCTACAGTATGCGACTGTGCCGCCATACTGTCTATCCCGACAAGTACCTGTGTCGTACCCGTCGGGGTGTAAATTGTTAAGTGATACCCAAGTGAACATGGACAGGCCAACGTTCGGTGCTGATACGGCACACATCTTGAGCTTAGGTGGCTGCAAGCAGCGACTTGCAAAATTACGTTTGGCAACCAATACTAGGTCATGTAGTTATAAATTAATTATATCATTGTGACAACAATCAATCATAATATAATGCTTGTCCAAGTTAAGTTCCTCGTAAGTGAAAAAGGAGCCAAATCAAGTGAATAGGAAGGATGATATGAAGGTTCCCCAAACGTGCCTGGCTAGCCATAGCAGCTGGATGGGCGGAAGTAGTGGAGGTTCCCAAACGAGCCTGGCTAGCCATAGCAGCTGGATGGGAGGAAAGTAGGAATAGGTATTGGAAACGAAGTCGAAGGTAGACTTAGAACTTACCTCGGACAAGCCAAGTGTGAGAGTTCGATGAGTTCAGAGCCTTGGGTTACCCAACATGTCAACCATGCCGAGGTCCAAGGTCTGTGAGTCTGGCCGAAACCAGACTGCCGAATACAGCGTTTATCCCCGTATATAAACCAAAATATCCCTCCTGACTCCTTGCAATTTTGGGCGTTTCGGGGTTAAGGGTTGCACCTCCCCGCCACCGGTGTGAATTGGAAACGGACAACATGAGCGAGATGCTGATATGCTGGAAGGATATTTAAAAATTTCAACTGACTTTCTTATCCCTGCGAACGAGCTAATTTCAGAAATATTTGAAAATTATCCATTAAAACATGTAAATGAAAATCGCGCAATTTTGACTCCAGCCAATGAGAACGCTTGAAAAGATCCTAAAACTTTTTATTCCCTGCAAAACAATATATTTCTGTAAACAAAATTTTAAACCATAATCAAGTCACATTCTATGTTTCTTTGGATGTTGTTCATAAACAGACACCAATGTGATCTCCACAACATGTGTTGGTTTTAAAGGAAAACGCTATTGTTATGCTTATGCGCAATACTAACGTAGGTGAAGGGTTATGTAACGGAACCCGACTAAAAATTGTTAGTAATGGAGGATCATGTATTGGTAATTGAAACCTTAATGGGTCCAAAATCAGGAAATATAGCTTTCAATCCACGAATGTGTTTTACGTGTGAAAGAAAAGACACTGGTTTACCGTTTGAGTTTTCACGTATTCAATTCCCTGTACGTTTGGCATATGCAATGACCATAAATAAGCCGCAAGGTCAAACTCTTGATAAAACAGGCATTTTTTAACAATACCCGTTTTTGTACATGGTCAATTGTATGTGGCAATGTCCCGATCTCGACGACCCACAGATATCAAAATTTCTATTTTAGAACGTATTAACCAAGAAAGGTTAAATCGCGACGATGGTATATATATATATATATATATATATATATATATATATATATATATATATATATATATATATATATATATATATATATATATATATATATAAATCAGCTCTACAGGCCTTGAAGGCCCATGGCTTTTTGAACTACGCCTCTCCACTGCTCACGGTTCCTTGCTTTTTCTTCCCATCTTGTAATTTTCATTTGGTTTATGTCCTTTACGACTGCATCGTACCATCTTCCTTTGGGTCTTCCCCTTCTCTTTTTCGTTTCGATACCTTTTATGAGGCACTGTTTGGTCACCCTGTCCTCTGGCATACGTTTCACATGTCCCAGCCACCTTAGTCTTTGAGCTCTTATCATTTCCACTATGTCCGTTTCATCAAACATGTCTTTTATTTCCTTATTAGTTCTGCGTAACATTATTTCACCGAACTTTTTCCCACCAAATATCCTTCTTAAAATTTTTCTTTCCCATACTTCAAGCCTTTTTTGATTGTCCACACTTAACACCCAAAGTTCACAGCCGTACAGCACTGTTGGTCTAATTACCGTCTTGTATATTAACACTTTTGATTTTTGCGACACTAATTTTGATTTGATAATCTGGTTTAACGCGCCCACACCTTGCTTCCTTTAGATATCCTTGTCTGTATTTCTAACTCTTCTTTATTTTTATTGGTCAGTGTTACCCCAAGATAATTAAAACTATTAACTTTTTTGAAATTGTAGTTTATATTTTCTTTGCATTTTATAGTCAGATATTCTCTTAATGAATTTTCTTTACCTACTTTCATATATTTTGTCTTGTCCTCATTAACTCTTAGCCCTAGTTTTTTAGCTTCTTGTTCTATTTTCTTGAATACACATTCTAATTCACGGCCTGTCCTTGTTACTATCGTGGTATCATCTGCATATGCTAGTATTTGATGTCTGTGCCCATATATGCTACCTTTTCTGTGCAGGCCTCCTTTTCTTATTGCCCATTCTAGGGCTAAATTAAAAAGAATTGGGGATAGTGGGTCGCCCTGTCTTAACCCCCTTACTACTTGAAAACTTTGACTTTTTCTCCCATGAATTGTTACTTTGCAACTTGTATTATTTACTGTCATTTTTGTCAAGTTTATAAGTTTTTCAGGTATTCCAAATTCTCTCATAATTAAACTTAATTTGTCTCTTCTTATCGTGTCATATGCCTGTTTGAAATCAATGAAGAGTATGTGAAGGTCAATATTATGTTCGTAGCTGTTCGCAATCAATTGTTTTAAACAGAATATTTGGTCTGTAGTTGCTCTATTCCTACGAAAGCCTGCTTGGTATTCTCCCATCACACACTCTGCTATAGCTCTTATTTTATTTCTTATACAAATTGCTAAAATTTTGTACGCCACATCTAGTAACGCTATACCTCTGTAGTTGTCACAATTTGTTCGGTCACCTTTCTTATGCAGAAGGCAGATTATAGCTTCATTCCATCTTCTGGGCATTTGTTCCTGCTCCCAAATATCTATAATTAGCTGATGCAAATAGGTAGCAAGACTTTCTCCACCATGTTTGTATATTTCAGCTGTCAGACCATTGTCGCCAGGGCTTTTATTATTTTTCATTTCTTTTATTATTGACATGATTTCTTCTTTGTCTGGAGGCTCTGCAAGATATTCGTAATTTTCGTTTTCTTCCAGTCTACCGTCTGTTTCATTTCCTTCATATTGTTCCTCATCTTGCTTATTTAACAGTTCATCAAAGTATTCCGTCCATCGATTGATTTTATCTTCACCTGTGACCAACTGACCTTGCTTGTTCTTGCAGTATATTGTCTTTGGCTGAAAACCCTCCTTCTGTTTTTTCACTGCCTGGTAGAAATTCCTAATTTCCTTAGTTCTGTAATTCTCTTCTGCTTCTCTTAAAACTTCGTCCATTTTATCCCGCTTTTTCCTTCTACATATACTTTTGAATTTCTTTTTTTCATTGTCGTACAGCTCTTTATTATGCTCATCTTCCTTTTGTAATAGATTTAACTTTGCTTTATTCTTTGATTGTCGTATATACTCACATTCTTCATCATACCAGTCTTTGTTATCTTTCTTGTCGTCATTTGGCAACACTTTTTCTGCTACTGATTGTACAATATTTTCTATTTTATCCCATTTCTCTGCTATGGACATTTCTTCCTTTACATATATTTGCAACTTGGTCTGCACTGATTTTTGAAATGCTAAACTTAGTCGTGGATTACTTAGCTTTTTTGACTTAAATCGAATAGTACCATTTGCTTTTACCTTTTTTGTTGGCGGTACTTCTTGTTTTACTTTTATTTCCAAAATATTTTGTGTCGTACCCACTATTAAATACAACATAGTTCTTCATTTCGAAAATATTATTCTTTTTCTGCCTTGTTTCCTGCAGAGCTGCTATGTCTATTTTATATTTTTCAAACTCGATGGTACTTTCACTAAAAATATTGTATTTAACCCTTAACTGTATGATTTTTTATTTCGTTTGGGCTAAAATATTTTATCATATTATAAGTGTACACAAAAAGGAAAAAAAATTATAAAAAAATGTTTTCCCAGTTCCTGCAGGACCATCCACAAAAACAAGTTTACATGATCGATCATCATTAGTGTAACCTCAAACTAAATGAATTATATGATCAAAAGCATTTCGTTGGGATACATTTAAATTATCTCGCATTTCGAAGCCAATAATACGATGGTGTTCTTCTATCAAATTATCACCATGATTTAAATTCATACGTTGCCTCACATTTTCCAATACAACAAGATCAGAAATAAACAAGTGTTTTATTATGATGTATAAATATTTTACTGACTTCATCTAATGCTACAGTCTTAGCTGCATCGAGAGTCAAATTAAAATTGGTCATAAAATCTTTGGACATAAATGAACAAAAACGATCCCATAATCTTAAAGGATTTTCAGGATCACACCATAAAATTATATGAGCAAACAACTGACATAAGCGACATGGTAATAATCTTGATGAATCCTCCTCCATACAACGATCATATTCAAAATCATTTTGAATCAGTTGTCGAACTAAACAAGCGTCACGAAAAGTAGCATGGACTAACCCATGCACACGTTTTAAATCGCCATAAGATGTTGCTCCCCGAACATTATTTAAGAGCATACGTAAATAAAATAAATCACCAGAATTAGGTGGTATGTCGGGTAAACGACTAATAACATTAAAATGAGATTTGCGACGTGTCCAAACATGAGTAGTACGTTGCCAAGTATAGTGCTCTACTATATCGACGTATAAATGTTGACGGGCATCTACGTCAATCTGATTCAATTTAAAATAGGCTAGCAAATGACTATCTTTAGCAACATATAATGCGTGTTGAATGTGATCGGGATGAAATAAAATATTTTGCATAGAAGGCAGATGCAACTGAAGAAGAAAAACAGATATATTTGAAAAAGACAATTCGAATCCAAGAATACGCCAGCAAGCCTCGTGCGAACTAACGTAACAACATTCTTGGTAATTATCTATTTCGTCACAATTATTGTACAAATATTTAGTAGCTGTGATACTAGCGCAAATTTCTACATTTATGTGAATTTGAAAAATTAATAAAAGAGCCGGACAATAAGGGACAACATCACGGTTATCATAAACCGTATCACCTAAAATGTAAGTACGACCGTTATCACGATGGCGGTATTTGGCATATGTAGTGTCTCCTAACAATTGCGTTGTATCTCTAAAGTCTTTTGGAAAATGCCACCTGCAAACATTATTCCGTAAACAGGTTATATCTGGTCTTCCCGCGCCACATTTTTTACGTATAACGTGTTTCTTTTCTAATTGATATAAAGAAGGTTCTTCATCAGGATCAGGAATTTCTGCCCTAATAAACTCATCTACCTGCTCCGCAGTAGTAATTTTATCTCCGCCTTGCAATATTATAAGAATATGGGCATGGGGTAAACCACGTTTTTGACATTCAACTGAATATAACAAAGATTTTACGGTTCCAAAATAACATTGGTATACAATTAAGTTAATAAGATGTTGTAACTTTATATGAAATACACGACAAACAAGATAAGGTCGATGAATAGTCTCTTGACCGGGCTCTAAATTACTTAAAATTTCTGGCCATGTAGGATTACATGTTAAAGTAATGAAAAGGTCGGGCTTTCCATATGTCCCAACAATAGCCATAGCGTCCATATATCTCTGTTTCATGTAACGTGGACTTCCAATGAATGTAGGTGGTAATACGAAAATTTTCCCAATACGTTCATGACGTTGATGGGCCTGTCGTTGAATATTACTCATTAAATTACGATAATTGTCCAAGTGAATTTGGCGCTGATGTGTTCTTATATAATGTAACTGTAAACCTTCTATGCGACACCAAGTGTCAACAAGGCATTGCTGAACAAGTTTTCTACTAAAATGTAAGAGACTAAATTGGTTACGAATTGCAATTCGTTAAGATGCAAACTCTCGACATGTTACTTTATTATATTTGGCAGTCGCGTTGGGCCCAGTGTGACGTAAATCAATACTCCAACCAAGCTAACCATGAGGAAACAAAAGAGGATAAGATAAAGGATCAAGAAGTGGACTTATATTTCTCACCATTTGAGGATCGCCACGTAACGGATACAATTTTATATCGACTGGAAATGTAGGTTCATCTGCAACAAAAATAGCCGCAATTTCGTTACATGTTGATACATTATAACGATTCGGGTTCAACCCTGCTTGAACAATACGATCTTGGATGTTTGGAGCAATTGCCAAAATAACTTCAGGAATATCTATATTTTGTCGAGCAACATTAACTAGCTCATCATAAATAGCACGTAACTGACGATACTGTGCAGGAAAAGGATTAATTTGACGTAACAAATTGTCAAGTAAACGTAAAATTCTAGGTCGACATTGAGATGAATGGCTTTCCTGGACAGTATTATGGTCTTCCTGGTCTAAATAATAAAGTTGCCCGAAATTTGCAGGAGTATCAAGACGAGGAGTGAATTGTGATATAATATGGTGCACCACACCATTAACATTGACCACTTGAGGTCCAACGCCCATTTGTTGGTAATTACCAACGGTGGATGCAAAACATAAAGCCGCATTATAAAACTTGATGTTATCCTGATCATGTCTTGCATCGTTACTGTTACCAGTAACAAATTGATGTAAAATAAGAGGACAATCATTCAAAGGCGTAACAATAACTTTACCTCTTTGGCAACACAACGAGGAATCAAGAATTGTATTCGCACGTTCTTGATTGAAATAAAAAGCACAACAAATACAACAAACATTAGAAGAACGAAGCAATGGAAGAGAGAAAGGAGGAAAAGAAGTTTTAACAATAAATATTGGCCAGTGCTGCCCGTTTATAATTTAAACGAGGGTGATCTCTAAGGAGACGTAATTGTTCCTCATCTTCTACAAAATGAATGGAGGTGTGTAAACTATATCTCCAAGATTGGCAAGTAGATTATCTATTGAGTCGTCTACAAGATCAAGTGACTCTGTAACAAAATCTTGACTTTAATATTCCTCATTATAAATATAACATCATACAAAGTCACGTGTAAGGGACAAGAAAGAAAACATTATAATACAAAAAAAGATATTCACAATTTTTTTTCTGATTATAAACAGGCAGTTTTCATAAATAAAAAAAATATATAAATATATGTTTTGAAATGTTTTGTTACTAAGATACAGCTACATGATACTTTTTTATTCGAAAAAAAAAATCAGAATATGAAGTTGTTTAATTAAAATCATATTAAATAATACCCAAAGTCATTTTGTATATTTAATGATTTCAATTAAATAATTCTATTTTCTGTTATCATTTTGAATAAAAAAATAAAAAGTCCTAAGTGTCTGTATTTCCGTAGAGCCATATAAGAGCATATATTTATATAAATATTTTATTATCTCTTGTTAATAATCCGTTTATTATCACTGCATAAATATAAATAATAGTTATTTGCATATCAAGGCCGCGAAATCATTCTTTAGCGTACCGAGAGAAAAATTGTCGCCGAGGCCGCTTGCGGCCGAGGCAAGACAATCTTGAGGGCGCTAAAGAATTTCGCGGGCGAGGTGTACACAATATTTTTTTTAAACGTCGAAGAAATGGCACTTTTTGTGACTTGATTCACAAGGTAGAAGTTTCATTTCTACGCCGCTAGAAATTTCTACGCCGGCGGAGTAGAAATAAGCTAATTTCTACGCCGCCGGAGTAGAAATAGCTAATTTCTACGCCGGCGGCGTAGAAATAAAATAAACAAATATCCAACTATATAGAATTAGCGAATAAAAAGAAAAGTAGTGCGTTTGAAAAAAAAATTGAATGTGTCATTCGGAATAAAAGTGCATTTGTTTGCCTCGCATGCAATTATCCGACTCGCTTCGCTCGTCGTGCAAACTTCCATGCTCGCCACACAAAGTATCACTTTTACTCCTAATAACACAATATACTATTGTGCAACCGTAAAAGATTGTAATTACAAATTTTATTAATTTTAAACAGTTTCATTGTAAATAGAAAGTTAGCTTTCAAGGTGGCTATGGGATTGACATTTGATAAACAAAACCATGTAATTCTTAAGTGTCAAAATGATTGTTTACCTAATTTCGCTGCCGTTACCATAACAACGGTCACGAAATCCAATTTCGCGGCCTGTATTGCGGCTGCGAAATGCTTATTTCGCGTCCGGTTGCGCAAAAATATTATTTAATTATAAATAAATGTTTCACTATATTATTTTATTTTGAACTTCCATTATCTTTATTTGTAAAACGTTTCGAAGGCGAAAATCTGCTGTCGTCATCAGGTGATCTCACACTACTGACTAATGGGTGTATTCTAAACACAATCCGTTAAAATATATTATGTAAACGGATTCCGTTAAAATATTTCTTATTAACGGATTCCGCTAAAAATTCTATTCACAATATAACATTTAAACGGATCCGTTAAAATTAATATAATAAACGGATCCGTTTGTTACTGTAGGGCAGTGTTGTCAAATTGTAAATGTCAACATATTTATATTTTGTTAATAACAAAATATATTAAGATCTAAAGAGATATTTGTGATACATAAATTTAGAGATACTATTTAATAATAAATTTATATCAATAAATAATCACAATAATGAATATATTCTTCAAAATAATCTTTGGAATGTTGGTAGGTAAATACTTTGTTGTAATAAATGTCAAAATTGTCAGTTTCATAACCTTTTGATATTATTGTATATTATTGTAAATTTGGAAAAAATGGGCATAAAACAAAAAAATCTATAAAATCATAATTCTTTACTTATTAAGTGCAGCTAAAGTAATAATGAAGAAGATCCCTTTACGCGGGGCCACAATAAAATATAGGCGCATGCCCTTTAAAAACTATACAAATTATAAAACACATTATAAGCTTGATTTTTAATTCTTCACAAATATTAATTAATTTTCTTCATTAGATTCATTCATCTAATCAGTATTCTTCGAAAATCAAAATATCCATTGTTGTAATCAAAATATTCTTTGTTGCAATAAAAATATTCTTTGTTGTAATCAATAATTAAAAATAAAGGCAACAATAGAACATTTGTGTCTTGAGCCCCTAAAGATTAAATGCAGTCCTGAAAATACTCGAATATTTTTAAAACATTAGGTAAAGTACAAGATTTGCAATGTAGAGTAAAATATCTGCTCGTTTCATTAGAGAAATTATTTTTTTTGAGAACGAGAAATGGATAATTTTTGTATTGTTAAAAACTTTCATCGAACCGAATTTTTATAGGTTATGTACGAGTATAATTTTGTTATAAAAATTATTTATTGTGGTTTCCTTTCAATTATATTTTATGAATCCAAGGGTCGGAGCAAACAGTAAAGGATGATAACGCCATTCTCTGCTTACAATTTAGAAATTTCTAAATATTTATGTATTAAATGTCATCCGTTTACAATTAACGGCTATGAATCATTCTCCGTTTAAATTTTATTTATAAACGGATAACATAAACGGGTCTCCGTTTAAATTATTAACGGATAGTGTATTTAGAATAGCAAAATCTAGTTAACGGATATTTTAATTTTAACGGTCCGTTTATAAATATCGGAATGTCTTTAGAATACACCCATAATTCCTTAACATACGAGCTTTATATCTGGTGTTATGGGGTGAACATTAGTGACGGGTGGCTGATTGGGTCCAATGGCTGGGTCAAGCGTCCTGAGTGTTTGGGCCTCAATGGTTAGACTGGAGTCTGCTATGATGTGTTTCCTCCAGATTGGCCGAATTTCCACTCTCGGTTGGCTGAAAACTGTTTTCTTGTTCACTTGAATGATGGCGGCTTCCTTGAACTTCCTCTTATACCAATGTTCTTCTTTCTTGAGGATTTTTGCTCCCTCCTTCTGGATACGGTGATGCTTTTCCCACGCATGGTCTGCAAGTCCGGATTTTGATGTCTCCTCTCTCAGTGTGTCGTCTGTGTCTTGTTTTTTCGGCATGGTTGGATTCATAGTTCAGATAGCGTCCTGTGTGTGTTGGTTTGCGATAAACAGATGTTCGTATAGTGTTGCCAACTCTCTCCACAAGTACATCTAAGAATGATATTATGTTGTTGTCTTCTTTCTCCATGGTGAATTTGATGCTCGGTTTTTGAGAATTTATATGGCAAAGAAAATCTTTTAAGGCTGCGTCACTGTGGTTCCAGATAATAAAGGTGTCATCCACGTACCTTATCCATTTCTTCGGCTTGAGTGGGAGGGAGCAAAAATTCTTAAGAAAGAAGAACATTGGTATAAGAGGAAGTACAAGGAAGCCCCTATCATTCAAATGAACAAAAAAAAACAGTTTTCGGCCAGCCGAGTGTGGAAATTCGGCCAATCTGGAGGAAACACATCATAGTAGACTCCAGCCTAACCATTGAGACCTAAACACCCAGGACGCTCGACCCAGCCGTTGGACCCGACCAGCCACCCGTCACTAATGTTCACCACCATAACACCAGATATAAAGCTCGTATGTTAAGGAATTAGTCAGTAGTGTCAGATCACCTGATGACGACAGCAGATTTTCGCTTTGGAAACGTTGTGAAGAATTTATGTTTTTACAAATAAAGATAATGGAAGTTGAAAATAAAATCGTTTTAATTCAATCTATTTCTTGTTAAAATCATTTAAAAATAATATTTTTTTAATAAATAAAGAGAAAGTAATTAACAATATTTGCTTGCAATTAAACAGTGTAATAAAAAATGCGTTATATTTTCTTTTAATATTAAAAAAATAATTAATATAAATTTCAATAAAAATACAAATTGTTTTTCAATAATATAAAAGAAATTATAAAGCATCTTTATTATATCATTGTTTTAATTGTTATAAATTATTATAAATTATTTTTTCTTTGTCTATTACAAAGTTATTATTATTTCTATGTAAATGATTATAATAATAATAAATACAAGATAAATATTTAAAAATTAAATTTTTTCTAAAAAAAATTTTTTTTGTTGGACAATCGATCCCGTACCTTATTTTTGATTCCAAGAGCAACCATGTTAACCATTATATTGGAAAAGATATTTAAAAATCTTTTATTATGGCGTAAAATATTGAAACAATTATTTAATTATCTCAATTTATGCAATAATAATAAAGGAATTAATAAGGCGCTGGCAGGCACGTGACTTTGACAAGTGCTTGTCGGGCCCCACAAGGGTGCCAAGTATACAGCTTGTGTAACTTGCCTTTAATAAATAAAATTGTAAAACTAGTTATTATTAATGAATATCATGTTGTTTTATTTTCTGACTAATCGCTCTATTTTTATATAAAATATTTTAAAAATAAAGTTTATGTGTTAGAAAATAAAACAACATGATATTCATTAATAATAACTAGTTTTACAATTTCATTTATTAATTTTACGCTTAAATTGATTTGGCAACACAGACAAGTTACACAAGCTGTATACCTACTTGGAAATCTTGTGGGGCCCTACAAGGACTTGTCAAAGTCACGTGTCTGCCCGCGCCTCAGTAAATAACGTATAGGAGATAAATAACATTATATTATATTAACACTTTCATTGTTGAAATTAATAATTGATTACAACAATTAAAAGAGTAATATAAACAAATAAATAAATGGATGTGCCAATTTGCTTTGTACGCAGATATCGGCAATAATGATTACATATTTATTCCGTGCAAAGGTTTATCAGATATCACCTTATGGGCATTCATAGCTGGCATGGAAAGTATACCATAAAGGTCTATTTTGTGTCTATTTTTAATATTCGAAATATTTGGCGTCGGACGGAATTAAAACCGATTTTCAATTTCGCTACCAAACACTCAGGCATACAGCCACAAGACGCCATAAAACAATAATATAATAATAATTATAACAATTGAAACTAATATAATGAAATTAATTATCAATTATTTTCTTCTTATTTATTGCTTTAAGCGTATATAAATTATTCAATTACCTGCAGTTATATCTTCTTCAATTATCTCAACAGGCATATTTGCTGTCGATGGACCTGCATTGTTGTCAAACGAATTCCGATGAAATGTTGGACGGTTAGGAACTATTTCAAAAACTGCACGTAGGTACATGATTATCTGGAACTAAAATAAATGTTATTACATTTACATTACATTACTATTCCATAGAAATTCTATTAAAAATCTATTGATAAATTTGCATTGTTTGCATAAAAACGATTACAAATCCGGTTAAAACTCTTTAAACCATGGTTTAATAATTGTACATTTTTGAACTGAAACCATTACATAAAGGATTATCAATAATAATTACTTGACATTAATTCATTGTTGTTATGTAATCGAATATATTCTACAAATATTAAAAGCATTTGTTGGATTTTATTAATTTTCTTATGTAGAAATATTTATAAATTGTTACTTACAATGTCTGCAAATGAAAGTAATCATTTCAAAAAGAATCTACTATCGGTTCATTTATATTTTTACACTGTATAACACGAGATTAATGTCAATTTGAAGTTATTTTAAACAGTTCACGAATTATAAGCCTTTAAATATACATGATTTCTTGAATAATTTCGACTAAAAATGTAAAATAAAAATGGTTCAATATCACAATTTCTGGTGCAAATAAAGAGTTTAGTTTATTAAAAATAAACTTTGGAGAATTGATCTGTGCATGTTCATTGAACAAGTAGTTAAAACTCTTCAAATCAAAGTTTAAAAATTGTATATTTTTGGCAAAAAATGTGAGTTTACAAATGTCAATATCTTGATTTGGATAGAAGATAAAATACTAATTTCTCCAAATATGAACTATTGAGGACTTGATTACATATACATTTTGCTTATATCTCTATTCCAGTTTTGCACCGTATATTTATTTATTATTTCTGTTGTAGCGACTGGCGCTTACGGCCGACCTCCATTCATTGCAACGAGGCTTCCGCGAGACGAATGGTTGTCTTGCTAACACCCTTACCCTGAACCATTACATCCGGTTCTGGAGGCTTCAGGGTAAGACCTACAATGTAGTTTCCTTGGACGTCAGGAAGGCGTTCGATACCCTATCCCACGATTCCATTAACCGTGGGCTTCGCCGGAAGGGGTTTGATGAGGATACCATCTACAAGAGTGGATTTTAAAAGAGGAGTGCAACAGGGGGACCCGCTCAGCCCCACCCTGTTCAACATCGTCCTTGACGAGCTGCTGGAGGACCTCAACAACACGCGTCCCGGCGGAACCATCCCTGAGGGTCCGCCGTTGCTTGCCTCGCGTTTGCAGACGACTTAGTACTGCTAGCAGACGACGACGTCGAGATGGGCATAACACTGGACCAGGCCGAGCAGTTCCTGAAGCGGAGAGGAATGGCCCTCAACCCTAAAAAGTGCGTGGCTATGTCTGCCGCCACCATCCGCGGCAAGAGCGTGCCACGAGTCCGGGCCATCTTCAAGGTGGGAGAGACTGCGATTCCGATGGTCACCGACGTCAACCTCGTCCGTTACCTACGCCTGGACTTCGCTGCCACCGGTACAGCAAAGCCGACGCTACACTACCTGATCACCTGGCTAGGTCGCCTTCAACGTGCTCCTTTAAAGCCCCAGTAGAAATTCTCCCTTTTAAAGATCCATGTCGTACCACGTTTCTACCACGGCCTACAGACCCATTCCATAACCAGTAGAATCCTTGCCGAATGCGATAGGGTCATACGCAAGGCTAGGAAGAAGATCCTACACCTGTCAGAACATACAGGAAATCAATTCCTGTATGCCAAGTTACTTGATGGAGGTCTCGGCATTCCGAATTTCAGGGCCACCATCCCCAGAATCCTGGCTGACAGAATATATTAACTCCAGGAGGAGGGAGACCTGTCCAATGCGGTCCTCTCGACCGAGCCTACGCTCGAGTTCTGCAACCGCATCAAGCGCCTTGCACCCCCCGGGACTCACTGAGGCCTACTGGAGGGAACAAATCTCCACACGGTCCTTCAGTGCGGGCGTAGAAGAAGCCTGTGCCAACAACGCCAGTAGGTCCTGGCTCCTCAACTGTCCGAGAGGGTGTACGGGCAGCGACTTCGGTAGAGCCGTCCAACTACGTACCAACAACCTGCCTTCTCTCGCCCTTCCCTACCGCGACAAGGAAGCAAAGCGGTGTCAAGCCGACTGCAATGTAGACGAGTTGACCTACTACATATTGCAGACCTGTCCCGTCAACAGGATGGAACGGCATAACGAGGTCGTCCGCAAGGTAGCCCGCCAAACTAGAGCCAAGGGCTGGACTATGGAGGTGGAGCCACGACTTTACCATCCCAACGACACGCTGTTTATAACCGGTCTGGCCATTCACCATTCAGCTGACCAGGTCGTCATCACTGATGTCCAAGTCAGCTGGAAGTACACTCGGCCACTAAGCGAGGCGTGGGATGACAAACGTCTCGAGTACGACCACCTGCAATTCAGGGAAGCAGCGGACCGCCGTTGGGCGGAGAAAGAGGTCGTCGTCCTTCCGATTATTGTGGGTGCCAGAGGTATTTGGCCTCGCGCTAATCTGCCTACCGTAGATGCGCTCCAACTGCCGCAGTCACTTAGGAGCTCCTGCGTGCACTCTGCCCTCAAATGGGGCAGTTCGCTCCACAGGACTTTCATGGCGCACGTTTGGCGACGCCGAGGTACGTCCCGCCCAGCAGCCCGGAGGGAAGGACCTGGGTCCAACCATATATGAGTCCGGTTCCAACCACCCACAGCCACTGGACCTCCCCCTCCCATTTTCTTAAACTTTTAGTAATTGCCTAATGAACTATTTTCAAAATAAAATGTAATTTTACATCCGTCTAAGCTGGCATAATATATCTTGTAAACCCTCTGGCCGGGTAATATCATAGGCCATAATGTTGTAAATAATGAACAATAAACAATTTGAATAGCCAAATGCCTCGTCCTCTAATTAGTGACGCGCATGAATGGATTAACAAGATTCCCTCTGTCCCTGTCTACTATCTAGCGAAACCACTGCCAAGGGAACGGGCTTGGAAAAATTAGCGGGGAAAGAAGACCCTGTTGAGCTTGACTCTAGTCTGGCACTATATGGATACATGAGAAGTGTAGCATAAGTGGGAGATATGTTTCGGCATATCGCCGGTGAAATATCACTACTTTCATCGTTTCTTTACTTACTCGGTAAAGCGGAACCTCGTACTTTAGTTTGCTTCGGCATCTAATGTTTACGTTGTTCTTGATTCAAACATCTGTGGGTGACATTGAAACCTAGGTTTACTAATCTATACATTTAGATGTGGGCATATATCCCATTAACATTCCGGTGTTTTTTGGTATTTTGTTCCACCGGTGTGTTGGTTGTGCTTTTGTGAATTTGTCATTTTATACCCCGGTGTGATCCGATTCGAGGACACTGCCAGGCGGGAAGTTTGACTGGGGCGGTACATCTGTCAAAGAATAACGCAGGTGTCCTAAGGCCAGCTCAGCGAGGACAGAAACCTCGCGTAAAGCAAAAGGGCAAATGCTGGCTTGATCTCGGTGTTCAGTACGCACAGAGACTGCGAAAGCACGGCCTATCGATCCTTTTGGCTTGAAGAGTTTTCAGCAAGAGGTATCAGAAAAGTTACCACAGGGATAACAGGCTTGTGGCGACCAAGCGTTCATAGCGACGTCGCTTTTTGATCCTTCGATGTCGGCTCTTCCTATCATTGCGAAGCAAAATTCGCCAAGCGTCGGATTGTTCACCCGCCAATAGGGAACGTGAGCTGGGTTTAGACCGTCGTGAGACAGGTTAGTTTTACCCTACTGATGATATGTCGTTGCGATAGTAATACTGCTCAGTACGCGAGGAACCGCAGGTTCAGACATTTGGTTCACGCAGTCGCTCGAGCGGGCGGTGGAGCAAAGCTACCATCCGTGGGATTATGCCTGAACGCCTCTAAGGCCGTATCCCGTCTAGTCACAGTTTCGGCAACGACATTTTTTGGAGCCACCAAGAGTCGAAAGGCTCAAAATAATGTAGCAAATTTATTTGCATTATTAGGCTAGCGATATTCGTATCGTTAGTCACACGAGCCTAATTTGCTGGACATAGGAACTCGATTAACGATTTGATTTTAATCTGATTTTGCTTAACCGTCCTACAACCAGTCGAACATGGGTTACACAATTTATATATAGGACTCGGGTAAACTCAATTTAAATTTCAATGTATCCATTAGTCCTTTGTCCCTAGTTAACGTATACAAAATTTGAAACAAATCGGAGTCAAAAATTTTTTTTCTACAAACACTATTAAAATTTTTATTTTTAACACGTCATACTTCAATTAAAAATGTGATATTTTAATTCTAGTGGTAAAAGTAAATTGCCTTGGTAATGACGAATGGAACAACAAATCGACGTGTCAATTTTTTTTACAAATACAAATTTAAATAAAATAAATGTATTTGTAGAATAAATAGTGTATGATATACGTGTTAAAAGTGATTTTATTTTGTTCGAAGTTTTGGATCACTCCGCTTCGCGTCGTGTTCCAAACTTCCTTCTCACAAAATAAAATGTCACTTTTAACACTTATATCATAAATAACTATCTAAATTATAAATAATAAATTTTTGAGTTAGACACGGCATCCCCTTAATTCGACTCCGAGGATTTTGAATCCTACGTCCAAATTGGGATTCGACGCTTAGATCTTACGTAATTCGTGTTTGTTAAAAATCGTCTGTCATATGTTAATCCGCATTTGTAAATAATTAACTTAAATATAAAATTTAACATTTTTAAGTCTGTTAATTTAAGAAATAATTTAGAAAAGTCATTTTTTTAAAGTAAAGTACCCTTTTCGTACACCCAAGAGTTTTGGAAATTTTTATATAATTGTAATGTTAAATAATTAACTTAGATATAAAATTTCAAATTTTTAGTTCTGTTAGTTTAGGAAATATATTAAAAAAGTTAATTTTTTTCTTCAATTAAAGTACCGCTTTTGTTCACCTCAGAGTTTTAATAATTTTTATACGATTACAATGTTAAATAAGTAACTTAGATATAAAATTTCAAATATTTAACTCAGTTCCCGAAATATAAAAAAAAATCAAGTAAAGTATCTCTTTTGTTTACCTCAGAGTTTTGGTAACTTGTATATGATTGAAATGTTAAAAAGTTACGTAGATATAAAATTTCAAATTTATAACTCTGTTAGTTTAGGAAAAATTAAAAAAAAACATTTTTTTTAAGTAAAGTACCCTGTGACGTACCTACCCCTGTGTTGGGTTTGCTGTTACTGCTTTCGTGCGCCGTTCTGTGAACTATCTGTTTTAGGGGTAGTTTAGGATTGCGGATAGCTAGTCGGAGGTCCAGGATTATTATATATAAATGATTGTGAAATGTGTAAAACTTAAACATTTTATTAACACACATCAAATGTACAAACATGTAAATAGAATAAAAAAATATGTCCTAAAAATATGTCTGTTTGACTTTAACTTGGTATATCTTACTATGCTTGACTGGAATCCTGTCTCTGAGATGACACTCGCGCTCGGATTCAGCGACTATCTCGCTGAGGGCAGTTCGCGACGCGCGTGTCTTTGACTTCTAGGCTACAGAAGCTATAGGTAGACTAATCCTCTTGTTTAGCCGAAGCAGCTATTACAAGAAGTGACTTCTTAGTTAGCCGAGGCAGCTATTGTAAGAAGTCCTTTCTTAAGCTCCGCGAGTGATATTTATACCCAATTTTGGTTACAATTGGTTGAAATTTGCGCGTTGGAAGAGGGAGATGTTACCGGCAATCTTATTGGTGCGGAGGCGGAGTTGTGTCGCGATGTCTGATTGGCTTAAACCTGGATTTGTAAACTGTTTATTTTGTGGCTTTAAAATCTACGCAAAAAATAATTTTCCAGCTTTTCCGTGACAGTTATTATCAGGTAGAATATACAATTGAATATTACATAATTACAATAAATAGTCAATATTAAATGTCTCAGTTTCCCTTGAAGACCGTCGCTGGCCGTAGCGCTAGCGTCGCTCAGCTGTAAAAGTTGTCAAATGGATTTCCTAGGGGTTTTCTCCAAGTTCTACGAATGGAATTGTGTTCTTAAGGGTCCTATTGTTGTCCAGACAGTTAGGCCCAGCCCGTGGATTATGGGTATGCCGGCTGGCATTAGTTGTACATCCTCACTTGTAACCTGTAAGTTTTTTAAGCGTGCTTTGACAAAAAAAAACATGATATTCATCCCGATTTCTTAGCAAAACCTCCAGAAAAGTATTGGATGAAGTTCTGTGCCCTGATTACAAAGCCCACGGACCGGCTAGGAAGAAAGGACATCGCTGGGAAGACTGTAAATTTGGAGTTTTGATCAACTCGTGTCTATGGAGAACTATGGCTGTGTGTGTCGTCTTTTGCCGGGAAATTTGAAGAAACTGGACAAAAATATGTGACTTCATCACAACCCCTTGTGTTCACCTCGCAGTTTTAGTCATTTTTATATAATTGCAGTATTAAACATGTAACTTAGATATAAAATTTTAATTTTTTTAACTTTTAGTTTAGTAAATATTTAGAAAAAGTAGATTTTTTTTTCAAGTACAGTACGTGTTTCTTACATCCCAAAATTTCGGTAATTTTTATATGATTGCAAAGTTAAATAAGTTATGTAAGTATCAAATTTCAAATTTTTAACTCTGTTTCGAAAATATTTTTAAAAAGTCAAAGTCAGATCTTTGGTAATTTTTGTTTAATTGCAGCGTTAAATATGTAATTTAGATTTGTTAGTTTAGTAAATATTTAAAAAAATATATTTTTTTCAAGTAAAGTACCACTTTCGTTCATCCCAGAGTTTTGTTAATTTTTATGTAAATGCAGAATTAAAGAATTATCTTAGATATAAAATTTCAAATTTTTAGTTTTGTTATTTTGGGAAATATTTAAATTTTTTTTTAAATAAATGACTTTCTGTTTACTTCAGAATTTTGGCAATTTTTATGTGAATGCAGTTTAAATAATTAATTTAAATACAAAATTATCAATTTTTATCAGTTAGTTTAGGAAATATTTTAAAAAATCGATTTTTTTCAAGTAAAGTACACTTTTCGTTTACTCCAGACATTTAGTAATTATTATATAAATGCATTGTTGAATAGTTAACTTAAATATAAAATTTCAAATATTTGTCTCTGGGAAATATTTTAAAAAATCTATTTTTAAATAAAGTACCCCTTCTTTTCATTCTAGACTTTTGTTAACTTGTATTTGTCAAATTTTAATAATAAAATGTTATTGTAGTGTTGTACACATTTATTTCCTTTCCTTATAGCTTGTAATACAAATAAAATATTTGTAATTCTTGTAATTATGATTGTTGTTTATTTATTATGTATAGAGCATACTATAATTAATTTTATAATAATAATGTACCTGTTATTGTTGCAATAAATATATATTTTTTATTTCAAAATGTTTTATTTATTAATGATAAAATGAAATATATAAGTTCTTTTCGGATTCGTAAATTGTGCAAAAATACCATCACGCAGTAAAAATTATTTCGGTGCATAGATGATACCTGGAAAAAGCATCCATGCACGCAGTAAAATTTTTTCGGTGCATAGAAGCTACTGGGAAGAAGCATCCATGCACGCAGTAATTTTTTTTTCAGTATATAGATGCTACCTGGAAGAAGCTTCCGTGCATGCAGTAAAATTTTTTTGGTGCATAGATGCTACCTGGAAGAAGCATCTATGCACGCAGTAAATTTTTTTTCGGTGCATAGATGCTGCCGGGAAACAGCATCCATGTACGCTGTAAAAATTTTTTTTTAATTTCCCATATCAATTGTTAATAATACATGTAAATAACCAGTACAAATTTTTATTATCTTAGCAGCACAAACATAGCTCTAACTATGTTCGTTATTATTATCCAAATATTGTTTAAACATAGGAGTTTACTCTTGGTGCCACGCCAGATTCCCCAATTCAATTGTTAATAATTAATGTAAATAAAAAGCATAAACTTTTATAATTTATATCTGAGCAGCACAAACCTAGTACTAACTACTGTCGTTATTATTACCCGAATATTGCTTTAAACAAAAGGAGTTTACTCTTGGTATCACGTCAGATTCCCCATTTTAATTGTTAATAACTGATGCAAATAAACAGCACAAACTTTAATAATTCGTATCTGAACCGCACAAACCTAGCACTAACTAAGGACGTTCCTATTACCCGAATATTGCAAACTTTCATCATTTATATCTGAGCCGCAAAATCTAGCACTAACTGTGGGTGGTATTGTTTGTTACCCAGATTTTCATATAAATAAAATAAGTTTGATGTTAGTGTCCCAATTCAATAGAATTGTTGATATAAAAATTTATATGCCTACAAAAATATTGTTCTATAAAAAGACACAAATTTGAAAAAAACACCAAATATCCATTATATTACATTTGTTACAATTAATTATTTTAATTCGTTAAATCTTGTCAAAAAGTTACTTGATCAGAATATGACGTCAAAGTACTTACAGCTTACGTGCCTATTCTGTAGATAATTTTTAACGACTGGTTATCATTTTTAACCAATCAAGTATATTGATATATACCTAAGAAAAATTGGATTTTTTGTTGTCAAATCAATATCTATTAGATAAAATATTTATTCAGTCGTTAAAAATTAACGACTGAGTTACAGAATAAGCCCGCAACATATGACCAACTATCGCCTACTTTAATTTAAATTAATAACGCCGGTGATGGACAAACTGTTTTCCTATTGGCTATGAATGACGTGCTGTCTGTAATTTGACGTCACAAGAGTAGGAGGTTGTTTTTCATAACTATTTCTGGCGCCAATATTTTTATTTAATTATATAAGGAATTAACAACATTTTTTTATTACAGTGTAAAGTATTGCATAAACTTTTTTTTAATTAAAATACTTTAAAAAAATGTGAATGCCCAGTATTGACAGTGAATATTATTGTTATTCAGATATTATTATAAACAAAATTAGGTTCTCTTGGTGTTACGCTATATTCTCCATTTCAATTAACACAAACGTAAATAAACAGCACAAAATTTCATAATTTGAATCTGAGCAGCACAAACCTAACACAAACTATGGATTATGTTATTATCCAAGTATTATTATAAACAAAATGAGTTTGTTCTTAGTGTCACGCCAGATTCCCCACTTCAATTGGTAATAATAGATGTAAATAAACAGTACAAACTTTTATAATTTGTATCTGAGCAGCACAAACCTAGCACTAACTATGGACGTTATTTATAATCGAATATTGTTTTAAACAAAAGGTGTTTACTCTTGGTGTCACGCCTGATTTCCCATTTCAATTATTAATAATAGATGTAAATGAATAGCACAAACTTTTGTAATTTTTATCTGAGTATCACAAACCTGGCACTAACTACTGACGTTACTATTACCAGAATATTGTTTTATACAAAAATAGTTTACTCTAGGTGTCATGCCAGGTCCCCCATTTCAATTGTTAATAGTAGATGTAAAGAAACAGCACAAACTTTCATAATTTGAATCTGAGCAGCACAAACCTAGCACTAACTCTGTGATGTCGTATTATGTAAATATTGTTATAAATAAAAGGGGTTTACTCTTAGTGTCACGCCAGATTCCCCATTTCAATTGTCAATAATTGGCGCAAATAAACAGCACAAACTTTAAGATTCTAGCACAAACCAGCACAAATCCAGCACTAACTTCTCATGTAGATTTGGATTGATAATGGGTATGGGCCTATCTGACGTGACGTACATGTGCATAGATGCTACCGGGAAGAAGCATCCATGCACGCAGTAAATTTTTTTGGTTGCATAGATGCTACCTGGAAGAAGCATACATGCACGCAGTATTTATTTTTCGGTGCATAGATGCTGACGAGAAAAGCATCCATGCACGCAATAAAAAAATTTTCGTTGCATAGATGCTACCTTGAAGAAGCATCCATGCACGAAGTAAAATATTTTTGTTGCATAGATTCTACCTGGAAGAAGCATCCATGCACGCATAAATGTTATTTCGGTGCTTACATGCTACCGGGAAGAAGCATTCATGCACGCAGTAAATTTTTTTTCGGTGAATAGATGCTACCTTGAAGAAGCATTCATGCACACAGAATTTTTTACTACTACATACTACTGATGATATCTTACAGTAAACGGCTGAACTACTAGAATTGTGTCCCCACTAAGGTTAAGTGTCCTCGCTTAAACAGTTTATTGATCTGCCGCGAGATGTCGATGACCGGTATGTGTCTCTGCTGAGACAAATATACGCCATATTTTATATTTTTTTAGATAATTCTGGAAGTTTCAGGATGTATTTCATAAACATTGGTTTATATTTATAGATAAAATCCAAATTTGCAGGAATTAAGACTGTAACTTTAATAGTTTTTGAGATATTCAGCGTTGAAATTGAACAAATAAAATTGTCCCAATAATATCAACCCCTAAAGGCTATCCATTAGTTCTTTGTCCCTAGATAACGTATACGAAATCGTAGCCAAAAGTTTTATTTGCCAAGAAAACACCAAGGCTATACAGGGTGTTTCAAAAATACTGTAAAAAAATTAAGGGCATATAGTACTGACCAAAATGAGTAAAAAAGCTTGATCAACATGGGTCCGATCTTCTATAGTTTCTGAGATTTGAGGCAGTGAAAAATGAGTTTTTACGGGGTTTAAGTCTGCTATCTCGAAAACTATAAGAGTTACGACTTTGATTAAATGGGACTTTTTGTTTACCTTTCAGAGGTCATTTTAGATGTGCTTTTGTTGTTTTAAAAAACAAATAATTGTACTATGTTATATATTGTGGCGACCTTGGCCAATATTTAATTTTCAAATAACTTCGTAACTATTAGAAATTGAGAAAAACGTTCCATATAAAATTTTATTGTTTTTTATAGTCTATTTACTGACATTTTGTAAGATCACTATCTTTATCAGCTTTTTTCAATTTTTCGCTTTTCTCGGAAACAGTTGAAGATCAATCCTATGTTGATTAAGTTTTTTATTTACTTATTTTGGTCAGTACTATATGCCCTTAAATTTGTTTACAGCATTTTTGAAACTCCCTGTATATAGTCCGCCTTTTTCAGTTTCGATTGAAGAAATAAATTTTGAGTTTGACACGGCAACCCCTTAATTCGGCCCCAAGGATTTCGCATCCGAGGACCAAATTGGGATTTGACGCTTAGATCTTACGTAATTCGTGTTTTGTTATAAATCGCCTGTCATTTATGTTAACCCGCAATTTTTATATGAATGTATTTTTTAATAGTCCGTTTGTTAAGGACGAAATTTTGCCTCCACCCTGCATTTAGTGATGCAAGCAAGCCATTTGGGTCATATGTTACTGAGACTATACCCTACCGATTAAGAGATGTAGCCACCCGGAAATGTCCCGAAGGCACAAGTTATTGCGGGTTGTATACCTCATTGCCGCAGTATTCTTAGTCGCCGTGGTTCGCAAACCATTGGATTTTCAGACTTATATTTTTCTAATAATAATAATAACAATGGAAAAATCTTTGATACTGCAGTGCAAATAAAAAAAGTTTGGTTATATATAACGTATACATTTTTTCTATGTATATATTTAGAGGATTCTTCAACATCTACATGGTTATTTGAATCGTGGTACATTGTGTAGTTAACAGGATATGGTTACTTTACATTACAATATAGTACATATTCATAAGTAAATATATGTTATATTTCGTTGTACAGATTTATATCTTTCAGAAATGCTATGGTGTTTTCTTCCTGTTATTTATTGTTGGCTAGTGCTCTCCTTGTGTCGGTAGGGATGTTGTACTGGATGCGTTCTTGACCGTATTTCGGGCAGTTTTCTATAATGTGTTGGATTGTCAGTGTTGTGTTGCAGTTGTCGCACAGCTTAGCAGGTGTTCTTGATAGTAGGTGGCCGTGAGAAAGTTTCGTGTGGCCGATGCGCATTCTGGTTAATATTATTTGGTCCTTTTTTGATCCATGTGTGGTCCAATGTTTTGTATCTGTTTTGATCGTTCTTAATTTGTTATTAGTTACTTGGAGCCATTTGTTAAGCCAATAGTGGGATGTTTGTTCCTTTATATGGCTTTTTAATTCATCGTTGGTTATGGGCGCATTAGTAGTGTTTTTGAGTTGTAAGGCTTCTTTCGCTGCGATGTCCGCTTTTTCGTTACCCTGGATGTTTGCATGGGATGGGATCCACAGAAATAATATGCAATTGTTATGAGATGATAAGAGTTGTAGTTGCTGGCGGATATTTTTGGCTATTGGATGTTTAGGGGAAGGGGGTTGTATAGTGAGTAAGGAATTTAATGAGTCTGTGCATATATACAATTTAATTAGTGTAGGATATATTCAAGAATTTTTTTTCAAATAAAGTACGCTTTACCTTCACCTATGAATTCCTTTTAGCTTATAATACAAATAAAATGTTTGCAATTTTTGTTTATTGTGTATAGGGTGTACTATTATTAATTTTGTAACAATAATGTACTTGTAATTGTTGCAATAAATATTTATTTTTATTTTAAAAAATGTTTTATTTATTCTTTTACAGATAGGTATTTGTTCAAAAGGTCATTGACCCCTGAACTTTGTTGATTTTTAAAATATATCTTATTTTTATATTTTAAATACATGCCTTCATATAATTAAACACTATTCTAAAGCGTATATCCCTTAAAAAACTTTAAATTCCGAGTGCTCTTTTCATTTCTGTTATCCTGATATCAACAGAACTTTTCAACAAAATTCGACAAATGTGGTGCTCCTTTCAGGAACCATCCATGCGTGCTAAAGTAGCATCTATGCACGATCAATTTTTTTTAACGTGCATGAATGCTTCCTGACAGTATCACCACTCATATTGAATTTTGTTGAAAATTTCTTATGGTATCAGGATAACGGGAATGCAAAGAGCACATTCTTTTGAAACGTGCATGGATGCTTCTTTTAGGTAGCATCTATGCACGCTATAATTTTGCAAAAATGATGGGTACGCTTTTGTCGATTTTTGTTGAAAATTGTATAAGAATAACAGGAATGAGAAGAGTACTTCAAAAATTTAAAATATACGTTTTTCACTGAAAATCAATAATAAAGGTTGTAAAATAAAATATATTATTTTATAAGTTTTATTTACTTTACAATAAATACAATGTATTTTACAATAATTACCACCCAATAAAATGTAAGCACATCCTACAATTTTTTATTACTCAATAACGCAGGCCCTAATTAATTTTTAAAAACTAACTTAAATATGGACGTAGAACCCCACGTAGAGTTCAAATCGATGAGGAATTCCAATCAGTTCAGGAGATATCGGCGCTAGAATGAAAGGAAATCTGGCGAGTCGTTGGAGATGTTTTCCAGGTCCAGCAGGTCCGGAATTTCCACGATTTCTGTAGTTGTCACACCCGATAGCTGAATGCAGTTCATTGATCCTAAAGAAACAGTTATTAATAATTGAAAATAAAAATATCAGTAGCTGATAAAATTATACAACTTCAATTTGGAGCTCCAAATCTAAACAAATTTTGGATGTATCTTACACAGGTTTTGATTGTCTATAAATTTTGTTATATGACATTTTTGCGTAAAGTTGATAGTTTACAAGATAACAATATCACACCCTAAAATGGGTGGAGATACAAATTTTTGATACCTATTTTGGAATCTACATATTTATCTGCGTATATACCTAAAATTTGGCTTCTCAATTATTAAAAATAAGAAAAGTGCAAATTTTTTACACCCAAAAATTGATGGTTTAGCCGGAAATGACGTCACACCTTAAATTAACACAAAGTCAACGTTTTTTTTTCCGGAATGTACGTAATTTTCTACATATGTACCGAAAATTTGGTAATTTACATATTTACATATATAGAAAATTACGTACATTCCGAAAAAAAATACGTCGACTTTGTATCTTTACCCAATATAAGGTGTAACGTCATTTCCGGCTAAACCATCAGTTATAGAAGTTGTAGAGAATCAAAAGTTATGTACAATGTGTTTGGATATGTTGCTCCAAGTTGATTGTTACTGCTACCCTTACAAGTTCTCCAGGGTTGAAATCCAACGGTGGAAGTCTGTTCTGCTCGTCTCCAAGTTTCTCAGCATCTCTGGTCAACAACTGCTCGTCTCCACAGATCTACAATTTATCAGAAACAATCATTTAAGTGTTAAGAATTACTCAAAAACATACAGAATTTATTCTTGCAAAACCGACGTTTCTTTATACACTTACACCTTTTACAGGGTGTTGGCATAAAATACTTTGTGTTGAAAATTATGTTTGTAGAACGAATAGTATATTTGTTTTGTAAAACTCTCGCTAGATGACTATTGTAGTATGTGACGCGACGCCTTGTAGTAGTTACCGTGTTTTTTATGTTGAATGGCGTCAGTCACGTAGTAGTTGCGTGTGTGTGCAATTTCTCTCAATAAAGATTAGTATTTTTGGCAATCACATCTTTCTTTTCCCAATATAACAACAGGTTATGGGCCCAGAAGACGCAAACTAAAAAGTGTGACTGTCAAACAGGTCGTTGTTGATAATAATAAAGTTGTTGCGAAGCCTTGAGAATTCTATTTGTAGAAAAGTAATACCGGCGAAGACGAGCTGCAGGTATGGCTGATGAAGAGAAGATGACTACAATGATGAAACTCACAAAGGACAACTATTATCAATGGAAAGTAATAGCCGAAGCTGATCTTATAGAGAAGAATTGTTGGTCTGCAATTGAACCAGGTTATGATGATGTAGAAGAACTTAACCTAGAGCAAGCTAGACTTAACAGAAAAGCAAAGGCTTATTTGTTTAAACACGTAAGCGTAGAATACATTGAAGATATAAGCCAGTACGAGCGAGCCAAAGAAATTTGGGATGTATTAAATGAAATTCACACAAGCATTTCCTCTATTCACCTCTGCACTATGTTGAAACAATGGGGTGCTTATGTGAAACCAGATGACATGAGCATGACGGAGTACGCTGCACAGATGCAGAACATGGTAAGAAGATTGAGAGAAGGTGGTTTCAATATTACAGACAATCAGTGCGCTGTGATGATGATTGCCAGTCTACCGTTGCCGAAATATGAAGGGTTCGTACGATCAGTCGAGTACACACCGAATTTGACCACAAGACAAGTGAAGAACAAGCTTTATTTAGAAGAATCTAGAATGATGCGAGAAGAAGAGAAAGAAGATGATGCAGCAGCATTTGCAGCATTCAAGAAACAGCAATCAATGAAGAGGAAAATTGTGAAAAATGGAAATACGCAGCATTTAGCAGGAAAAGTCAATGGAGGACGCTCCAAACCTAAAGTGGAAAGTGCAGATGGAAGTGATTTTCGTCGAGTAAAATGTTATGCCTGTTTGAAATGGGGTCATATTGCTCGTAACTGCCCCGAAGCTCAGGAACGTGAAATTCAGAAGAATAAAATAAACAGAAGCCAACCAACAACAGCCTGCGCCTTATCAGAAGAAAGAGCAAGTGAACAGGACGAAGTAAAGTTCAAAAGTTACGTTTGTGCGGCCGGACTATTAACCAAGAAGGAAATGAATGTGTGGTACTTAGACTCTGGTGCTACTGACTTTATGACGCCCGAAAGAAGTATAATCAGTAACTTTCAACCAATAACTGGTACGGTAAAACTAGGAAAAGGTAGAGTTGTAGTGAAGGGTAAAGGTACAGTGTTAGTAAAATTTACAGAAAAATGTGGGGGTTACACAATGCAATTTAATGACGTTTTATATGTGCCTGACCTTGAACTTAATTTAATTTCTGTTAGAAAGCTAACTAAGAAAGGTGTTAAAGTAACATTTTGTGACAATTACGCTGAGGCAGTAGACAATGATGAAGTGGTGTTTAAAGCTTTTGAATCGGATAACTTATTTGTGCTTGAAACCGAATATGTTAGAAATGTTACAGGTGCAGTCAGTATGACGGAAAATGTTCCAGAAAGCGATTTTCCGTACGAAGCTACAGCACTACGAGCAGCTGCAACCTGGCATCAAAGGCTAGGTCACCTTCACGAAGAAGCGATCCAAAAGATTCCTGTCTTACAAAAGAAGACGTGTGTGAAGATGGAAGACAACTGTGAAACCTGCATACGAGGCAAGATGACGAAGAAAGGATTTCCGAAACAAAGCTCGAGGCAGACGAATCATCCCTTGGAGCTAATTCATAGTGACATCATGGGGAAGATAGAACCAGCATCACTCGGTGGAACTCTTTATCTACTCACGTTCACGGACGATTACTCCAGGTATTTGACAGTTAGATTTTTAAAGAAGAAAAGTGAAGTTTTTGACGAATTTCACAAGTATAAAGTAGAAGTAGAAAATAATTTAGACCTAAAAATAAAAGCTTTGCAAAGTGATAACGGTGGCGAGTATACTAGTTCAAAATTTAAGGAGTATTTAAACAAAAGCGGAATTGTTCATAGAAGAACCGTGCCTAATTGCCCGCAGCAAAATGGAATCGCCGAAAGGCAAAATCGGACATTGACTGAAATGGCCACTTGCATGCTAATTCAAAGTGGAATGCCAAAACGATTTTGGGCTGAAGCAGTTAATACTGCATGCTACATCAGAAACAGGTGTCCAAATTCAGCTATCCAAAACAAAATCCCGCTAGAAATGTGGAAAGGTGAAGAATTAAAGTTTGAAGACTATGACCGTATTAAAGTATTTGGTTGTAAAGCATGGATTCATGTGAATAATGGAAAATTCGGAGCAAAAGCTGAAGAGTGTGTTTTCCTAGGTTTTAATGAACATGTAAAAGGCTACAGATTGTGGCATATAGATAAAAACAAAGTAATTATTGGTCACAACGTCACAGTTGAAGAAAACAAATTCCCATTCAAAGAAAGAACAGAGAATGATAATAAAAATAAGAAGAAAATTAACTACAATTTCATTGAAGTTGAAATCGATGATGCTACGGAAGAGGATTTGTTCACAAACGATAATAATATGCTTATAGAAGAAGAAATTGTAAACCCAGTTTACGATCAAACCCTAATGGAGGCTGATAATTCAATCGACAATTGTATTGAAGAACCTGAGGTAATACTTAGAAGGTCAGAAAGAATTAGGAACAGGAAAGAACAACAGGAAGCATGCCAGCATTGTGATGATTGCATTGGCTGTCATTTCTCACAAGGTACCATAGATGAACCAAATGTTAAAGAAGCTTTAAGTGGAGAAGATTCCGACAAATGGCTAGAGGCTATGGAAAGAGAAATTTCAAATTTAAGTAAGAAAAACACGTGGAAGATAGTTGAAAGGCCTGCCAATAAGAATATAATTGGAAGCAAATGGGTATTGAAAGTGAAAAGGAACCAAGATGGATCGATAGATCGATTCAAAGCTAGGCTAGTGGCGAGAGGATTCTCGCAAATTCCGGGAGTGGACTTCCAGGAGATTTTTAGCCCTGTAGTGAAACGTAAGTCTATACGAATTCTTATGACAATAGCTTTAGAAAAGGGTTGGACTCAAGAACATGTGGATGTGTTGTCAGCATATTTAAATAGTGACTTATCAGAGGAAATATACATGGAGCAACCATTATATTTCGAAGAACATGAAAAGGACAGGGAAAAGTACGTATGTAAACTACTTAAAGGGATTTATGGTCTCAAACAAGCTGGTCGAGAATGGAATTCAGTTATCGACAAAATTTTAAGGGATTACAAACTCAAGCCATTCATTAGTGATCCGTGTGTATATTCAAATGCAGAGAAAACTATCGTATTAGCTATATACGTTGATGATATAGGAATCTGGGGAAATGAGGTACAAATCAATCATTTCAAATCGTATTTAGCAGAACGTTTAGAGATAAGAATGCTTGGTAACATATCTCAATTTTTATCTTTGAATGTATACAAAGCATCGCCAGATACGTTAATAGTTAATCAAAAATTATTTACCCAGAAATTTTTGTCAGATTTTGGCATGACGAATGCTAAGGGAGTTTCTACCCCATTACAAATGCAGGGGAAGCTAGTTACTGATGGTAACACAGAATTATGTGATGAAAAATTATATAGGAAGGCTATAGGAAATTTATTGTACTTGTCTAATAATACAAGACCAGATCTAGCATTCGCTACTTGCAAACTAAGTCAATCTTGTACATCACCAACACAGAAGAACTGGAGAGATTTATTGCATGTATTAAAGTACATCAAGAAAACTGAAGAATACAGTATGTGTTATAATAAAACATCCCAGCCTATCAAGATTTATGTTGATGCAGACTGGGGTAACGACCCATCAGATCGCAAATCGATTTCAGGATTTGTAATACTCATGTCAAACGCTGCAGTTATTTGGAAGTGCAAGAAGCAACAAAGAGTTGCACTGTCAACTGTGGAAGCAGAATTAATAGCAATGAAAGAGGTATCAAAGGAGGTACTGTGGTTAAAAACATTTATAAATGAAATAAACTGTATTGAACTTATGACTACCCCATGTGTTGTGAATTGTGACAATCAAGGCGCTATATCGTTAACCAAAAACAATTGTAGTTCCGAAAGAACGAAACATACGGATATTGATGTCCATTTCCTTAAAGAAATGGTTAAAAATGGTGACATTAATTTTAATTATGTACCGTCAGAAGATAACATAGCGGACATCTTTAACAAAACATTGTCGGGTCCCAAAACTAAAGGTAATGCTGAAAAATTAGGATTAATATTTATATAAACATTGTAATATTTATTCATATGTTGTACAAAATAATTCCCAACAAGGGGAAGTGTTGGCATAAAATACTTTGTGTTGAAAATTATGTTTGTAGAACGAATAGTATATTTGTTTTGTAAAACTCTCGCTAGATGACTATTGTAGTATGTGACGCGTAGGGTACCTTTATAACCAGGGTATGGCCATGGCGTGGCTCACGTTTCGTCCGCCATTACCGGGACATCTGTTATATGTGTTGTTCTTGCGCAAAGTATTATGTATTTTCGTGGCTATTTGTTTTATTTTAATGAAAAACACATTTAATTATCATTTTAATATGTATTTAAAGTGTAAGTAATATATTTTATCTTATTTACTTGTGTAGTTTGTTAAGATACCCACCACGATTAATGTCACTGAAAACAACTAAAAATTACCAATATTAAGCACAATCATTTAAATTTTTAAAAGGTAAGTTTAGAATATATAATTATTATGTAATTAAGAACTAGTGATATTAAATTAGATGTGATAATAACAACACATATCATATATTCTACATAACCTATAAATGAATGTCTTAATAATAATTGTATATATCATAAATAAATTCATTTTTATTACCTTTTTAAATTCACAGTGTGATTATTTAATATTATTTTATAATATAATATCACATTTATTACAAATAAATAGGAAAATCAATTACCGACAATGGCGGCGATCTTGGCCCATGGCCATACCCTGGTTATAAAGGTACCCTAGTGACGCGACGCCTTGTAGTAGTTGCCGTGTTTTTTTATGTTGAATGGCGTCAGTCACGTAGTAGTTGCGTGTGTGTGCAATTTCTCTCAATAAAGATTAGTATTTTTGGCAATCACATCTTTCTTTTCCCAATATAACAACACAGGGTAAATAAGATCAAACAGATTCTTTAAGAAGACCTTACTTACCCTGAAAAAGGTGTAAATGTATGAAGAAACGTCGGTTTTGCAAGATTAAACGCTGCATGACTGAGTATTTGTTAACTCGTTAGAATTAACAGCTTCAAGTTGTAGTCTGTCCGTCAGGTCGGCACGGTTGCAGGGCCCCATTTTTACACTCTGTCTTCGGGCAATCGTTCCAGAAGTTCACCACAAACGATGTCTGTTTATCCGCCCGTCTGCACAGTACAACTGTCCACAACAATAAACAACACTTGTAGCAAACGAAATCACAAATATATTAACGTATCGTTCACAAAACACTGTCGTTTTGATATCATCACATCTTCTGATTTATGTCTTCCAAAAGAAAAATTAAACGAAGTCGTTCTCGACGACAGTGCAATGGAAAAAATGATGTTTGGAAATGCAGAAACATCAATAGGATACTTTATAAAAGATGAAACTTTCAAACGAATTGTTACTGAAGCATTGCTGGAAATATTCGACGCAGTAATAGCACAAGAAAATAATTAAATAGGTTACATTTGTATTATAACACTTATAACATATATTTCATAACCTAAATTTGATTAGGAATGAACATAATTCAATTTAATTTATAAAATAATGTTTGCATTATATTATAAAGCTTATTTTCACCAAATTCACTTTGAATTGTATGAAATACATTGAAAATATGTTGATTTGTCGTATGTATATTCACCTTTAGAATTTACTTCCACATTCCTAATGTAGTTACTACTACTCAAATAATAGATGGCACTGATTTCTAAAGGTTAATTTACAGTAATTATACATTAAATCAGGGACGGACTGGAAATAAAAATCGGCCTCGGAATTTTTTATTTCGGCCCATGGCCTACAGACATATTTTTGCCTTACCTCGCTACCTTACCGAAGATTGGTTCAATAAGTACTGATTTCTGGAAATTTCGAACGGGATATAAAGAAAAATAATGGCAAAAATATTTTACCTGTATTTTTTATTTAATAATTTAATAAATATTCAAGAAACAGATAAATATCTTATTTCTAAAAATTACTTGTTTTTGCCAAATCGTTAATAATATCTTCATTGTTTAATTTTATAAGCAGATCTTTTTCGGAAGATATATTCATAAAAGATTCAAGATGATTTTGCGTCATACAACTTCTTAAACGATTTAATATAATTTTAAGTTTTGAAAAACTTCTTTCACATGAAACTTGAGTAGACGATAATGTTAAAGTATATTTGTATACCAAATATATATGTTTATAAGCAAGTGAATGTAAATTAAATTTTAGTAAAATTGATAATAACAAAAAATACATTTTTTACAAAATTTACAATGGTTAGTACTCTCATCAGTATCTGAAACGTCAGAATAATTTGTTTCATAAGTTTCGTCGATATTATCATTATTTTCAGATAAAGTCTCACTGAATCTGGGCCATTTTCTTGCAAAATCCAGAAACTCTGATTTGAGTATTTCTTTGCTTATATCACTACAAATATTTTTAATACAATGCTTAAATTTTTAAAAGCACTTTCGGGGAGTTGATTTTGTTTGACTATGTCGAAAAAATTGTAATATTCTGTCCATAGTTAAATTGAACACATTTATTCCATAATGGTCTCTAGAATTTAGTGGATTATCATCGGAACCAATTTCTCCAGAAAAATTCTTTTTTCTTCTCATACGTTTGTTTTTAAAATCAGTTTCAATTAATATATCAATATTTCTATTTTTTAAAACATCATTAGCTTCTGACACAAATTTAGATGCAGCTTTAAATATTTCATGAAAATTTCTTGAAACTTTTGATACTGATTCTATTGTGCTTTGAATTATTTGATAAGCCATAATAATATTTATTGAATTGGATTGCATATATTTTGATAAAGGTGATGTATGTGCAAAAATTTATAAAAATATTTTAGCGGTAATAATTATTTCAAACTGCGTTAAATTATCTAATATTGTTTCAGCTTTGTGACGAATATCTTTATTGAATTTATCAGATTCTGGTATATCGTGAAATGTTTCTATCATATCACAATATAATGTTACAACGGTAGAATTAAAATATCCAAATACTTTTGTTAAAACCCTATCTTTTGAACTCCAGCGAGTTTCGCCGAGGACAGATATATATTTTAGTTTACTGAAATTTCGCCATACGTTCATTCTTAAATATGATTCTTTAAGGAATGTTGCACAGGTATTTATTACACCAAAAAGTGAAATTCTCTCTGTTGTTATCTGTGTTATTTCAGTAATTATGAGGTTTAAAACGTGTGCATAGCACCATACGTGTACCTGACCCGGTGCTTCTTTTTCAAGCCAAGTAGCAAATCTTTATATTGCCCTTGCATGTTTGACGCTCCATCTGTTTTTTAATATCAATATTGAGATTTTCAGTACATTACTAACTAAGGTAAATAATCCTTGTCCGGTTGTATCTGCACAGTTAACAACTGCAACTAGACGTTCATAAATTCGGGAATCTATAACGTATCTGACAATTACGGAACACTGATCTTGAACATTGATGTCTTGAGATGTATCAATTTGAATGCTATACATTTCAGCCATCCTTATTTCATTACACATGATATTTTTCAATATTTGTGTAATTGAACCTATTACTGAAATTGCAGTCGTTTTGGATAACATGGTTTGAAAATTCCCTCGTCCTCTTGAGTTTTTATTTTTATCGCGATATTTTCTACTTTGTTCGACATGAGATTTTAAAATCGGGTCAAATTTACTTATTAACAGAATTAACTCTAAAAAGTTTCCATGGTTAGCTTTTTCATTTAATAAAGTATGTGTAACTTCACGTTTGTCTCCACGATAGCTAAGTCCACATTTCCCTATTACTTTTATAGTTTCAATTACCCTCAGTATGATTTGACGATTTCGGTCAACTATTTCTTGATGTTTTTTTGTACAAAAATTAAATATATCTTTTCGGTTAGTTTTTAAAATCTAGGCTTCTGTAGAATTAGCATGATTTACACTCATTTCATGTTGTTATTCTTTGATATATGTGTTTTATTTGA
Organism: Harpalus rubripes; assembly: GCA_963082715.1. Lineage (NCBI taxonomy): Eukaryota > Metazoa > Arthropoda > Insecta > Coleoptera > Carabidae > Harpalus > Harpalus rubripes. The sequence goes on from OY720456.1 coordinate 37,693,859, forward strand.
TTTACAGCGAGACCTGATATGAAAATTGAATTTGTATCATTACAAAATGCAAGACAAAATTAGCAGTACAATATCAGAGAATCACTTGTTAACCATTGCCGACAGACATTATCTTGTCGGAAGTATATTTTTTTATAATTCAAATTTTTATTGAAATCAGGTTGTTTTGGATGAAATTATTAACGTCCTCTTTTTTTGGTACAACAAAATATATATTTTTTTTGAAACGCTGTGACTGTCACTTTCTTCCTCCGCTTTATCCCAGATATGATTTGTATCGCTGTCGTCACTACTGTTGTATTGTAATTGTGAAGCTGAATCTTGAGAATGTAGTGTAGTATCTGAATATTCTGTTTTTTCTTTTACAGAAATATTTGATGTTGATGGCGCTAGAATAAAAATATTAGTAGATTAAAACGAAATTTACAACATCTACATTGCCAGTGTTACTTGATAATAATAGTGATTGATTGCCATTGCCCCCATCCATTTGATATATTGGAAAGCATGTCTGTTAATTTGCTACATTTTTTCGATTCTTCTTCTAACGCCTTTTTTCTTTTCTTGAAAATTTTTTCCCAACCACACTATGCTTTTCTTTTAGACATACTTATTACACTGTACAGAAAGGAATTATTAATTTCGGATAATTTATTAATAAAATGATATAATATTAAATATTATAATTATTATATTTTTATTTTAGTGTATATTTTTTAAAATAAAATCTTAAGCTTAGTTGTGAAGTTCGGAGTTTTAAGTCACTTGTATTAAGAGTATTGTATTCATATACTTGGTAGTGATAGTGTATATCAGCTGACGGCTTAAATGAAAGACCACCCAGTTATTTTGTTCATATTAAAATTCCCCTTGGCATAAGAGTAGCATGAGGCGGTTCTCTTTGTTCCTTTCCGTATTTATTGATAAAATAAGTTGCCGCCGAGCGGTGTGCTATGGCGGCACAATACAAGAAGTTAGCAAAATTGTAAATTACAGCACCGCCTAACCATTGACACGCAGAATTGGTCGGTTGTCTTTATAATAATGTTTGTATAATAAATAAGGCAGTAAATATGAGACAAAATTAAAATGGTCCCTTAAGAAATAAATAAATATTTATTTGCTAACTGACCGGGCCACGGCCCACTGGGAAATTCCCGGTATCCCGGTGGCCCAGTCCAGGCCTGCCTTAAATTGCATGAAACGTCAAAATGCATGGAAACAACGTTGATATACAGTATATAAATTTACCTTTACAATTCACAAATTTACTTCCTCATTCCTGTTGTAGTTCAAGTATTTTATAACTGATGTCTCTTCAAGTTTAAAATAAATGTAATAACAATGCAGGGTATATTCTTTATAAACGTATGGGAACATTTTCTCACTAAAATATTGAGGTTATAAAACTGTCAAGGTCAAAAAAAAAATTGCGTGAAAGGACCTTAGGAAAAACATTTCTAAAATTTTTCTTCGCATTTTTAACGATTTGAAAGGTTTAAACCGAAAATTTGAAGTGGAAATCATTTTTGAAAAGTTAAATAAATTTTTTTACACCAAAAAAACGAAGAATATGGGCAAAGTACTTCATTTTTCTTACCAAACTTACAACCTTTTTACCCATATTACCTCCGTTTTGCGCAGCGGCTTTGGCACAGCTAAAACACTAGGATTTTCTTTTACAATAATAAGTTACATCTTAAAGCTAAGAATAAATAAATTACAATATATATATATATATATATATATATATATATATATATATATATATATATATATATATATATATATATATAAATAAGTTACCACGGCCCAGACAGCTGAATTTGCAGATACTTGACACCTCAGTTCCTTTATATAAAAATGTAATTTCATATTCATAGAGTTAGTCAGAAACCAGTATTCTTGTAGTAATAAACGACATTATTGTACTCCCATAAATAAAATTTCTTTTTAAAAACCCTTCATCGAACTTACAAAATATAACTGGCGCAGTCGCAACGGATTATTTTTGGGCGAATTTCCGCGTATAGTGAAATCCGCTTTCGTATCAACGATTAACCAAAAACCAGAAGGAAGAAAAGAAACAAGAAGAAAGAAAAGGTCCCAGTACGAGTCCAAGTTCAACACATCTACGAGAGAACATCGTGACGTGCAGAACCAGGCCTGACGAATACAGAGCTGACCCCAGGATTCGACACTACCCATGGACAGAGTAATTCTTCTATTGTGAGTAACACATGTCAGATAATTATCAATACCACTCAGACTCAGATTCTGATCGCGATACCCCAAATACTACCAAAGAATCCTCTGACTCAGAACCCGAATTTCCCTTCTAAATTACTTTTAGTCCCAATTTAAATAAAATTAATAAAACAAAAATGGCACCACCTGTAGCACAAGCGCAGGAAGCTGTACCTGTACCCCCGCCAAAATTAGAAAAGTATTATTTAGACATGATACCCGAATTTTATGGCGACAGTAAATTATTAGCAAGATTCATCGAAATCTGCGAAAAATTAGTTAAAAAATTCTACAATTTGGTTGACACGACAGATTTTCAGAATGAATTCTTGAGTCAAGCATTCTTGCCAAAATAAAAGGCGATGCCGCCATTAACATTGCAAGCACCACAATTGGAAAGTGGGAAGACTTGAAACATGCACTATTAAATGCGTATTCCGATAAACGCGATTTGTATACCTTAAACATAGAAATTACAGAACTACGACAAGGAAATGAAACAGCATTTGATTTTTATAATCGTGTTCAACACGTTCTAAACTTACAAATATCGTATATCAATAATCAAGTTGTCGAAGAAGCTAGAGCTATTTTAATTAGCTATTTTCAAAATTATTCTCTTAGAATATTACTTCGTGGACTCAAAGAGCCATTGGGAACTCTTATGAGAACCAAAGACCCAAAAGATATGAATAGCGCACTAAACATGTTAACAAATGATTTTCAATTAGAAACACATAGCCGTACACATACAAATACACAATTCAAAAATAACACACAACACACTCAACAACCTAAACCAAAACAAGCTAACCATACCCAATATAGACAAGTACAACACCCTGAATTAATGTACAGACCTACTCCACCTAACATCCAAAATTTTAGACACACTAATAATCAATTTTCAACTAATCAACAATATAATAAACCTTTCAACAATCACTATCCAAATAATTAATTTGTCAAACCCAATAACCAATCCCAGCAAAATGTTTTTAAACCAAATCCAAATTTTAAACCTTCCAAAGCAACGCCTATGAGTGTCAGCACCAGGCAGTCGATGACACCACGCGCGAATTCTAATCCTTATCGTCCGCAGCAATGAGGTGTTGCACGGTTATTTTTTCTTTGCTTTAATCAAAAGAATAAGAAAAAATATTTAGCCCCTATTTTTTATTTTTTTCGTATTATTCTTTACTCATGAGAAAATTGTCTTTGAAATTATAATGTTCGAATTTCCGCTTCCCGTTTCGCCTGATGACGTCGGAATAAAACTAACCAATGAGGGTGTGGCTTACATTTGCCTCCGACGGAATTTAAACGAGTGACAGTCATGACATCTGTCAACTGCTACTGATTTTTGTATTTGGAAATAATCAAGCATGGTTGTAAAAAAGTGTTTTGTGCAGTGTGCCCAAATAGAACTGATAATAGGGAAGCATAAAACATAGTGCCTCAAAATGAAGAAAGAAGAATGAAATGGTTGTCGCAAGTAAAGATAAAAACATAAAATCAAAACTTCTTTGTTGTAAAGATCATTTTGATGTAAATATAAATATTTTTATAATTAAATAAGAACTATTGAATACATTTATTTTTTTAGCTGGAAAATGATGCATTCAGGCTACGGTTTCTTATACCGGCTAATCTTTGCACTATTGGACCATAAGAGAGATTGATAAATCCAGGATAAAACATTACTAGACGGTATTTCTTAAGACCACTACTGACGATAATGTCAATCTCCAACTGAAGAGGATCTATTCCAAACAATGTGTCGCTGGAATATGTTTTATATATGTTTTAATAATATTGTATTCTGTATGTTCCTGACACGAAATAAATCCAAAAGTCAAAATAGAAATGAAAGTGTGTTTGTCATAAAGTGTCAGGTGTCAACTAAAATGGGAAAAAGAGAGAACGGGGCAAAATTACTCAAAAATAGACAAAGAAAACATGTTGGAGATAAATAAATGTAAAAATAATATATGGGATTAAATTTATAATGAATTTAATTTAATTAATGTTGACATGTGTCAAATTTATTTTACACAATAAATTTTACTTCCTCGAACATCGGTGGAGTAATTTATTCTGTAGATTTACTTAGCTAGTATTTTTATTCTTGTTTTGACGAAAATCTCCGCACTAAACTATTTTACTTCAGGAGTAAATTTTACTTTGCTAGTGCTTTACTTATCCATCTTTTATAACACGGGGCATGAAACTATGTAATATAACGCTATAATATAATAATAAATAACTGAATACTACGCTAAAGAACAAAAAATCACGCTGCACTATAAGTCAGACCTTATGTCACACAGTTGTCATTAAAGCAATCATTGACGTTGATGTATAATACATTTGTTTTTTTTATCATCTTTCCAGTTTTGTCATTGGCTAATGTATGTCTGATGCCACAGACAGTGTAATTTGGCGCCAATTCAAAAAGTATATTTCTAAACTGCTACTGTGCTTAATATATACAGAAATTTGAACAGAAAATCATATTTAATCACACTATAGAACGTACTTATTCGAATTTCAGAAGAAAAAAGATATGTTAATTTTTTTTGCAACACCTTATTCTTCCATTCCCAAAACAGACCCAACGTTATCGCTGAAGAACTGTTTAATTCCGAAATAGACGAGTAAGCCCTAATAGACACTGGCAGTACACGTTCTTTTATAAATCCAACTATCGCAAATAAATTCTTTAAAAATAAAATTAAAAATGACCCATTCAAAATTACCACTGCACATGGAACATCTGTTGAAAATTATAGTATTATAATACCCCCTTCAAAATTATTCAACTCACCCAATACTTTGTTAAAATATCATTTATTTAATTTCCATAAAAATTTTGATATTCTATTAGGACTAGATAATTTAAAAATATTAGGTGCAAACATCGATTTGACTAACGATAAAAATAATTACCCCCAATCAGGAAATAAGAATTTATTATCACAAAATATTCCCGAAATCTCACTACATAAAAATTCCACCTAAATCGGAAAAATTCTCTAAATTATTCGTTCACAACATCGAAAATGGTGAAGCATTCATCCCCGAAACTAAAATAAGCAATATAATTATCCCCGAAGGGCTCGCTAAAATTCAAAATTATGAAATCATTTATCCAATTATAAACTTAGGTGAAAATGAAGAAATTTTAAAATCAGTAGATTGTGTGCAAGTCCACCCATTAAACAATTTCGAAATAAATAATTTAAATTTTGAACAAAATAAAATAAAAAAGGAATTAGATATGAGTAAAATTAGACTTGACCATACGAACGAGGAAGAGAAACACGAGATGACAAAACTGCTAACTGAGTATTCTGATATCTTTCACTATGACAATGAACCTTTATCTTTTACTAATGACGTAAAACATTTCATTCGCACGAAAGATGAGATCCCCGTTTATGCTAAAACTTATAGATACCCCGAAATACATCGCAAAGAGGTACAAAGCCAAATTAATAAAATGCTAGATCAAAACATAATCCGTCCATTCCATTCACCCTGGTTATCCCCTGTATGGATTGTCCCTAAAAAGACAGACGCATCCGGCAAAAAGAAATGGAGACTAGTAATCGACTACCGAAAATTGAATGACAAAACGATTGACGACAAATATCCCATACCCAACATTAACACGTTACTTGACAAACTTGGCAGATGTCAATACTTTTCGACTTTAGACTTAGCCTCAGGATTTCATCAAATTGAAACGCATGAATCCGATATTCAAAAGACAGCCTTCAATACAGAAAACGGACATTACGAATTTTTGAGAATGCCATTTGGACTTAAGAACGCGCCCGCTACTTTCCAAAGAGTAATGGACAACGTTCTACGAAATTTAGTAAATGAAATTTGCCTCGTTTATTTAGACGATGGAATTATTTTCAGTACATCTCTTCAGGAACATATACAAAATTTAAGAACAGTATTTAATTGTTTGAAACAAGCAAATTTAAAAATTCAACTAGACAAATCTGAATTTTTGCGAACAGAAGTAGCATACCTTGGACACATAGTAACACCCGACGGAGTAAAACCCAATCCTGACAAGATCCATGCCATCCAAAATTACCCATTACCCAAAAATACGACCGAAATAAAAGCATTTTTAGGACTTTTAGGATATTACAGAAAATTCATTAACAATTTAGCACAACTCACAAAACCCATGACTAAATGTTTAAAGAAAGGCGCTACTATTAAATGTAACGATCCCCAATATATTCAATGTTTCAATACCTGCAAAAAACTCCTAATGAATGACCCCATCCTACAATACCCGGACTTTAACAAACCGTTTAATCTTACCACAGACGCAAGCGATTATGCCTTAGGAGCAGTGTTATCACAAGGCCCTATTGGTTCCGATCTACCTATTGCTTACGCCAGCAGAACGCTTAATAGTACTGAGCAAAACTACAGTACAACGGAAAAGGAATTATTAGCCGTAGTATGGGCAACCAAATACTTTCGAAGATACCTTTACGGACGAAAATTCAAAATTATAACAGACCACAAGCCATTACAATATTTACATTCATTAAAAGAACCCCATTCCAAATTAATGCGTTGGAGACTTAAACTCGAAGAATACGATTACGAAGTAATTCACAAAAAAGGTTCCCTGAATACAAATGCAGATGCGCTCTCACGCATCGAACTAAATGTAAACTCAATAGATTCAGACTTCCAAAATCTTTACGACCTTATAGAAAATTTTAATGATAGCTATAACCCCGACGACACCCAATCTCTAATAGTTCAACCAGATGAAGATGAACAGAAAGATCCTGAAACCGACCAAACCATTCATTCAAATCCCGAGAATCCCATAATTGGCATAACAATTTTTATAACTCAGGTAAAACATTCTCCATCTAAGCCAAAAATTAAGAAATTTCATGTTGACAAAATGAGAATCTATCTTGAGATATCTGAAATAAATTTTGAAAATGAGATTGTTAAATTCATTAAAGAATACATCCCACCACGTATTAAATATTACTTATACTTTGAAAGTCCCATTTACGAACAATTTAGTAATGTTTTACAAAAGTATTTTAAAAACTCGGAAATCATGTTTATCAAAAGTAATTCAAAATTAATAGACGTAGAGGAAGATGATGAAATTTTACAAGTCATTACAAACTATCATGTAGGAAAAACGAACCACCGCGGAATTAATGAAGTCCACACACAAATCAAGAAGCGATACTATTGGCCAAATCAATTAAGAACTATCACAGACTTTGTAAATAAATGCGAAATCTGTTTAGCAGCGAAATACGAAAGGAATCCTATAAAACCCAAGCTTAATATTACCCCTACTCCTAATAAACCTTTACACATTATTCACATAGACACACTCACCCTAGAAAATACTAAATTCCTCACCATTATTGACGCATTCTCCAAATATGCACAAGCATATAAAGTGAACTCTACCAATGCTATTGAAATATCTAATAAATTAACACAATTCTTCTCTCATCACGGCGTACCAAGATTAATTATTTCAGACAATGGACTTGAATTTAAAAATAATATTGTGAAAGAACTACTAGCCCTTCACAAAATTGACATACACTTTATTTGTTCCCAAAATTCAAATTCAAACGGATTAGTCTAACGTTTTCACTCCACATTAATAGAACACATCCGTTTATTTAACTTGCAAGACAATTTCAAAAAAGAACTAATAGAAGACAAAGTTAACTATGCAATCTTGGCATACAACAACACAAACCATAGCACTACTAATCTAAAACCCATAGAAATTATTAATGGACATCTTGAAACAAATTCCCCACTAGACATAGAACTCGAAAAACAAATAACACAAGATTATATCCAGAAACATAAAGAAAAGACCAAACTCGTGTACAAAAATATTAACAACAAATTACAAATGGATAAAACTAAAACAATAACAAAATTAAATGAAACACGAGAAGAACTTCCTATAATACCTGAAACAGTGTATGTTCACAACAAACAGAAAGTAAACAAAACTAAAAACCCAAAATTTAAGAAAGAAAAAATTAAAAGAATTAATGAAAATTTAAAAACCGCAGAAATTGATACCGAGAATAACGATAAGAAACAATCTAAAATTCACCTAGCAAACATAAAAAGACCTCGCAAAATAATTAACGAATATCCCGCAATTCCAGGTCCCTCTACTTCGCGTACTCGTACGGAATAGATATCAAGGACATCACCCTAAACCCAGGACTATTGACTATTAACCTCGGACATGCAAAGCTGCAAAGAACTCAACATACTTTCGTACATTTTTACGACTTACAACCCCTCAAGTTACAATACGAAAATCTTAATAACGAAAATAACAACAAAATCATGAAATACATACAAAGTAATATTAATGAAAAATTTAATCATTTCTCCACACACTCTAGAACTAGACGAGGTATATTTAATGGATTAGGAACAGTAGTAAAATCTATAGCTGGAAATTTAGACGCTGAAGATGATAAGAGATACACTGAAATTTTAAAACACTTACAAGAAAATCAATCCAAATTAAATAATCAAATAAAGCATCAGTACTCTGTAAGTCACCAAATGATAGAATATTTCAACAAAACTGTCGACACTATCAGGGAATTAAAAATTGAACATTTATAACCAATTAAAAACTCTGTACACTATGACATTCAATACTTTACAAGATATTGAAAATTCTTCAACATTTTGTAAATTTCATACCTTTCATTCAAGCATCATCAAGTCTCACGACCTATATAACGAATTAAACAAAATTTCAAACTTTTATAATCACGAATTACCATTCGAAATAAGTCAAGAAAATCTTTTAGAAATCAAAAAATTAATTTCTGTTAATTGCAAAATAACAAAAAATTGTATACTTTATAGAAATTCCTATAAATTATGAAACCCAGTTTGAACTTAATTCCAACCCCCACAAAACACAATTCCGACTTTGTTACTATCATTCCTAATAGCGACTATATTCTGAAATCTGAAGATGGTCATTTAAGTTCTTTATACGACATGTGCACTCGCAATAAAGAAAATACGAGAAAATACTTATCAATGTCCCAATAAAATACATCGAAACCGTGAACACTTACAAGCCAGATGCAATCAAGGCGACAGCATAAGCGACATACAAGGCATACTTTTAATTAAAGAAGACAATTGTAAACTTCGACAGTCCTGTCAATTGTTGCAATTAAATTTTGACATTAGTAATAAACTTGTTAATAAGGTAAAATTCTGTCAAAATGCGAGTATACAGACATTGTAATTACTTACCTATGGTTTATTTATTTATTTTTTTACTCGTATCTGTACTATATTTTACTTGACACGGTTGATATAAAGACAGTGTCATGGAGTTGCCAACGCATTTACACGGAGCGTTTCCAAATCATCACCAAATCAATCTGTTCTTAATATTCGCACATTTGTTAATCTTGTACATCTTTATCACATCACAATACGGAGTGTCACATATGACAGTTTTAAAAAAAGCAACAGTTATATCCATAACATGTGCAAAAAGTTATCACAGCCCAGACAGCTGAACTTGCAGTTACCTGACACCTTAGTTCCTTTATATAAAAATGTAATTTCATATTCATAGAGTTAGTCAGAAACCAGTATTCTTGTAGTAATTAACGATATTATTGTACTCACATAAATAAAATTTCTTTTTAAAAACCCTTCATCGAACTTACAAAAAATAACTTATATATATATATATATATATATATATATATATATATATATATATATATATATATATATATATATATATATATATATAGGGTGTTTCCTTTAAAACAACCAGCGCTTTTTTGAGCGAAATAATGACTTTAGAAAAAAATGTTATATACAAGAAATGATCAAGAATAAGGGGCTAATTTATTAATAATAACAAACTGAAAATTCGACCAGTGGTTCTCAAACGGCAGAACAAAATGATATTTTTTTAAATGGTATACTATATAATTTTATAGCCCATTAGATAGAGAATTTTTTCTGATTGCAACGATATAAATATGGTATAGGGTTATATAACAATTATTAAGAGAAAAATTATATTAAAAATAATGTTACAATATTACAATAGGCTATGCAATACACAGGTCTGTGCCTAGTTACGATAGTAGTAAATCCATTTTTATTACATTATTTCTAGTTTTTAATACCATTTTTCTCGAAATAATTGTTCTACAACTCTATATTATATTTATATCGTTGAAATCAGAAAATAATATTCTATTTAAATAGCTAAAAAATTATATAGGATGCCATTTAAAAAAATAAAATTTTGTTCTACCGTTTGAGAACCACTGGTTAAATATTCGTTTTGTTACTATTGATACATTATCCCTTTATTATTGATCATTTTTGGTATAAAACATGTTTCTCTAAAGTTGTTAGTTCGCCCAAAAAAACGCTGGTTGTTTTAAAGGAAACAACTGTATATGCAGGGTGGTGACTTGGACGACGCAGCATAGGACTTTCAATGGTAAAATCTTAATGTGCGGTTATTTGCTCCCCTAATTATTATAGAGCAAAATTATATTTAGGTTTTCGCTACAGAAAAAATATTGCATCCGAACATGCTATTGTTTATAATTTTTCAATTTCCGGAACAACAAACTTGGTACTCATCGATCTGAACATTTTTCTTCCACTTTTTTTCTAAAACTAATATGTAAAGAGATATCGCTAAATTAAAATTTTAACATTGAATTTCCTATGTTCGGGAAATAAAGTAGACACTCGGTTTAATAAAATTCTCAAAGGAAATAAAAATTACAAGGAAAACATATACAATATTGACGAGGAAAACAGATACTATATTGATGAGGAAAACAGACACAATATTGACGAGGAAAACAGATAAAATATTGAGGGGGAAAACATATACAAAAAAGCATTTTATTGCAACTAGTATAAATCGAGGTATAAATAGATGAAGAAGTAAGTAAATATTTTTACTCATCATTTTATAATCGGTTCAACACCATGCTGATATTAATTTTTTTGTTGATCTTGAGTGCAACCGCCGAATGGAGTCCAAAATGTACGCCTTGCAACTGTTTGTTGACTCCAAAACTTAGTACTGCTCATAAATTTACAAATTTGAAAACTGCAGAATGTTTTGGGATAAATAGTATGACATCAGTGCCATCAGATTTTCCTACAGAGATACAGTATATTAATATTTATGGTAAGTCACTTTAAATAATATCATCCACGACGTCTTACCGCCCGCCACCTAATAGTAAAGGGGGTATTCTTTTTTGTTTTATTATATAAAGAGGATTATATTTTTTCAAGTATTGCTTTAAGTATGTGACTAAAAATATAAAAATAATCAGTGAGAGAACTTTCGAATCATTAGTTATAGTTTCAAAGCTTTGACAGATTTATGTTAGCTTAAAATTAATGAATGCATTCCGTCGTTTCTATGTACGAGTATTTTATATAAATTCAATACATTACCTTTCATCACCATCAGTTTTATTATCATCAAATAAACTTACACTCAGCGACTAGATAACTGCAAGCGTTTAGTGACATTTTAAGCTTCTGCTTTCATTTATAAAAATCTTACACTCAAATTGGAGAAGTTATTACAGTTAAAATGAATGTTTAACTCGCTATCGACTTCGCCCCTCACGTGCTTAAACTTCCATTTGAACCGCTTGTATAATAAATAACTGTTAATACTTATAATATCATTAAATATAAAAAATGATATTTAGCAGCATTTTTTAAAGAAAAACTGTTAAAATCTTCAAATGAGGGTTGACCAATTATAACCAAAATCTAATCACGTCTGCTCATGGATACAAGGAAAAGGAATACGCAAAAATCATAATTTTTGGAATAGTAGTATCTAACCAAATCCAACCATAACCTAATCTAACCTAGAGTGACCTCCGCTTGACCACGCCCACGTATACGGTTTTTGAATGATTGGAGCGAAGCGCTTTCTGCCGACGCGCGATTGTGTTTTTTGAATATTCGGGATTTGAATGATTCTGTTTATGCGTATTTTGGTTTGGAATATTCTGGTTTTTAATATTCGAGCGTTGAAGACATTTCCAACAAAATACATTGTATTGTTATACATTTTACAACAAACGACATACAATATAACTAAACAATTTAAATTTAATTCAATACAAAATAATAAAAATACAAACACCACATTTTTCCTTGTGGGGTTTGAACCTCGATTTGAATAACTAAATTTTAACAAAAAACTAACTTACTACCCACTAGAGTACCTCTGTATAAGAGTAAGAATATACGCGCTGCGGCAGCCATTTCCCCTCCAACTATATATTTTTCACTATAGAGCGGAATAGGTTCGAAAGGAAAAATGAAAGATAATATTAGTTTTATAAGTTTATTTTATAAAAATTTATGTAAAACGGTTGTTTTTCTTATAAAAATAAATGTTTCTAAATTTATTTCTTGTGAAAATTAAGAAAATTTTAAAAATTAGGGTGTGTATTATATTAAAATAACATTTATACAAACAAATTATTTGGCAAGCTATTACTTAATGCGTTTTGAGTTATTATTATATTCAGTGCATTAGAGGTGGGTGCGTGAGTAACTTTTTGCTCACGATCACGCACGCTCACGGAACTAAAATTGTAATCACGACCAATCACGCACGGCTTTCTATGTTTGATTCACGATCACTCACGCTCACGATTTTATTTTGGCACTCACGCCCGGCGGGTCACGTTCGTGTCACGTAATTGTTTCTATGTACATTTAATCCTGTTTAACTCAGTCATAAGTTGTTACAATTTTTTTTAGCAAATTGGTAATAAGTTAGGTAACAGATTGGTTTCATTGGAAACGAATGTTTGTAGACACATAGGTTGTTCTATTCCATCACAAATATCATTATAAATTTGGTAACAATTTTTTTAACAAAATTATGATCGTGTCAAATGGGCTTAAATATTTGTATATCCTTAGTGAAATCGGAGCAACTGTGTATATAATTTTGGGTACAACAATAACACTATTTTTATGCAAAAAAATACTGTTGATGACATATTTGGACATAATAATAATAACAAGAATGTAAAGTAAAAGATGGAAATTGACAATTTTTTAATAAAAAATTAGAAGAAAACTTGTACTGACGCCCGATTAAATTTCAATCACGCCTGATCACGTACGATAATTTTTTGCTGCCTCACGCTCACTTCCAATCACGACGCAAAATTTAAATTATAATCACGATCACGCGGTATACATCGTGACCCATCGTGACCCGATAAAATCACGGCCCGCGCCCACTACTGCAGTGCATTATGAACTTCATAAAATGAATAGTTTTTATTTGATTTTGACGTTTAAAACCGTTATTATTAATACCATAACAACAACTGTAACACTGTAACTGTTCAAACTGTTTATTCTTTAGACTCGTGGGTTAAACTTTCTTCTCTTAGCTCACTTGTATAAATATCTATTGATTAATATTAAAAATTAATTATTTAAAAATTAAATTACTAAGAACTGAACGGTCAGTTGGTGTCCAATTAACTTGTTAAAGATTTTTTGGAAAATATTTCATGAAAAGCCCTTGTTCTCCTCTATTCGAACAGTCAACCTTTCCAAAAGATATTCCATAAACAAAAAAAAAACATTAAGTTATAATTTAAAATACACTAGCCGTACAATTTCGAGCATTTAAATCTCAAAAACTACGTACCTTATATACACACCAAATGCGTTCTGGATATTAGACACACTTAATATGAAGCCCAATGTTAATTAAAATTACATAACACGAAAGAAAACACTTAATAAACCGCAACAAAACATTCAAATACAACTCTACCGCATTATACACAACTGTCACATAAGAAGTCGGCCATTTGTCCTCCACTGTCAAGCGATTTTCGACCTTATATCACAATAGAGCGGGAACCAACCACTCATGTCCATACTTTCTTGTATAGAGGTACTCTACCCACAAGACTACGACTCTAAACGGAAAATTAAATACCTTCGTCACAAAACCTAGTGTGTGTGTGTGTGTGCGTGTGTGTGTGTGTGTGTGTGTGTGTGTGTGTGTGTGTGTGTGTGTGTGCGTGTGCGTGTGTGTGTGTGTCTGTGTAACAAAATTTTCGTCTACGATAACTTCCATACGACAATTCTAAAAATTATAATTCTTTCGTATTTCTCTTCGTTACATCCATGTGAAGAGCTGATTAGATTTTTGTTAGAATTGGACAACCTGAAGTACCTTCATTTGAAGATTTTAACAGTTTTTCTTGAAAAAATTATGTTAAGTATCATTTTTTCACATTTAATGTTATTATAAATATTAAAGAACATTTTATTCTCTATACGATTTGACTACATTTTATACTTAATATTAAATGGATATAGAGTTAAAAAATTATAAAGAAATTAAATTTCTTAAAGTAGTTATAGCTATGGAAACAGCTACTATATTCAGAAAATTTTGATTGAAAGATGTCAGTGTCAAGTGAAATTGACATAGTGTGTTTGTCTTATAATTTTACTGGAAATATAGGATCTTTTGCTATAAATTATCTGTATGGAATTTGCATAAAATACATGCAACTGCCGGAAAGTAAAGTACAAGAAAAATAATCTTTAGCAAGGAACTTTCTGTATGAAATTTGTACAAAATACATAGAACTGACGGAAGATAATGTGCTGGCCATATCAGATTTTTTTATTTTTAAGTAATTTTATAGCCATTATGAAACCTAACGTTAGTTTTTGTCTACGTTGAAAATTATTTATTATAAAAAATTTACGCGGTTATTACATAAACAGTTGTTTTAGGCTAAAATAAAGTTACCTCCTGCATGTTAAAATTATTTAAATAATTGCTTTTCTATGCGCTTACATGCACTACATTTTTTAAATGTTGTGTGCACATCGGGCAAAAAGTTCTTTACTTATCTTATCTGATTTTCTGGCCTCGGCTGCTAACTTAAGGTTCGACAAAGCAGATCACCTTTACAGCCTTGATATAATCATATCTATTATTATCGTGTATTTTAATATTTTTTTAAATTTTTGTTTTAGGAGGACATATAAGGTCACTTGTAGGGACTGAATTTATTCCATATAAAAATTTAACACATATATGGTTAAGACGCAATCAGTTGACAAATTTGCCAAACTCTTTATTCTCTAATACAATAAACATACAAACAATAAGTTTTTCAGACAACAAAATAAAAACATTACAAACAAATTTATTTACAAATTTGAAGCATTTGGAACAAGTCTGGATGAATGGGAATCAGATCACTTCCATTGACGACAAATGTTTTGTAAATCTTCCTCTATTAAATTTTATAGGCATTAGTCAAAATCGTCTTACTAAAATCAACGAAAGGTTCATAGATGATTTGAGCAGCTTAAAAGAATTGCACTTTCAAGACAATCCCGTGCATTGTGATGAAACCATATGTGAAATGATGAATCTTGTGGTACACCGTAAAATGTATGCTATTGATAGTTACATTCCGACGTGTGCGACACCAGGCAGTGTTAAGGACAAGACTTGGCCTGAAGCGGTGGAGTTTCTTTGGGGCAAAGGACTAGAGCGATGCCCCAAAGCACGTCATCGTCGTGAGGCTCACATCCGCCTAACAGAAGGTATATTTATTGTTATTATATACTTTGTAATTAATAGTCACCTACGAGGACAGTTTATGAATTATTGGACCTAACATAAAAAGAACCAACTAGGTCGTTTAAATTTATAAGTATTTTCAACACAAGAGTTAGCAAAATGTTACAACTTTTAATACTAAATTGTTAATTGTAACTTAAATGAACACATTTTAAAGGTAAATGTAAGTGCCTAATTACATTTATTTGAACTTGCCATGCAAAAACAATAAAAAATGTTTGCTGATTTTTTAGGTTATGTTTGTAAATCCATGCCATTTGATATTATTCAAATCGTTTCCCCGACCGGATAAACATGACACTATTTTATATAATTTTTTTTTTTTTTGTAGAAAAGTAGACCTTTTAAGAATTGTTTATAACGTAGCAACTGTACGAAAAGCAAATCATTTTTTGGAATAGTGCAAGAACTACAAGTGACATTTGTACAAATAGTTTTTTTGGCACTTGCAAAATATAATGCCGTTTGCCCGAATATTTAGTTGCGAATCGTTTTCGAACAACGCCAAAACAATTTGATCATAACATAATAACAATGGAAAAAAAATAATTGACAAGGAATAACTTTGTTACGGTAAACAATTATTACCTTAACTGTTTCAACAGCCTACCTGATATGGCTTAATCAGGTTAATTATTCATAATTTTCTCTTAATAAAAATTCACTTCAATCATATCGTATCATAAGTGAAATATGAATACTGAAACTTTATAATTTGACGTAAGGCGACATAATATGTTGTACAAACAAATTGGTTTTATACGGTACCTATAGTGTTTTTAGCACATTAACTGTATATGTATTTATTGCAGTTCTCCATGTTAAGGACAATTCTAGTGATTCGGGTGTTCGACGTGGTTTGCTGCAATTGCTTTACACGATCATACCGGTAGCTTGAGTATCCAACGCCTCTGAAGATTATGAAAACAAAGTATATCACGTTTATACCAGAGCTGGACAGTACTTAATACATTTATACCATAAGAGCAGTACCAGTGTAAGTAGAACGCCAAACTTGGTAGGTCATGTATGGGACTGCCTGGAATACTTTATTTTTAAGCACTTCATCAAATATACTTGTACTTAGTAGTAATTAAAATGGTGTAAGTATCAATAAAAAAGTCCTTTGGGGATACTTTAATAGATATGTAACTACTTTATAAGAAGTTCACCTTTAAAATGAATAAAGATGTTTATTATGAAGATTTTTTAAAGTAATTTTTAGTAGTGATCCCGTACCTATACGATTAGAATAGTACTAGCCTAAACTCGGCTTCGCCGAGTTCAGCCTAGGGCTCCGCCGATAGTGTTTTATGATAGACTATACGTACATCCAATATGACGGATGACAATGTTTATCTTTTTCATTTTTTACATGTTCTTCGATCGATTGTCATATGAATTCTGCCTTTCTGATCCTTTTCGACGTGTTTCCTTATACATTTTCCAAAATTATATTTAAAAAATAAAATATATATTAAATTAACATAAAACATGGCTTAAAATCATTACATATACCTACCTCGTTAAATTCATCATCTTTTCTTTAATGTTACATATTATTGAAACATTTCTTTACATTTACAAGTATGAAAACCGATAATTTGTAATCATTGACATTGACATGCCAAATGATATGACAGCGTTTATCATTTTAAAATTTTCAAGGAAAACTGTGATCAAACACTTGTGTTCGAACTTCACATTAATCTAGTTAGGAATATTTATTTATTACCTAGTTACTTATGACATATTTGGCAACATTTTCCAGGTGCATATGAACCGTCAAAATTTATAATTTTTAATTATAATGTTTTACGCCATTTTACCTGTGCAGATATAATTGCCCATTCTCATAAATTATGATTATGAAATAAACTTCTTTCAAATTGCCCTCATTTCATAAATATTTCTATTTAAAGGTTCAAAATGACATGTCAAACATGACATGCCAAATGACATGACAGCGTTTATCGTCTTAAATTTTCAAGGAAAACTGTGATCGTTACTGTGACCATTATTGTTTTTGTCCCAATTTTCAATGTGTAATAATTTTTTACTCAAAAACTATGCATCCTACAGAAATATTACTTATTACGAGGGCACTCGAGACAATCATTTCCTACAACTTGGTGTAAATTTCACACAAATCGCTCACACCATTCAGGCTGTAGAGGTGTTCAAAGGATGGCGATCGTCGTGATGAATTCAAATATATATATATATATATATATATATATATATATATATATATATATATATATATATATATATATATATATATAGAACTATAGATAGTGAATCTGATTATTTAGTATTAGGATACGTATCCATTGTTGCAAAATGCAGTTAAACACATACGGCTGTATCACGTGTCACATCGCTTATATTAAACGACATAGCTAACAATGTTATCCAATCAAAATATGTGGCTGTGATGAAAAACACTTAGTGTCACTTGTTACATTTGTTTCTATTTGTCAAAATATGTAACTACGCTGTTTAATATAAGTGATGTGTTAAATGTTATAGCCGGTAATCAGCTAACAACATTTTATACAACTGACCCTTTGTGATTAATGTGTACGAAATTGTTGAAAATATTTTTCCTATTTTGCGTCTAAGCTATTACCGCACCCAAAAGAGTTCGTTAATAGCTCATTCGAGTGCTGTACAATTTTTTTTTGTTGGTTGTAAATGTCAAAAATATTAAATGTCAAATCTCGCAAATGAACTTTAACGATTGTTAAAATTTTTATTGTCAAATAATTTTGAATTTAATAATATGAAGAAAAAATCGGATGTAGCCGGCACATGACCTCCCGCCAATTCCATGTTTAAAATAGCAATGGGCTCTAAGTAAAGTATCACATTCGATTTATCGTTTGTAAACAAAATCTAATTTGTAGAAAAATCTATAATACGAAATTTTGGATTAAATTTTGTTTTACCTCGAAAATATGTTTAAAGCCCCAAATTAAGAACCACTTCCGGGTTATCATATATAGTCAAAATATAAATGTTGTTTCAAATTATATACGAGTTTTAAATACCAAATTTCAGTTTTGGATCATATTTTAATATATTTTCTCAAGAAAATCAGTTTAGAGCTTCCAGTAAAGTACCACTTCCGGTTTATCAATTTTAGCTAAAATCTAATATGTCGTTCTCATGAATATAAAAGTCTTAAATACCAAATTTGAAAGGTTTTGGAGTATATAATATATTTTTCACGAAAATCTGTTCAAAGCTCCAAGTAAAATATCCCTTCCGGTTTATCCAAATTCGAAATTGATTAGTTTTAGATATTTTAGTATAGTTTTTCATTAAAAACTGTTATGGGCTTCAAGCAAAGTATCTTTTCCGGTTATCCAATTTTATCCAAAACCTAATCCGCAACACACACGCACACGCTCACCACACGCACACACACACACACACACACACACACGTTATCGTAAAAACATGTTGTGGGGACCATAATTCGTGCTTATTCACTGATAACTCATTATCGAATTTTTGGACCGAAAACATTACCTCTCTTGCCTTCGGTGAAAGGTAAAAAGCAAAGGGCCCAAGATTAAACCTTGTGGGACCTCCGATGTAGAATTGTAAGAACTAGATTTAAATCCATTAACAAACACGTATTTATTGATTTCTATTTTCTAAGTAAGACGAAATAAGATATAATAAATTGTCATCAAAACTAACAAGTTTTAATTTATGTATTAGAATTTAATGAGAAATCTTATCGAACGTTTTAGAGATATCAGTGTAAACACAATCTACTTGATTTCTTTTTTCTAAAGTATCTGAAACTAATTGAGTAAACTGTATTAAATCAGTAACAGTTGCCCGACCCGGGACGAGACCATGGTGTATAGTAGTTATAATATTTTTTGTTCTTGAATAAAATGAATTCAATTTTTTTTGCAAAATCACTTAAGCAAGATGTTGGTCTATGGTTACATATTTGATATCTATTACCGGATTTAAAGATATGGTAGACTTTAATTATTTTACAATTATTTGGAAAGGTTTGTTTCGTAATATGTACATAAATTATATAGTTTACTTAGAGCCCCCGAAAATAATTCTGCGCAGCATTTAACTATAAAAATTGGAATATCATTTGGTCTGGTTAAGAGATTTTATTGCTTCAGAAAAATCACTAATAGTAACATTGGGCAGATTTATTTATTCGTATCCAAATAGTAAGTAACAATAATTACTGCAGAATTATTATACTGGTTCAAAACCAGTACCCAGGATCGCGACGAGGACGCTTCTACTTGAACCGTTTTTTTTAAATATCCAATTCAATTGTGACAGCTGTGGGCAGATTTACATAGTTATTATCATTGGGAACATCCAAACCCAAATAATTGGAATCACTATCATCTGAAGTGTAAATACTGTAACGTTTTTATTTATTTGGGTGAAGTGTAAATATTAGACAATTATTATTAATTATCATAAAAGTTTATTATAACGATAAATAGATATAATTAGAAGATGAATAAACATAACAAACACTACGATTAAACAAGTATTAAACACTAATTACGACTAAGAATATTATAAGACACTTAAACACACAAGATTATTTATTTAAACAATATATAGATCACTTATTTATTTATACAACTGTATTTATTTATATTCACCATTTGTCTACTATCTGTTTATATCACCAACTGTTTAACACGCAACGCTTAGGTTACATCGACCGCGTAATTAAGCAGGCTCAGACAGGTCCGTTGCGTCATCGCTAAAAATAGACACTCGCTGGTCCCTGCGACGGCGGCGGCGACAGCGACGGGGACAGCGGGCGTGACAGTGGCGGCGACAGCGACGGGGACAGCGGGCGTGACAGTGGCGGCGACAGCGGGTACTGCACATTACAATACTTCTTAAAAAATTTGTAAAACCCTGAGATACTTGTGCTCCGCCCATGAATGTTTCATTGTTATAATACATCAATGTAGGAACTCTTGTATTACTTTTCTTACTATTGACAAAACCCAAAAATTGCTTATACCATTATTATTTACTATCTTAGACTCGACATTGTCAGTATAATCTCTGTAAAGTGTCATTCAGTTTTTTACAATTAGCTCTCAATTCTCTAAATATGAGTAAATAAATTTCACAATTTGTCTTTGTATAGTTTTCTGCATCGATTTTTTTCTTTAAGTAGCAAAATAAGTTCTTTATTAAACCATGTGTAATATCTTGAATTCCTACGTTTAATCTTAGGGACACAAACATCTAAAATGTTGTACAGTGAATTATAGAACTCTATAACTGCATCATCAACATTATTACAATTTAATATCCAACTCCAATCCTCTTTAGGAAGCAATTTATATAAAAATAAATAGTTACCGTGTTTAAAGTAATAGTAAATATCGGGTTTGCTGCATTATTTGTAGATTTGTTTACTAAAGGTTTCAAATTCTATTAACAAAGAGGGATGATGGTCATCTTCAATCAGAACTGGTGCTAAACATTAATGTACATCAAAACCAAAATTGGCTAAAACAACATCAAGAATTCTCGTATTATCAATTTTACACATAGTACCTCAATATGTGAGATATTGCACTTGATGATAATTTTGGTAGAGTTTAGCAAAGTCTTGGCTGCAATCAACATACCTTTGCCTCGCTTCTTGCCTATTGCCACATGGTCTGTCACATCTGAAGACGAGATATCGGCTATCAAACATTTCTGAATTGAACACATTGTCCATTCACTGAAGACAAGCACATCACAGTTTGTAGTCATCACATTTAGATAAAGTTTTGTCAGATTGATGTAAATACCCCGAACATTTTGATAGTACACTGATAGTAATTGACGAGCATTGTGATTTAGTTTTTTGACTCACTTAAACGCGGCACACCTTTTATATATTTGATTTTATCATTTTTACCCTCGTTATTCAGTCGTTTAAATTCGTCATGCAATAAAGACTGGTGCTCGCTTTGCCGCTGAGTTTTATCGTTAGTTATAGATGTATTTTTATAATATATATATATATATATATATATATATATATATATATATATATATATATATATATATATATATATATATATATATATATATATGTAATCGTATCGGAGGAGTTAGAAATAATTACAGGATATTCTGGTCAAAAATCGTATATTGGTCACATACAACACTTTGCAGCTGCTATGTCTTAATAACAATGTTCCCCGTTTTACGTTACTACCGCCTTTTATAGAGTTTAATACAATATAATATGAACATTATATAAAGAAGAAACACAATAATAGCATGATGTCATCCATTATGGGATTTAACACAATATAAACATTATACAAACAAAGATAGCATTAGGTCATCCATACTGAAATTTTTGAATATTTTAAATATTTCCGCTTACACGGCCATTCTGCATCTCGGGGCGTCCTCGCACCTCTCTTACTGTAAATGAATGCAAATTAAAATATGTACAGGTTTAATATTTTGATCAGTGAGATTGTCACTGTTGTCGTTTTAATTCTGCTTAAGTGGGATTGCCACTCACTTCTGCACTATGGGATTGCCATAGCCAGTTTTGATATTATTTTATGTGTAAGTGGGAATGCCACACACTCCTGCACTATGGGATTGCCATAGCCGGTTTTAATATTATTTTATGTGTAAGTGGGATTGCCACACACTCCTGCACTATGGGATTGCCATAGCCGGTTTTAATATTATTTTATGTGTTTATTGTTATATTATTTAAGCGGGATCGTCGCTAAGTTTTATACTATCATTTTCTGTTTCATTGGGCCATGCCCGTAGCTGTTCATGTGCTGCTACCGTCTCCCGCTTACCCTTCTTGGTCAGTAGGTATCGTTCATTTAACAATACCCTTTTGACTATGTATGGGCCTTCATATGGTGGTTCTAACTTACCACCACCAGCCAGTTGGGAGTTTTCAATAACGACTTGATCACAGTGACATCGAATCTGCGAGCTTGCTTCTCGTTGTTGGTGGCTAGACGGCCTCGAGTAGCTGCTACGATTGTCGTCTGTACTGTTACTCTGGGCTGCTGGCACTTCATTAAGAAAATGCTGGGTTGCAGACAGTCGCTGATTCTCTCCGGAATGCAGCATCATTGGGGTAAAACCTGTTACTGAGTGAATAGTATTATTAAGATTGTCTTGTATACTAGGTAAAACGGAAACCCATGTTTTTGATTTGTCATCCAGCAATGTAACCCTTAGGAGATTGAATAGAGTTCGCATAAGGCGTTCTACTTGGCCGTTGCCACGCGGCATACCAGTTGCTATGTGGTGTACTTGTACGTCATATTCATGGAGGAAATTTCGAAACATGAGTGTGAAGTAAAAGAAGCAGCTCGATCTGTGATGATTCGTTTTGGTTTACCTACTTGGTTTCCCATGTTTACGCCAACAATTCTTTTCTTCATGGCCTAATTTGTTGCAATGCGTGCAGGTTGGTATTGATGATTTGTCTTTTGTTTTAAATTTATTATATTCGAGTTGACTGGGTTCTGGTCGAGCGGATTGATAATGTTGTGTAGTACGCTCTTCTTGTGTCCATTTGTTTCGTAGTTCCATATTATTGCGTTGTTTATGAAAATTATGACGCACAGGATACGGTTGGTGATGTGTGTTGTCTCGCTTATTATCATACATACGTCTTCGCGCATCATATTCGCTTAAAAGTTTAGTAGTTCTCGATCGGCTGCTGGTTTTTGAATTCGCAGAGCAGTTCGTACTTCAGCATGGTCAAGTCCGTGTTCAATCATGCTTATAACTATTGGCCATGGTAGCTCCTGGTAGAATCGGTGTATAGCCCTTAATTTTTGTATACCGTATTCACTTAAGCTTTCGCAATTACGGCTCCTTAGATTAGTTGCTGTATAGGCTCGGGCACCTGGTGTTTCCTGGTCTGGGAAGGCGGTGGTCAAATCTTTGCAAAATTCATTCCATGTACGGTATGCAGGGCGCCAGTCGCAGTAATAATGATGAGCTCGACCTTTTAATGCTTCACCAGCTTTAGCAATCATGAGTGTATCGCTGATTTGTAACTCATCTTTAAGTTTTGTTGCTATATCAAGCCATTCCTCGATGGCATATGTGGCTTTATCAGGATTATACTCAGCAAGTCTGAAGGATGTCGTAGGCAATTTCGTTGTACTCGTTTGTTGTGACAGTAGACGCAACTGGTCTTGTTGGGCAGCAACAAGAGATACAAGTGTTTCTTGCCATGAGGGTCGTATTCGTTTGCTTGGGGATGGGCCAGATTCTTCTGGCGTATTTGCTTCCACGTCATTCTCAATGGTACTATTGTCTGATACATTACCGGATCCTGACATTATGACTACACGCGTCACTATTGAGAACGTAGCACTGAGGTATCTGGCACTTATCACTTATTCACATCACTGATTATTTATCACGCACTGTTGTGATTCGTGTGTAATCCCACTTCTGATGTAATCGTATCGGAGGAGTTAGAAATAATTACAGGATATTCTGGTCAAAAATCGTATATTGGTCACATACAATACTTTGCAGCTGCTATGTCTTAATAACAATGTTCCCCGTTTTACGTTACTACCGCCTTTTATAGAATTTAATACAATATAATATGAACATTATATAAAGAAGAAACACAATAATAGCATGATGTCATCCATTATGGGATTTAACACAATATAAACATTATACAAACAAAGATAGCATTAGGTCATCCATACTGAAATTTTTGAATATTTTAAATATTTCCGCTTACATATATATTATTTTTCAGTTTATTGAATCTTTGAAAAAAATTTTTACCCAACTAGGTTTATTGAAAATTACTTTTAGTAACCTGGATTTATTTAACTTATTACTACCGAGGCGTTTGAATTCAAAGTCAGAGATAGTTACATTCGGTACAACAGTTTTCAATAAGGAACGCACTGTTGAAATATTTCAAAACTCTCCTCAGAAAATCCAAAAATTATAATATTGGACTCGCGTTGTTTGCGGTCTTTCATTTTGGCAATTTTAGATATTTGAATATTTTGTAGACTTGCTTTTATTCCATTTAGTGCAATGCAAAGATTAGTTGTTTAAGTTCTTCAAATTCATTGGGTTTATTCAAATTACTGTCAGGAGTGGAACTACACGTATTACAGAGCTATTTCTTTTTAGACCTCAAGGATCAATAAGTATTCCATCCGGCACATTTAATCGCTGCAGAAACAGCATACAAAGAATTGTACACTCCGCACATAAGGGACATTTTGAGCACTGCTTCGATTAAATGGTAGACTTTAATCACGACTTGACTTATCTTGCTAACTTTACTTAAGCACTTTTTATTTACAAATAACTCACTTTTCTTTATATAGCTCAATTATACTTGATACAAGATTTGATGTAATCTAATTCTCATTTAAAAATTCAGTTAAAGTGCAGATAAATATACACATGTTCTATACATTTGTATTCTTTAATATAAAAACATATGTTTCTCCTCAAGAAACTGTTAAGAGCTCCAAATTAAATACCACTTTCGGTTTATCATATAAGTATAGTCAAAATCGAGCTTTAATACCAAATTTGATAAGTTTTGAGGCATGTTTTAATATATTTTTTCAAGAAAATCTGTATATAGCTTTCTGTAAAGTACTACTTCCGGTTTATCAATTTTAGAAAAGAAAGTAATATGTCGTTCACATTAATATAAAAGTCTTAAATACCAAATTTGAATATATATATATATATATATATATATATATATATATATATATATATATATATATATATATATATATATATATATATATATATATATATAAGAACACAAATAGTGGGAACGCAGTCTGGGGGTATATTGGGCTCTAGTAAATAATTGTCACTCTTTACAATTAACCAAGCCTTCGGTTATTTATTTTAACCATTCTCAGGGTTATTGTGTGAGATTAAGTATTAAAAATTATATCTATGTTGTACGTCGTTTTTTGGAGAAAGAAATTTTGAAAGATTTTCAGTTTTGTTCTTGTATTACGATACCCTTCTTGGTAGGTTGTGAGAATATGAATTGGATACAAATACGTTAAAGTAAGAAAAAAAATCTCTTATTCTCGCACAGTTCAAGTTGAAAATTAATTATTAATAAATCACCTCCGACGGCTTGTAGCGCCAAGTGGTTGCGTATGCAGTATTAGGGTATCCTTTCTGGTAGGCTGTGAAAATATGAATTGGATACAAATGCGATAAAGTAAAAAAAAATATCTTATGCTCGCATAGTGTAAGTTAAGAATAAATAATTTATAAGTGATCCCCGACGGCTCGTAGCATTAAGTGGCCACGTTTGTATTATTGGAATACCGTTTATATAATACTTCATAGTTCATCCCCTACGGTGCCTAACGCATAGTGAGTTATACACTTGTATTCTACGGAATATTGTTTATAATTATTGGCAATATGAAACAGTAGCACGATAGTTTAAATACCAAATTTATTTAAATTCCGAACTGTACTATACCTAACTACTTCCCTGGAAAAAATTCTTCTCCTACACGTCGTAACGCATAACATGTTATATAATATTGAGACTATTGTTTATATTTATTATAAATGTCAAAGTGATACATTCAAGTTTAAATAACATTTTATTTTTGCTTCAGTACTACACGTGTTATCAATACTAATTTCCGTTGTTGGTGGTTGCTGGTATAGTGGTATTGCGCACGACTTTGTATAACGGTGCGCTTTCGTTTACTCGTTGCTGCACTCTTTTGACCGTTGCCGTTGCTGTTTTCCCACAGGTAATATCTTCTATAGTGTATGTACAGTAGCATATGAATATAGTAATACGCTTAAAGAAAAAAGATTATTATTGTCTTATTTGTCATGCTACTCTAATAATTGCCTTAAATCGCATATTTTCTTTTGCTTCTAACTTGTACATACGAAATAATTTAACAACAAACTGAATACTCATCCATGCACAAATTTTAACATTAAATTTCCTGTTCGAGAAAAAAAAGTAGACACCCGCTATGTTTCAATTATGTGATGATACTACCTCTGTAGGCCTGGTAAACTCTATAACTTTTGTGTATCCAATGGCCCGGCAAAAGCTGGTGAAGCCAATTCCGATCATTGACGTTGCCACTGTTACTGCCGCGTTCGAATGTATCATAACTTCAGCAGTGGTACATTGTTGAACAAGAGTATTAGCTACAACATACGCAAATGTTTTCATACTTGTAAAACCATTATTATAAGATATACGTACTTGTGTTCTATGTAACCTCACTTTGAGACCGGCGAAACTTTTACACACACTTAATTGAACTAAAAGTAAATTAATTTGAATATATGTATGTTAAAGACTGTTGTATATAACACTTACCTGTAATCGATGCATTGTATACAGTTTTCACTGTTTGTATTGATCATATTGATATTTATGCACATGTGATCTAGTTTCACATTCTTGACAGCGCGTAGTAGAAATTGTTGTCACTAGGCGCGCTGGCGGTTGTGTTATGATTTATATTTTTGTAAAAATCGATTTATAAAATGTAACATGTTGTTGTATGATCTAGAACATAAAACTGTGACCGTAGGGTAATTTATAGAATTTTTTTGGAAAATAATTTTTATTGAAAAATTACCAGCGACATATGCTTCTCCCACTTTTTGGTAAAACCGGTTTTATCCGGATTCACCCCTTCTCATATTTTAACGGTATAAAAGACGCAGCGCACAACAATAGAATCAGTTTGTGTTCGACTCGGTCGAGAGTTCAAACTTGGACTCTTCTGAACGCAGAACACCGACCTCCAGTCGAGAGTTCACTTGGTGGCTTTTCTGGAGATTCCGCCGCCGATAGTTAGTCTTGGTGAACCGTCACCTAGTCGTAACAGCCCCGCCGATATCGCGACTGTTGTTAGAGTTCGCGAGATATTTGAATATTTCATTTGTTAGTATTGTTTGATTTTCACTTACCTGCTATTGTCGCTTCACGGCAATCGCATTTCCAAGTACCGATGGTCACAGTTGGACAAGGGTTTCTTTTATTTATTTGTTTATTGTTCGTCTTACATATTTTATTTTATAATAAACAGTAATGAATTCGACGTGCGTTTCTGTGCAATCCCCTGG
Organism: Harpalus rubripes; assembly: GCA_963082715.1. NCBI lineage: Eukaryota > Metazoa > Arthropoda > Insecta > Coleoptera > Carabidae > Harpalus > Harpalus rubripes. The sequence continues at coordinate 37,722,030 of OY720456.1, forward strand.
CCCTTTCTCCACTTAGAGCAATCCCGGCATCCAGCCGTCTTCTTTTTCAGACACCACCGCCGCAAGATTGGCGCCCGAGTAAACTAACCGCCGAAATAAAGAAGACGACGCCATATGACGCAACCGCCCCCGGAGGTGGCGTCACAAATGGCGCCCGAGCAGGGACCGGCACAGACAGGCAAGCATGAGACCACCCCCCTGTCGACCATCCAGACTGTAACCGCCGTTCCGATAGGGGAAATTGCCAGGAAATGGAATACTGTCTTCGACGGGAAGACTGATCCGATGTTGTTCCTCAAGCGAGTGACGGAGCTCCAGGATTGTTACCGCCTCGACGGCGGACAGCTCCTCACCGCGCTGCCAGAGCTTCTTCAGGCCAGACCTCTTCAGTGGCTGCGCAACAGCAGAGCCGACTGGAAGACCTGGGACGACTTCCTGGCTGACTTCAAGGTTTATTTTGTGGGCGAGGACTATTCCCTGCAAATAGAGGAAGAGATAGTTCGTCGCAAGCAAAAGCCGAATGAGAAAGGTAAGGATTACCTCACGGACATCCGGACACTCATTCGTCGGTAGGGGCGCTTGTCCGCCGAACAGAAGCTCTTCCGAGTATACAGCAACCTCTTGCCGGAATACCGAGAGTATATCCGCCGCCGCGACGTCACCTGCATACGTGACCTTGTCCGCGAGATAGACGCCTATGAACGTCTGCAGGTGGACATAAAGGCCACGCCACAGGCGGCACCACTCCACGCCGTTACCGCACCTCCACTCGCCATGAACCAGACGCCGCCACCACCGCCGCCGAAAGCCGAGGTGTCCGTACAGTGTTGGAGGTGTGGCCAGCACGGCCACTTTCAACGAACCTGCAAGCCAGCCCCTCTCCGAGAGAAGAGCACCATCGATAACCGTCTCTTCCTCCAGGTCCAAGTGCAGGGTAAAGAGTTTCAGGCGTTGGTGGACACCGGCGCCATGCACTCGTATATCGACACCCTCACGGCCGAGGGGTTGACCAGCCGGCGCGCCCAAATACGGCGCGCCCAACGCCAACAGGTCCAATTGGCCGACGGGACGACGCCGCCCACACAAGGGGCACTGATGCTTAGCTGTCTGATAGACGGCATAGAAAGACAGCTAACGTTCCAATGTGTCCCCAACCTGGCGCATATTATGATCCTAGGGACGGACGCGCTGACGATCTTCGGGGCATTTATATGCACTGCACGGCGGACTGTCGTGCTGCTAGCATCGCCCGTTAGGATCGCCCAGCTGAGCTGCAAGCCTTTACCTACCCTACATTCCATGGCCACATCATCATATGTTTATAGGTCGCCGTCCCGCCGTCATCGCCCATGTATCCGGGCAGTGGGGTCGCCTCTGCTAAGAGCCCGCCGACCAGAGGTACGTCCGCAGCTTGCGCCCGCAACGCAGCTGCAACGACAGACGTGCCTCCCTCCACCGTCGAAGCCGGAGGCGTCCCCTGCAAAACGTCCATCAATTCCGGCCGACTCCAGGGCAAGGAGTCGGCAGAATTCCGCAGAGAGGTTGACGTCGCTGTGTCCCGCCGAAGCCGCAGAGCTGCAAGAGGCTCTCCTGCACCGCTACGGCCCCAACCCCCGGAGGCAAGTCCCTCATTCTACAGGGCGTCAACCCCCACGTCACCTGGGTCACCACCGCTCTCACCTCTATCCCCCCGTACACTGGCAGAGTGGCTCATATTGGACACCTCGCCACTGCCCACCACCCCCGAGAGGCCCGTCACACCGCGGACGCCGAAGTGGGTCCGCAAGGAGGTGTTGGACACCTTGTTCGGCCCGTCGCCGTCCTCTCCAGTGAGGATGCTGAGTCCCGTCGCCAAGGTCCCACCGACGACCGGGGTGCAGCCGCCGACTCCGTTCCTGGCACCAGGTCGTAGGGCCTTGCGGGCGAAGACGGCATCACCACGACGAGCACAGGGTGTTCCAGCACCTGGTGCTCCTGGCCCATCCATCATGGACGTGACCTTTGGCATCGTCCCGCTGCCGACGCCACCACCCCCATGCCTGCCGCCGAAGTATGCACTCAGAGGCCGCTGGGTGTCGACGCTGAGAGACCGCTCAGAAGATGGAGTCATGTGGGTGTACGAGAGGAAGCCGGACATGCCACGACGGAAGCGCCTGAGCCGACAGAGGAGACGCCGTGGGAACCCAGGCAGCCGACCCAGTCCCTGTACCTAAGGTGTAATTTTGGTGTAAAATTTTGTTAAATTTTTTTTTGTTTAAAAAAAGGGGGAATTTGAAAATTGTGTTTCACTCAGAAGAATAAAATAATTGGATTATCAATTGGTGGCTTTTCTGGAGATTCCGCCGCCGATAGTTAGTCTTGGTGAACCGTCACCTTGTCGTAACAGCCCCGCCGATTTCACGACTGTTGTTAGAGTTCGCGAGATCTTTGAATATTTCATTTGTTAGTATTGTTTGATTTTCACTTACCTGCTATTGCCGCTTCACGGCAATCGCGTTTCCAAGTACCGATGGTCACAGTTGGACAAGGGTTTCATTTATTTATTTGTTTTTGTCGTCTTACATATTTTATTTTATAATAAACAGTAATAAATTCGACGTGCGTTTCTGTGCAATCCCCTAGCCCTTTCTCCACTTAGAGCAATCCCGGCATCCAGCCGTCTTTTTTTCAGACACCACCGCCGCAAGATTGGCGCCCGAGTAAACTAACCGCCGAAATAAAGAAGACGACGCCATATGACGCAACCGCCCCCGGAGGTGGCGTCACAATAAGTAAACTTGCCTTACTTCAGCATACTAATGAAAATACCGAAACTTACTAAACGTAAAATGTAAATTATATTACTTACTTTAAATCTTTTATTAATTAGTTAAATGCACGAACACCGACAGGTGAAACAACAACTGGGATCTTTTACACTGTTTTGCAACTAGTCACAGCACTTTCAGCATAAAATTAAACGACAAACATTAGCTCAACCGACGAAACCACTGTATTATTTTTTTGTTACTTCGCACTACTTTTATGTGTAATAGTTGCTCAAGTCCCAATTAACAAATATCGCAGAAAATCTTGAGTTAACTGTCGCGACACGTGTAGTCATGTCAAATCATCAATTACAAACACCACCACATAGTGTGTCTGGTCTGTGCACATCACACAAGCATTCGGAATGAAGACGGGAAACGGTCGAACGTAATTCCACAGCGCATGCGCGGTTTGTCAATGCCAGGGGTGGACATACTTTTGAAGTGACATACAGGCTTGCTAAAGTGTAGTTCAAAAAGGATATGATAGCTTAAGGCTGATTTATAATCATTATTATGATTTGTACATATTTCAAGACTAAAGTAATATATGCAGTTTTTGAGTGCATTGAATAACAAGTTCGTTTCAAACAGTAAACTTTCGTTACCGTCATAACGTAGGTACTCGGCAACAAATATTATGTATCAATAAAATTGTATATTGAATTCATTTAAAGACTATATCGTTTAATTTTTACAAGATGTACAAAAAAGGAATAATGTTTATAAATAAGCCTAGAGTTACCATATCCTTAAATAATTGAGTTAAAATTTTGAAAACGCGAATTTTAACATTGTATAGAAACATTAACTTTTTTACAGAAAGTATGCACTTATTTGCGTAAAAGATTTTCCCATGTATAAAAAAAGAGATTCTGAAAGCCTGAAGTGTCTAGATTTTAATGATTCCAACAATATGTGGATAACCGTGTAAGTATTAAAGATATTTAACGTGAAAAGCCAAGCACTAAATGTGGTGTGTGGCAAGCAACGTCGCAACTTTTTGCAAGGAAGTAGAGAATATTGACGCGCAATTATAATTATAGAATTCGATAGCAACCGGCGCGGTGGCCGGCTACGATGTAAATGCGACGTTGTCAAATTGTGGTGCTATACTACTCAATACTTTCTTATTATTTTTTGCCATTTATATAATAATTATAAATTATGCTCGCTCATTATTATAATTTAATGTTAAGTTAAAGAATTTATTTTACAACCGTTTATTGCAATCATTACGAGGGCTTTTTACACCTATTTCTACAACTCTCAATTGACTAGGAAATACCTGAAGAACCACGCTAAATGAAACAAATAAATCAATATACAACAAAACAATATATAAGTAAACGTATTTATTTAAATATTGCATATTATTTGCAAAGATTGTCGTATATGCCGCGTGGGATAATAAAGTTTTTAACAACACTAACAGTAGTTTATATATCAAGGGCGTAATGTTCGTCATTATTTATCGAGATCAAAGATTGAATCCTGAGGGCGTAGCCTTCCTTGATATAAATACAATATTTTACATAGAAACGGAAATAGTACATTAGATATTAAGGGAAAGAAGTGTATGATTTTTTCCCGCGGAGTAAATTTGTAGCACGAGCCGTAGGCGAGGGCTACAATACGACTGGGGAAAAAATGCACTTCTCTCCTGCGGTGTATATACTATTTTTTTCACGGCCTCATTAAAAAAGAATATTCAAATAAGATATTGACACATTCATTTTTCACAATCAAATTAAATTAGGTATATAGTTGCCTACGTATTCCTTGTTTTCTTTTTTTGCAAATACTATAAAAACAATAGTTATTTGTATCACTAGGCCAGAAACTGAACATTTGCGAGAGCGAGTTTATTTTGACAGGCCGAGCTGAAAGCGAGGCCTGCAAATACGAGATCTCGCAAAACAGTTTCTGGGCGTGTGATACACAATATTTTTGTACCGACGATTTTGACCTCTCTGATTGGCTGAACTTAGAGACAAGAACCAGGTTTACCCAATGCAATTTCGGCTACTTCAGATATGCGCTGATGCCAGTGCCATCTACTGAATGGCTTAAATGAAACAGAGCATACACTTTATTTTATGTTACATAACCTAAAAAATGAACATATATTTTTATCGATTTTGCATTGCAAGTTTAATTATAACTACTCACATTTGAGCTTAAAATGCGTAATTATTTTATATCTATTGAAAATATATCATACAAACATTAGTTTTATATATTTTATATGCTTTCGCATATTTATAATGACAGATGGCGGAAACTCAATTGTATCACGTAAAGTTAGTTGTAGTTACAAAACAAACTAGTCCTAAAGTTGGAACATATAATTAATCTATACGAGATGTCAGTAATGACGGCATATTATTATTTTTATGACAAAATTTAGTTATATAAGTTTAGGGGATTCTCGCATATTTTTTTAATTTTTTTTCTTAAAGAACAGATATATCTAAGAGTACCTGTGAAAATCCGAGTTAAAAATTCTTTTTAATAAGCGAGATATTAATTTTTAAAATTTAATTTTGTTGTGTCACGTGATAGTGACGTACTAGTTGTCCAGTACCAGCGGTGTACAATCAGTGGTTCATGAGTTTTAGAGATGGTGTTCAGTAAGTATTGCAAAAGGTAGGATATCAAATATATTTAATTGTAATCTTACATATTATTACGAAAAAACTAAAGAAAATTTTAAAAAAACCATTGTAAGTAATTGATTACATTTATTTTCTAGTACTACAAAAACATTTTGACATTTTCAAACTATATTGGTGGCCACTAGGTGGCGCTTGTATCGAAAAAGTTGACATAGAAAATTTGAATTTGTTTGAGTTAGTATATGTATTTATATGTCTGTAATAAACATAATATCAATCATCGTAAACAGCTTACATCATAACTCACTAGCAAAACCAACGAAAAACAGTTGGAACAAACACGCCTAACCGCGTTGTTAGGCGCGATGCCTATTGGAAGATTAAAAATATTTGTTAAAATGTTTATGTAATGCTACTTACATTAAAATGATCCTCACACACATATACGTATGTTGATTTATTTAAATAGGTTTTAATTGTGTTCGGAGAAAAAATAACCTCTAACCATTTTCTTCTCAAGTCCATATTAACTGGAACTCGTATAAAAACTTTATTTTGCACTATCACTGACGTATTACTACACGCAGGCACCAAACATTTCTTAATTCTTTCACGCGCAGTTTTCATATTTAAACAATACTTAAAATTATGATGAAAATGAAACACAAAGCAACGATCGTACAACGATAATGAATGTCAAATGACAGCGAATAACACAAAAATACAAACCATCCGTAGAGCTGTACTACGAATACTCCCGAACGAACCGAAGTAGACCCGAGCATGTACGTACTTAAGATGCGGCATGTTATCACATTCGAGCATGTAGTAGGGATAGCAACTGGTTTTCCATTGGTAGAGTGCCCGTCAGCTAAGAAAAAGCCATTTGCGTCATCAACAGATGCGCGAAGCAATGACGTAGTGATGACGTAGGCTCACAGATTTTGTAGGCAGTGGCGTACCATCTTATTTTTTACCAAATAGCGAAAGCGCACTTCAGTTGTTCTTTTTTCTATTTATTTTAGTTGATTACCACAAATTATTGATAAATGACTTGTAAATTTGCTAAAGAGACATTTTTAAATACCTATTCACTACGTCTGCTTTGATTTTCATTTAGGAAGCACATTAGGCCATCACACGACGTAATTCCATAATAATACAAATACTTTCATATTATACACTTATTATAAAAATATTATATTACTAAACGAGTACGAAGGATTATGATACGAAGATGAGGTTTGCTTCCCGAGCCATAGGCCATTGATGCAAATCAACCGAGTGAATAATTCAGTTTAGCACTTTTCAAAATGATAGAACACGGTTTAAGAACGTAAACATAAAATGACGAGCGATAGCAGTGGCAATGACGAAATAGAATAAGAAAACAATTAAAATTAGTTTTGTATATATATATATATATATATATATATATATATATATATATATATATATATATATATATATATATATATATATATATATTTGCACATTTATTTAAAAATAAATAAAATAATTATCACACACATATAATATATGCATGAAAAGTATAAAAGTATTGTACAAAAAAAATTATTTACAGAAATATACGAGCAATACACAGTTATATAGATATATAATACAAATAAAGAAAATATACATGTGCAAAAAAAAATATACAGAAATATACGAGTAATACTCATAGTCATAACAAATAAATAATATATATATTTCACTCATCTACATCCAACATATAACACCCTAAATCATCATCAGACTCAATTTCGCTCTCTTCGGAAGATCCTGTATTAACAGTAAATTGGAGCGAATCTTGACTGTTATCAAATAAATGCTCCTTTTCTATCAATTGTTTTTCATATTCTTTTACATGTTGACATATTTTGGCCCACTCTTGTGTAGTAACCTCTGCAAATTTCTTTCTTGCCAATGCTTCCACATTCGTTAGGCGGAATGTTGTGTTATGAGATGCAACCCAATTTTTTACGGTGGCCCATATTTTTTCAATTGGGTTAAGTTCAGGATGATAGGGTGGTAATCTTAAAACACAATGCCCATGTTGTTGCATAAGTTCATCCAATTTATATTTTCCGGAAATCGGAACTTATTGTCCGATATAATTTTGTACAATTGTGGTTTTGTTAACGATGGACTGGCAAGTATATTTTTATCCTCCAACTAGGCAAGCATTTCGCTTTTTAAACTTCCAGAAGTAATATTTTTCTGAGTGAAAGATAGATTTCGAACTTTCATTGTCTTTATTTTAAAATAATATTACACAACGTTTCGATTGATGTAATCTTCAATCGTTATCAAGTGAAATACTGATACAATAATCCTAAGGCTACTGCATATCAGAAAAGATAGGTCGAGTATCAAGAAGATATAAAATTAAGACAGTTTTCAAAACAAAAGAAACTTTAAGAAGCGTGCTGACTAGAACAAAACCTAAGCAAGACAACACAAAAAACTGTATATACCAAATCCCATGCGAATGCGGTTCTTCATATATAGGCGAAACGAAAAGACCACTGGACGTTAGAATCAAAGAACACAAGAAACATACTCAACTGGGAGAAATAGAAAAATCAGGCATTGCGCATCATGCGTGGACAGCCCATCATCATATTAAATGGGACGAAGCAAGAATTATTGATAGAGAAGAACAGTGGCAAAAGAGAAAATTCAAAGAAGCAGTGCATATAACCAACAACAAGAAAGTTTTCAGCCATCCCAGCACGGATATTCGGACCATTTGGCAACCGCTCATTGGTCAACTCAACCGACTCCAGGTACCTGAAGCAGATCTTCCACGTTCCACCGCACACACTTAGTATATAAGCAGTAGCCTTAGGATTATTGTATCAGTATTTCACTTGATAACGATTGAAGATTACATCAATCGAAACGTTGTGTAATATTATTTTAAAATAAAGACAATGAAAGTTCGAAATCTATCTTTCACTCATAATAAACCATTGTCTACAACCTTCAAACATAATATTTTTCTCTTCCAGTACATTATGGTAAGAAGCATTATCTACCACCAGAACAGAATTTTCTTTTAAATTCGGCAGCAATTGGTTTTTAACCCATTTCATAAAATTTATGTGGTTCATTTCGTCATGGTAGTCTCCACTTTTGGTACCTGAAATCAAACAATTTTTTATTATAATTACTTTTCGGTGTAATTAGTAATTGAATATAAATTATGTGAAATCCAATAAGAAAATATTTACCGGAACGAAATATTAATAAACCATTATGGACAAATCCATCTTCTCCTCCAGCATGAACTATAATTAGCCTCTGGCCTTTGGAAATAGGCTTTTTTAGACCTTTGCACGATTCATCGTACCAGCTCATTTCTGTAGTATGACTACTGTGTAAGTACGTCTCATCGCAATAAATAATTTTTCGTCCTTCATTACGATATTCAACAATCTTCTCTAAAAAATTAATCCTTTTAAGACGGATATCGTAAGATTCCACGAGCGCCTTACGGTTGTCTGGTGTGCGTTGCCAACTACAAAATAAAAAGTGAAATTTTATAACATTCATTATTACAGGTACCTTGAAGTAATTTTATATTTTAAATATATGTACCGGGGTCCCATAAAAATGTTACGGTAGCAATAATTTCTTTATTAATTAAGCAACCATAAATAAATTTGGCAATGATAATTTAGCCATTTTCTAACTAACAAGTTTGTATTGTAAACTTTAAAAATAAAGAAAAATGTATTCTGTTGAACAAAACGTAATATTTACAAAATTTTACAACACAAAACGGTAACACATTTAAACTAGCCTTATCATTAATGGCTGATACCACAAGCTGCTTTAAAAAATGTCAAATTCAAATTTCATTATTTCATTTCACCCTTAAGTTTAAAAAACGATTAAAAAAAATATTTGTTTGAATACAATCTATGGTCGGCTTTAAAATCATATTTTGATGAATTTAATATTTATTATTATTATTGACTGAAATTTAACATTTTTAAAACAGCATTTTAGTTAAAACAAAGCTTATGCTATCAGCCATTATTAGTGTAACTTTTTTTTTAAATAATTGAATTACATAAATTGATTATATACAATTTTTCGACAGTAATATAAAATATGTTCTGAAATTTAATTACCTGAATCCTATAGACTTAAGAAATCTTCTTAAACTGCTCTCGGATATGTCTTCTGTTAAAATTTACATATCCTTGATTTTCTGAAGAATACCTGAAAGAACATTACTTTATAGTAGGTTTCCTTTTTTCGAGAATATAAAAATCATATATTATTTCTCGAATACTTTTTATCTGGCCGGCAGTTATAATTCCTAATTTAGAAGATGTTCTTTGTCTTTTCCTAGTTGGGGATCGATAATATGTGGTTGAACCTGGGCATTCTACTATTTGCGATTCTTTCAAAACATTTTGATATGTAGATCTGGAGACTACAGTTGCAACCACAGTTCTTTCGCTGCAAAAATATTATTTATGTTAGTTAATTCTATTCTACTTCATAATTTCATATTTAATCTTATCAAAGAAAATATGAATAGGATTAGATTAGAATGTATTGTAATAAATAAAATTGGCATATCAAAATTTGTGTATTTTGAGAATTTAGGCTGTTCAAAATTTTGATTTAAATATTTTAGCTATGTTTATTACGTTCAACAGATGTGAACTTTAAACTGATAGTAAATATAAATTATTAATTTAAAATTTAAATTATAAGGAAACAATAATTGAGTACGAACCTATGATTTTTTAAAGGAATAGTAATTCCTTCTTCAGCCTCCTTTTTCATAAAATTGCTCACATTAGCAACTAACTCTCGTCCTTGGCTACGTATAATTAAACCCTGTGTTCCAACTTTTTTCGGCGGTATCGCGCTCTGTATGTATGTATCAAAAATCACAATTATTGCGCAACACAGTGCCACTGGAATCAGCGTTCAAACACTAAAATACAAATTAAGGTCCATATTATATCGAGTAATCGTTGGAACAAACGGAATTTTATATTATTTTAGTGTGACCCAATATTTCAGTCTCTCAACTAAGTTGATAATTAAAAACTTAATCACCCCTATTCTGTAAGAATAGTTGCTAAATCTTAGCAACATTTTTTATTAGCCAGCAGAAACAAATGTAAACTTTGTCATTTTCAAATTTTCTTCAGTGTTCGCAATTATTATTGGCTATTTGCTACAGCAATGTTACTAAGAGTTAGCGACTATATTACAGAATTGAGGTAACAAATAAAAAATATCGCATTCAAAATTGTAGTTTAATAAATTATTTCACATCCGTTTATTTCAAGGAACTTTATAAGCAACTTTTGTTCAAAGATTGAAATATCAGCCCTGATTATACTAACGATAACTTACCAATAATGACATTGATTCAACCGTCCAATTATCACGTACACAAAAAAATCCCAAAAAGCACAAACGACTTGACACAAATCTATTTCATAAACACTCGATAAGGCAGAGGTAAACTGAAATATAACTAAATTATCAAGTTGTACTACTTATACCAAATACTTATCCCTTCTCTGCTCAAATCTTTAATTTTTCCCTGTTTGAAAACTTATGGAACATCATTGCGTTGTATACAAGACAATTGGATTCCGTTAATCTTTTGGACCTAATGGATAAGACTGTAATAACATAAGTAATCTTACGTCGGTGTAATGGTCATGTAAAATTTCAGTGTAATTACTTCTTTAATCTCTTCTGGTATTAACTTTAATCTCTTACAGGTACAACATCTGCGTAAATTGTTTGGTAGAAATTAATCTGCAAAGCATAGTACAGTTTCTACATTTATTCTTAATACATTTATATTTACCTTTTTTAAAACCTAGAAATACACTTGATATGTTGTTTAATCATATGATACTTCAAATGATACATTTTCATTAGAACTAAACGTCAGAATAAGACACGAACGACACTGGCGTACCACGTGAACAAGCTAAGTCGTTGCTATGACGACCAAGAGCAATGACAAAAATTGGTTTCTGCGCTGATGACGTAAATGGCTTTTTCTTAGCTGACGGGCACTCTAGTACAACTAGTACATCATCAAAATTTAATTGCTTTATATCATTTGCAACAATCAATTTATAATATGTTTTTTTCTTTTTCCCTCTTGTTTGCCAACCAACTATTATATTTTAAATCAATTTTTAATATTGGTGATCATGCGAGAATCCCCTATTAAAGATTTAGCTCTAAAATTTGTAAACATTTTGCTAATTCTTGTGTTGAAAATAATCTTAAATTGACATATCACCAGCACAGGGATGCCAACTCCATTTGCCGGCTTAGGTCAGCAACAGCGCATTTCTGGACGATTTTGAGTTCTGTAACATTAGTCAAAGTGGACGGAGGTACGAAAATTACATTTATATCTTGATAATAACAAACTGCCAATTTGTGAAAAATGGATGAAATTGATTACGAAGAACGAGCTGAAATTGTGCAAATAGCAAGTGCAGCTACATTAAACTTATTATATCATTGAAGTCTAGAGAGTTATATAATGGAGCCTATTCGCAATCGTAGATAAAATTTCTCCTCCTCTGGCGCAAATCGGTACTACGAAAAGCAATCGTACAAGCGCCATATTGAATAAATGACATCTGAGTGTGTAGTGTAGTAATTAATAATTAAATATTTAAACTTATCGCCTTCATATAAATAAGTTTTTAAACTCGATTTATATACACAAACAACGAAACACAGTGAACAATGTGAACTGTCATATGTCAAACCCATCGTATGGAGGCCATCTTGTTTCGAAAATCAGCGCCTCTTTCGTTCATTTCGATTGCGAATAACAAATTTATCGAATTGTGCAAACAGAAGAAGATAAAAGAATATATAGAGAATGTGCTTGTGGCATATTTTCCAGAGAAAGTGAAACAGTATAAATATTCCACAATTTGAGCTCATTACTCCATGATTAAATCGTGCTTAATTGCAAAAAATGATGTTGACATAAGTATATATAATAATTTGATAGCTTTCTTAAAACCAAATTCGGTTGGGTATAAAGCCAAAAAGTCAGAATGTTTGACGAGAGAACAATTTAACATGTTTTTGTTGGAAGCGGATGATCAACATTTTTTTATGATGATGGTAAGTTTCAAATAATATGTATTATTTTTGCAATAATAATGATTGAATAAAATGTAGGTTGCAATGATTTTGGGCGTTGCCGGAGCCTGTCGTGGAGACGAACTAGTACATTTTATTGGTCGACAACATGGAGGATACAGTATCCACATTAATTGATTGTCACAAACAAAAACCAAAATTGAGCGCACTTTTGTTGTAACTGAAAACGAAAATAGAGAGTTGAACATGCTTAACATATACCGCAAATATGCCGCTTTGCGCCCACCTCTGTTCATCATAATGTGACATTTCTATCCCTACTTTGATGTCATAGAAACTAACTTCTGCTCCCGGTCGTGAAAAAAATTCGTTATTTACGTAACAAAAGAGACTATTAACAGCATGTAAAACTAGTAAGAATGACGCACATTCCTATAAACGAAAAAACTATTTATTTTTTAATTTTTCACAAAAATATTTTTTGAAAATAAATGCAATTGATAATATTCGACATATCTGTTAACCAATATCAATAAACAATTGAACACTAAGAAAATAAAATTCTTTCTAGAATGGCACTGCCAATGGTCTTGAATCACTTTATTTCCCTACTTGTCATTTTTATTTCCATCGATAAGTAATAAAGCACATTACTTACTGATTTTGATAAGAATAAATTTAACATAATTTAATAATAATAATAATAATAATAATAATAATAATAATAATAATAATAATAATAATAATAATAATAATAATAATAATAATAATAATAATAATATTAATAATAATAATAATAATAATAATAATAATAATTTTATTAGATTCTGTAGACACAATAATACAGTGTATAGAACAAGTCAGATAAATATAATACAAATTACATGTTAAAAAATTCACTCAAATCATAGAAGCTGTGTCCAATTAGAAAAGTCTTCAAAAAATTTTTAAAAAGTTTGAAATTATTTTCGTTTTTTAAGTTTTCAGGCAAGTTATTAAAAATTTCTAAGCCATATCTATTTGGAGAGTTTTTAGTGATATTTAATCTATATTTTGGGATATAAAAATTGCTCTTATGACGAGTATCATAATCGTGTAGACTTGAACTCATGATAAATGATGTTTTATTCTTATAAATGAACAGACAAAGTTCGTAGATGTAAATTGAAGTTAAAGTCATGATATTTAATTCCTTAAAACTATCTTTACAAGAAGTTCTCGAGGTTATATTTGTAATGCAACGTACAATTCTCTTTTGTGCTACAAAAACTTTGTTAGCGATTGTAGGTATGTAAATTTAATTTATTTTTGTTCAAAAGTACATTGTAACTTTAGGCTTATTTATATATATTGTTTACGATTTGTACATGTTCTAACGATTAAATAATATATGAATTGAACTGTGCATTAGATAGCCCAAATAATAACAAATACCTATTTTGCAATATATATTTTATTAGCATTTGTTAACAATTATATATAATTCAAAGCCATATTTTTATAAAATGCGATTTAATTAAATCTTACGCGCACGTGGCCTTTAACTCTGTAATAAAGTAAGTTATACTCAGGGAATTGTGCATTAGATTGCCCAAATAATAACAAACAGAAACTTACTTTTCAATGAACATGTAAAATATATTGTAAAACAAGCATGTCATGGGCTTCATACTAAGAACTTGTAAATTTTTTAGTACTTCTAATGACATTGTTTGTCTTTTCAATTCATTAATTAGAACGAAGTTAGAATATGTATATACTGTCTGGAACCCTATGTATGATTGTAATATTAATATGATAGAAAATGTTCAGAAAAAAATCCTTAGAATCCTAGGTAAAAAATGTAATATCTCATTACCATAACAGACTGAACTATTTCAATATTTTGCGCCTGGGTACGCACATGATTATAAACAAATATATAATATTGACGAAAGTATGCAAATTACTAACTGTAGCGTTTTGGGAGGTAGAAGGAAGGAATACGAGTACATCAACATTTGAAAATTTACTTTTAAGGTATAAAGGAGACAGGGATAAAACATTGGTTCGGGGAGTGAGAAAATAGAAGGTTTGGGAATAGCGTGTGTAAACATAGGAGTATGAAAGGGTAGTAGAATTTGCGACATTCAATTAATGTATGAAAATCTGCAACGCTTTATTCAAACAATTGAAAGAATACCCATACGACAAGAAATTTAAGTCCAACATAATGATGTTTTTGAAGTTATGCATTTGTGGCTGTATAATATAACTACTATCATGGGCGCCGACTTTTAAAGAATCCTATTGGGGCAAAAAAGCGCCAACCCAGTGTTGTACGAAGGGCTATTAGCACAGGAGTACCAGATCCTCTCCATCATAAAGTGCCGCAAGCGAAATTTTTTGTAATTTTCAAGGTCAAGCGATCTAATGAAAGGTTAGAAATTCGCGACACAAAAATATTTTCTCCCAAAAATAGGTTTTATCAAGCAAATTTTCGTTAAAAAAACCATTTGTTTCTAAAAATTTATTTTAAGTATTTTACTATTATATAGTTAATAAAATAATATAATTAATAAAACAGATTCTTAGAGGGCACACGGCACAGCCTTTTTTGGCCTGGACTACTGTTATGCGTAATACATAAGATTAACATTTATTACCCATATTGTAAACAAACAGCATGAAAAAGTGCATACAAACTTTAGATATTAAGCATAATCAGCCTGATTTATAAATAATAATATAATTACAATATGTTAAATAAACAACTAAACTACCCACTGGCTGATAGATACAATAAGAGGAGTTGCAACAAAGCAGCGGAAAGCGGCACACTTTCTTACTGCAGAGCGATAAGAGAGACAGAAGATCACAGACCGACGTATGGCCGGCGTTTGTGTGGTTTATATGAAATCATACATAATATTTCTCAATTAAAATTACTTTCAGTGTACATTTTATTGATTTTTATATAAATGACCATGTATAATTAATTTTAAAACTTTACATTTCAGTTTTATTCCTATAATACGATATTTTTTTTAATATTGGTCTTTCGATCTCTGTATGTATTTTCTTTCATGTAAAAAAATTATAGCAATTCTAAAATATACATTTTAAATAAATGAGAGTATCTATCGTATATTTTCACTCGTAACCACAGATTGTATCTATATTCGTCATTGCAAATTATTAGCAAAATTGTATCACAACTGGGAAATTAATATTGTTGTATTGTGACTATTATAAATATGATATATGAAAACAAAGAACGTAAGAAAAAGGGAAAGAAAATAAGACCTTACAGCTTATTTATACAAGATTTTAGAAATGTCATTTGAAAAAACTATTTTGTGTACCTTATTAAAAAAATTCACATTTAAAGATTCCGTAATTAATAATTGTTTTTCAATTACTGTAACTTATTTATTAGAAAATATTAATATTAAATATACAAGACATGGTTTGCCATTTATTGTTGTTTTGCTCAAGGACCAAAATTCGTTAGGCAATGTGATTACAATTTCATATAAAATTAAATTAAAAAGTGAAGGAGACGGGCGTTGGAGCTTAAATAAAGATTGATTATTATCCTCATCGATATTACTTGTAACTTGTGACGAACATCGTGTCGGTTGTTTTACGTTTTTTGTTTATTATATAATGTTTAATTATGTTAAGTCTATTTTTAGGGTTTTTAACATTCAAATAATTTGTACAGTTTGGAAACATGGTAGGATAAGCACCTTTCTTCAGCTGAAATATTTTGTGTGGAATCTGAAAATATTCGTTTTATTTCTCACTTTACGTCTTACTTATTTTATTAAAGTAACAAATATTATTAAATATGCAAACATGATTGAAGTCCACAGACCATTCTTCAAAAATTTCTTCATCTTTAAAATCTTTGGCGCACACGAAGTCTTTATTGGAAAACACTCTGTTTTGTGCGAAGTATTTTTCGTATCCACATTTTTAATGTCGCTTCATCTTTACGAGGACCAAAAATTGTATTTTTTTCTTTACACGTTTGCGTAGCCACTATTGTAGTTCTATATAAAACATTTGCTCCCCATTTTATATTAAATAAAAATACAAAACTCTTCACAAACGTTAAAACTGAATCTTATAACAAAGGGAATGTAAAGATACGTCCGTACGCGCAACGGCTCTTGATCTTTCGTCTCTCTCTCTCTCCGACTTCTCTTTCTAACATGATAAATTTGTTAGACACAGCTGGGATAGGGAAACTCCACTGCGTTGCATATACTCAAAAATTTTTACTCTGTCGGGTCTAGTAATAAAACTATAAATATCGCAATTATGATAAAGCGGCATATACCTTACTTTCTGCAGTATAATACTGTTTGACATCGACCAATATTTTTGAGCCGCTTTATCCATACACTGAATATTTCGTCTACCTGGTATGCATAGGAAAGTAGCCATACAGTCCTTTAACATAAATTCTATTTTTGTTAGAAACAATCTCTTATGGGAATGAAAACTGTAGTCCCAAAAATGTTCTAAACAATTTGTTGTACAGTGGTTTTGAAATTTCCGTCATGATTCATACGATATTCACTGGATATTGAACTTACTCCAAGATCAATGTATAAGTAAATAAATTAAATATTATAAGATAGCTGTGCTTTTATACTATACTTTTGTAGAGGGATGATTAAAATAGCGAGAAATATTAAATACAAAAATTAAATCTGCTCCCAGGTTTAAAAACCAAGAAGCAGATTAGGTATTCTATGTTGTCATTAAAGACAGTTGTGCTTTTATACTGTACATTTGTAGAAGGGATGATTAAAATAGCGAGAAATATTAAATACAAAAATTAAATCCGCCCCCAGGTTTAAAAACCAAGACGCAGATTAGGTATTCTGTATAGTCATTAGGTGCTAAATATTTCCTTGCAAAATATAAATTATCTTAAATTTTCGGAATGCTCAAATATGCAGTTATTAAAATCTTTTTGTTCGTAAAATAAATATACAATACTGATAAATATTTGTTAAAACTTCACAGTTAATTACATTAAACGAAACCGGATATTAATGTTATTGTACAGTTGTTAAAATAATTTTTTTTAATCATCCCTTCTACAAATGTACAGTATAAAAGCACAGCTGTCTTTAATGACAACATAGAATACCTAATCTGCTTCTTGGTTTTTAAACCTGGGAGCAGATATAATTTTTGTATTTAATATAATATCATCCCTCTACAAATGTATAGTATAAAAGCACAGCTATCTTATAATATTTAATTTATTTACTTATACATTGATCTTGGAGTAAGTTCAATATCCAGTGAATATCGTATGAATCATGACGGAAATTTCAAAACCACTGTACAACAAATTGTTTAGAACATTTTTGGGACTACAGTTTTCATTCCCATAAGAGATTATTTCTAACAAAAATAGAATTTATGTTAAAGGCCTGCAAGGCTACTTTCCTATGAATAGACAGGTAGACGAAAGATTGTGTATGGATAAAGCGACTCAAAAATATTGGTCGATGTCAAATAGTATTATACTGCAGAAAATAAGGTATATGCCGCTTTATCATAATTGCGATATTTATAGTTTTATTACTAGACCCGACAGAGTCAAAAATTTTGAGTATAGGCGTGGCCCCTATTATTTATTTCATGCCAAATTTCAATTCTTAATTATTAATAGAAGCTGAGATCTTTTATTTTTTCAATTGTTATTAACACAATATAAATAAATCGAAAAAAATAACGTTTAAATTATTTACAAAACCTATATTTGTAACATATTTTTTTTTCATTCATATATATTGATATTAGACATCAATGAAGTTAAGCATTTTTTCAAACGCGCTAAAATTGGGGGTAATTTTTTATATATACCAGTTTCTGGTGGAAAAGATAGAAATTGCATTGTTCTTAGTGCTAACATAGTTACTGATTGGTTCTTTGGATTTGGCTTCGGTTGTGGTAACGTGGATAGGTAAATTAAATTCCATTGTAAAATAGGCGATTTGGTGTAAAAAGAAATAAATTAAAGTGTACAGTATTCATTTGCACGTTGTTTGCAGTGGAAAAATTATGCATTTGTCCCCTCTGTGATCATATATGTAAGAGTTTGTATTATTGACATCAAACTCTGTAAAGTACAAATTTAAAAGCGTAATTATACCCCCTAATACACAGAAACGGTGCACAAATATCTTCTTTCATCTAGAGTGGGGGAAAGGTTGTGGTATTTACGGTCCAGCTGGTCCCGCCTACTTCTTGCTTCCCCCTTACACTTCGGATAACGATACAGTTGTTCAGCCTTAATGTACTTACAGTGCCATCAGTGGGCAGAAACTCAAATGGGTGACCTTGGGACCGTCCAAAATAGTGCGATTCCATATTCTAGATGGTGCCAGCATGCTGATTCTGAGGCTTCGGTTGTCTTTTGAACTTAATAGATGGCCGTAGTAGTCTTGTTATAGTTTTCTTTTGAAGTAAAGAACTTTCAAACGGTCACTTCACAGACCACACTATACTATCTAGATGACCGACAGGCTATATGTGAGCTAGGATGATCTTCTCACGCCATCTGAGGAGTGGGATCGCAAATATTTAGGCGGTATGCGGATTGCATACCACAATTAATACAATTTTGTACTATTATTTGGGAAGGAAAAATGAATGGAAATACAAATATATTGGGTACGTTCGGCATTAACATTTTGAGCGCTCAGAGCCGTCGATTGCGTTCGGCATTGACATTAGAGCGATCTGTAGCGTTCGGCATTAAACTCGCTAAGCATATTGAGCTCGCTCTGTGTGCTCGGTGACCAAGCGCCGAGCACACGGAGCTCTCAAAACTGAGCATACGTATAAGCCTTTAACTCAACTGTCGTGTGGCAGATCAGTTAAAAATTTCATTTCCGCGTAAAAACTAACAACTCAGGCGGAGGGTAGTTCTCAGAATTCTGTACCGCGTTCTCGCCTGATAGTTCTAAGATATTTTGACTCATTTATAGCAAAAAGTTTTAAATATGAACAACAATTTATTTACGTGCCCTTTATGTTCATTTACAGTTAAAGCATGTTTTATAGAAACGTTACAAAAACATGTTGAAAATGAACATAAAGATGTAGAATATAGGGAAGTTAGAAATAATATTTTGTGCAAATTACAATATTCATATAACCTTTTTCATAAAGCTTTTACCGTGAATCAAGTACATGATAATTAGATAATGAAGATACATTATATTATTACTGAAACATAATTTCATTTTTACCTACTAAGAAAACTTATAAAAATATAATATTTTAACTCTTATGTGAAAAACTATTAATTCATTAATACACGTTTTACTCCTGTACTATTCCTGTTCCTAGTTGCATATGTGTGTATCATAATTTCCCGCTTAACATATGAATCTGGAGCGTTCGGCATTAGCATTAACATCTGTGAAATCCGTCACGTGACCTATGAGCTCTGAGCAATCCGTAGATTTCAATGCCGAACGTACCCATTTAATAGATTTTCTGATAAGCTATTTTATTTTACATTTTTTTTTACTTTTATCATATTTAATTTTACACATTTTTTGGTAAATATCTATGTTTTCGGTTACAATTATTTTTTTTCCATTTAAAATTAATTTTTTTTTTACATAATAATAAATAATAAGCGTGCTGCACTTATATATAATTGTTTTGATAATAACATCTCTATGGTCCACACATGAAATAAATTATAAATTTTCTACTATTGTACGATAAATTATTAATTTCTAAGTAATTACTTAAAATGAAAAAAAAATACTTTTTTAATTTCAATGAAACACCGGGCAGCAGAAAATGAAGGATAAATCAGCCTCTCGTGTTCATCATATTCCAGAGCTTCTATGAGGCCATGTTGAATGCCCCGTTTCGCCGCCATGAGGTCGGATTTGCAATTATTGCA
This sequence comes from Harpalus rubripes, assembly GCA_963082715.1. NCBI lineage: Eukaryota > Metazoa > Arthropoda > Insecta > Coleoptera > Carabidae > Harpalus > Harpalus rubripes. The sequence goes on from OY720456.1 coordinate 37,742,525, forward strand.
AGATTTGCATACTGTTTTTAATTTTTTTAAAACAAACCCCATGCAGTAATTTGATAGTTTATTTGTTAACACGATTTCACTTACGTCGATATTGATTTCATGTATATTTAAAGTATACACTTTACTTGCTTGTTCACTGCCGCTAATAAAATTATTAATATTGCTTAACAGTGCCTCGCTGAAATCAGTTTCACAGTTACCGCCAATACAATGTCTTGCAGTAAAATTATTGATTGTTAAGGTTTTGAATGTTTGTATAAAATTGGCGGGTGTTGGATTAGTATTTGTTATTCCATGGCTTCTAATCAGGCCAAAATAATTTTCCAGGGGGTCTTGGTTTAGATTTCTTGTAAATAGAAATTTTAACTTGATTTTCTGTAGTTTGGACCAAATTTCCAACACACCCGATACGGTCTTTACAAAAATTTTGATTGAGGGTGTGGGTAATAAACTTTTATCCTCCGACACAAATTTCATACTTTTTAAAATATGAATTACCTCCGTCCAAAATGCCACGTGAGGCGATGACGCTGTAACAGCCGCTGACAGTGGCTTTCCTTCTGTTCCCCTTAAACTGCTGCTATTTAAGCTGTCGAACAACTTGTCGAGGAACAGGAATACTTCTGCAGTTTGAACAGCTTCAGACTCCAAGTCATCCGAACCTGGAAAATAATAAATGATTAAAATACTATCAAAAGAATTGTCATTCTTTTCGTAACACAATTATTATTTTAAATTAAAATTTAATATGGTATAGGACCCGTTAAGAAACAATGATTGAGTAATAGAATGTGAAATTATGTATACACTAAATATTAATAAAAGAAAACGTACCAGCTGCTGCAAGATGATTCATAATTGATGCAACTCGCTGGCTGAACACCTGAGTTGCATATTTCACCCTCATTTTTTGTTTGTTGTCTGGATTTATATGTGCTTCTGTTAATTTTGGTAGTAGCCTCAGCTCATCCACTTCTTTCTTCTTATCCAAGTTATATAATTGGACAATATGCTGCCACTTCGCTACCAGCGGACCTCCCTTCATGGTACAATGCAAATCCTTTTTCAACATATTGTTTCTTATTCCTTTGATGAGGTTCGGCACATCAAAGAGAGGAACTAATGTTTTATTATTTATATGAAAAGTTCCACTTCGGTAGACTTTTCCGTCTCTTTTACTTTCCTCCTCTGATACCCGCACAATATTATTTATAGCCGATTCATTGGTCTTGGCTTGGTCGCAGACCGTGGCTATCACTTTAAGACCAATATTTTGCAACTCCTTTACAACTTTTTTTTAGCAAAGTTGCTAGCATATCGCTCTTTGTTGTGGCTTTGCAAAAGGTATACATAACTGGTTGCTTCCATTGTTTAACAATACCACGCACCATAAACACCAAGCTATGATCTGCCAATTCCTTCTGCTTCTGTTCCCCATTATCAACGAAGCCTTCCACTTCGTCTGTTGACGAATTATAGCACAAATTAGCTGCTAAAGAAATTTCGTCAAACAAAATAATGCAAACACGATGCTCAGGCTTTAAATTCTTCACATTTTTCTCTAAAACGGAAAACAAATGTTTGTTTATCCCTGGTCGAAGGTGTGTTGAGCTTAAAAACGCTGTCTACGTCTTTCGCGACGGCAATGCAAATAATTTTTGCAAGAGATCATAGCTTTTCGGGCTGTTTTTAAATAAAGTGAGGCACATTATTTTCTCCTCCTTGCTAAATCTGCGTGCTCGTGGCTGTTTCTTTATATTGCATTTCCAAAAACGTCTGGGCCGTCAGCCATCTTCTCCGCTGCAGCCAATCTCTGCTGAAACGTCTTCTTGCTAGTTTTCGCCCGAAATGCAGCACGCTTCCAATATTTCGCACTGCGATATAAGGTCTTCGCTTTAGGAGTTAAGTCCTTCGCAAATGTTGTACCAACACTCCTCAGCAGCGAAGTATTTGTAAATATATCTGAAAAATGAGAATATAGAATTGTTATTATAAAATCCTCAAATATTTGGATATTCAAGACCCTAAATAATGGCATCATGGAATGTATAAATGTCAAAAGGACTCAATTATTATTAATTGCAAATATATTTATTTTAGCTGAGAGTTATGTTTAAAAAAAGAAAGGATATAACATTATAACATGTCTATATTTCATGTACTATTCATTTATTACATTCATTATAATACAAATTTATATTAAAACCTAATAGTTTTTTACGACACAAGTACGTAAAGCTGGACTTTACTCACGAATGGGTCAGAATAAAAACACGAGCGCAACGAGGGTTTTAAGACTCATCAGTTGCTCGGCCACATGACTCACGAAATCCTGTTACTATAAACAACTGTTTTACAAACTTAAAACTGGCAAGTATACTTCATTTTACGTAAGAAAATAGGAGATGGCGCTTGAGATTTGACTGTTTTCACATTCATTAAATAAATCATTTCATTTCGTGAAACAAAATTTTGTAATAATTCAAAAAAAAAATATTTTATAATGTACAGGTGTCTCATTTTTAATGTTTTTTTTAAGGTATCTCGGGTAATATTAATGATAGAGTAAAACCATTTGCACATTCCAGGGTCAACTTTTCCAGAAATGTTTAATAGTCACCACAGGAATTTTCGATCTTCTTTTGTTTCTGAGCTACAGGCAAAAACTCGTTTTTCGCTCATTTTGAAAATATCTCATATCTTATTTATTATGATAGTTAGAGAAAAAATGTTTCTACAAAAATTTTACCGTTTTATAAATAGGATAAAATGGCGTAATTAGATTTTTTGAAAACTTAATCATTCTCGAGATATACTACAAACTTATGATTTTTGATATGGGGACCTATGTTGAAAATAGTCTCATTTTTTTGCTTATTTTATAAGCTTTTCAATGATATATAACAAGCCTACATTCTTTTGTTTTAAACATTAATAAAAGACGAATTATTAATTTATTGGGGTGAAAATATTGGAAATTATTAAGAAACAAATGAAAAAATCTATTCCAGATCATCATTTGCATATTTCTAATGGTTTTTGTTTCAATTTTACTCATTTTCTCAATTTATTTACTTCAAAAGCATATTAAACCATTTTGATCGGATTGTGTCAAAGCCAACTGTAACGTCGATAAGTAGGACTTCAACTAACCCGAAAATAATTGGTTAAGAATAATTTTGAGAACAAAATTAATAGATATTGAATCAAAATAAACAAATGATGATTTGGAATAAATTTTTTCATTTGTTTCTTGATAATTTCCAATATTTTCACCTCAATAAATTAATAATTCGTTTTTTATTAATGTTTAAAACAAAAGAATGTAGACTTGTTATATATCATTAAAAAGCTTATAAAATAAGCAAAAAGACGAAACTATTTTCAATATAGGTTCCCATTTAAGAAATCATAAGTTTGTGTTATATCTCGAGAATTATTAAGTTTTCAAAAAATCTAATTACGCCATTTTATTCTATTTAAAGAACGGTAAAATTTTTGTAAAAACATTTTTTCTCTAACTATCGTAATAAATAAGATATGATATATTTTCAAAATGAGCGAAAAACAAGTTTTTGCCTGTAGCTCAGAAACAAAAGAAGATCGAAAATTCCTGTGGTGACTATTAAACTTTTCTCGAAAAGTTGACCCTGCAATGTGCAAACGGTTTCGCTCTATCATTAACATTACCCGAGATACCTTAAAAAAACATCGAAAATGAGACACCCTGTACACTTGACAAGTGATACCTTTTTTGCTTTTGTGAACTTGGTGTGCACTCTGACCAATCACTTGGCAGAATGTATTTCCCTATTTAAACCAACGCTATTTCCTTACGTGGAATGAAGTATAAACATCATGACAATGGTAGAAAATTTGTAATAGAGAAAAAACGTATATGAATGATATACATTACCTATTTCCCTGGTAGAAATACTTTGGTTGGGAGAAGGGTCCGCAGGCTCATTACTTGTGGACGCTCGAGCCGAACGTAAGTTATCTGAAAATATCCAACGTATTAATCATCAATATTTGTAGAGGTAATGGTATGTGTAATATCTTTATTATATATTATTTTAATTAAATAATCACACAATAACTTTTATATTATATACATTTATTTGCACATGTTCCACACACACGTTGTGTACAAAGATGTCTGACCGACGTGGTCTCTCTCCATTCAATGCTGCCATTAATTATAAATTACAGAAAGGAACTACTTATAAGTAATTAAGTTTAACATATAATTGGTACAGAATAATATCTACTTTAACAAAATAATTGGTACAAATAATATCTACTTATAAGATCTTATTCCAAATATCTCTTAGGTTTTTTTATTACTCGTCCGCTACGAGTAACAATGTTAGCTTTATCACCCTTTGTAGTTTCAGTATTGTTACTAATGTTTATACTATATTCATTATGCGAATTAACTACTTCAGGCTTTGATTCATTTTGAGTATTATTCAAATCTGGGTCAAAAGAATTATTGTTTTCAATGTGATCTTCTTGTGCTTCTAAGTTATTAAAATTAGGTACATTTAATGAATGTCTTAAATGATAAGAATTCCTTCGAAATAATCTGTTATCTTCATCTTTGACTAAGTACGATCTAGGATAATTTAATTTTGCAACTATTTGTCCTGGTATCCATTGTTTGTCTCTTTGGATAACTATATTTTGATTTGGTTCAAACGGCTTTCGCTCTTTGGTACGTTTATCATGATACTTTTTAGACTTTGCTTGATTTTGTATTAGTTTCTCTTTAATCTGAGAATTTAATTTGGGTTTTAATTTCTCATTAGATATTGGTATACTAGTTTTTATCAACCTTGACATAAGTAACTCTGATGGAGATTTACCTAGCGCGGGAATGGGAGTACTACGATATTCTAATAAGAAATCATTAATAAGCTTATTTTCCTGTAATGATTTTTTAATAATATTTTTTGAAATATGTACGGCCTTTTCAGACATCCCGTTTGATCTGGGGTACTTGGGACTAGAATTTGTTATTTTAAAGTTGGAACTTTTTGAAAAATTACGAAATTCAAATGAATTAAAAGGCATATTGTCTGCAATAATCTCCTGAGGTATGCCATGTGTACAGAAAATGTCTTTTAAAACTTTAATTACTTCTTTAGCAGTTTTAAACTTTAACTTTTTAATTTCTATCCATTTTGAAAAATAGTCAACTAAAACTAGATAATCACGCCCTTGATATGATAGTATATCTATGCATATTTTTGGGAACGGTAAGTCAGGTACTGGATGTGGAATTAAAGGTTCTTTTACATTAGAATTTCTAAATTTTTCACAAATAGTACATTTTAAAATATGGTTTTCAATTTCATTGGTCATACATGGCCAGTAGAATAATTGCTTAGCACGCATTTTAGTCTTAGTTATGCCTTGATGAGCTGTATGTAATAAATTTAAAAATAACGGCCGAAGAGAAGATGGAACAATGATTCTATCATCAAAATAAACTATTCCGTTATTTACCATTATTTCGTGGCGTAATTTCCAAAAATGTTTCAGTTTGTCTGGAATTGATTTTTTGTTTGCAGGCCAACCGGTATTATAATATTTTATTACTTCTGTTAACGTAGCATCATTTTTAGTAGCTACTGCAATATCGTCTTCTGAAACAGATTTGCTTTTTAAAACGTTTAAACTATGAACAATATCACAATTATTTATTTCACTTTCAGTGCTATTTAAGTAATCTCTGGAAAGTAAGTCTGCAATAAACATTTTCTTACCAGGAATATACTCTAGTTCAAGGTCATAAATCATAAGTTTTAATTTCATTTTTTGAATTCTATTTGAAGCTACTTTTGAAAATTCTTTAGTATGTAATCTAACTAAAGGTAAATGATCAGTTAATACTTTAATTTTGTGACCATAAATATAGTCATGAAATTTCTTACAAGAAAATACAATGCTTAAATATTCTTTTTCGATTTGGGGATATTGTTGCTCTGTCTCTGTTAACGTACGAGATGCAAAAGCCACAGGTTTACTGTTTTGTAACAATGCACAGCCTAGACCACTTTTAGAAGCATCACACTGAATTGTTATTGGCAAACCGGGGTCAAAATTGGTTAGAACTGGTGGATTTGTAATTAACGTTTTAATAGATTCTAATGCTTTTGTTTGCAAATCTGTCCAGATCCATTCTGAATCTTTTTTAAGTAATATTCGCAACGGTTCTATATGAGTTGATAAATTTGGAATAAAATCTCTTAAGTAATTTACCATACCTAATATACGTTGCAGTTCAGTCTTATTAGTGGGTATTTTCAAATTTTGTATAGCTTTAATATGATTAGTATCGGGCTGCATACCTTGTTCATTAAAAATATGGCCAATATAATTAATTTCTTTCTGTTTAAATTGTAATTTTTTGGAATTAAACTTTACATTATACATTTTAGCCCGATTTACTATTTCGTTTAAAGCTATATCATGCTCTTCTTCGTTCTCAGTTGCAATTAAAATGTCGTCAAAATAAATTACAACATTTTTTATATCTCCAAAATATTTATTACAAATTTTTTGGAAAATTTCAGGGGCAGGGGCTAAACCAAAAGGTAATCTATTGAATTTATAATATCCAAAGGGACTTGAAAAAGTACACAACTCTGACGATTTTTCATCAAGTGGTATTTGCCAAAATCCATGTTTTAAATCAATGACAGTAAACAATTTCTTATTAGCTAATTGTACTCTAATTTCTTCAAGTTTTGGAATTAAACAAAATTCTCTTTTAACAACTTTGTTTAACAATGCCGGATCCAAACATAGTCTTAATTTTTTATTCTGTTTTTCAACAATCACAAGGTTACTGGCCCATTCTTTCGGGGTATCTACTTTTTGTACAATACCTTTTGACTCCATTTTGTCCAAGGTTTTCTTCAGTTCAACTTTGATTGAATGAGGTACTCGCCGAGGAGGGTGTATGGTTCCTTGCGCACTGTCATCGATTTTAATTTCATATTCCTCCGGAAATTTTCCAAAACCCTTAAATATTTCTTTATTAGACTCTAGAAATTTCTGTTTACTACTACTACAATAATAATAATAATAATAATAATAATAATAATAATAATAATAATAATAATAATAATAATAATAATAATAATAATAATAATAATAAATTTATTTAGCCAAAAATGCTAATACATACATAAATACATAAAATGAACTACATTTGTACACTAAATAACAGTTACTTTATTTGTTGTAAATAATATGTTTTCACTTTTTTCTTAAAATCATTTGTAGAGTTAACATTTTTAATAATATTTGGGAGTTTATTATACAATTCTAACCCCTTATAAAACATGGAATCATTAGTACTAGATTTATTATATCTGTTTATATCAAAATTTTGATTATTTCTAGTCGAATAATTATGTTTCTGCTTGATATATGTAATGTTTCCTTTTAAATATATTGGAACATCATTGTTTACAATTTTATAAATGAATATTAAAACATTAACTTCAACATATTGTCTTACATTAAGCCAGCGCAAATTATCAAGCATATCAGTAATACTAGTAAATCTATTACATTTCAAAATTATTCGCATTGCTTTGTTTTGCAATTTTTGAAGCTTATTTAAATCATTTTTATTACACATAAATAAAATGGTACCACAATACATTAAATGTGGTAATACTATAGTATTATAAACAATCAATGTACTCCAAGCTGACAAATGTTTAGATATTCTGCTCATATGGTTCAATTTTTTTGCTATTTTTTTACATAAATATTGGACATGTATATCAAACTTTAATTTTCTATCAATTATAATTCCAAGATATTTTACTTGTTCAACTACTTGTAACAAATTATTATCTATTTTAACATCATTAGTTTTATTATTCATAAGTTTCAGGTATTGAGTGTTAGATCCTATATACATACAGCTACATTTATCAATATTCAATTTTAATTTATTAGCATTCACCCAGCAGTATACATTTTCCAAATCATTATTAATTTTCGAAATGATTTCATCATAGTGTGTTCCTTCCAAATAGATTAAAGTATCATCCGCAAAAATATGTACTTTACAATGTTGAATAATGTTTGGCAAATCATTGATATACAATAGGAAAAGTAAAGGACCTAACACACTACCTTGAGGAACTCCCATGTTATTGGACAAATTTTCAGAGGTAACATTATTAAGTTTTACAGCTTGATAACGATTAGTTAAATAGTGAGAAAACCATTCCAAAGCCTTATCTACTATGCCATACTTTTGTAATTTATCCAATAACAATTTCCTGTCTACTGTCTCAAAAGCTCGTTTGAGATCCAAGAAAATAGCGAACACTACCTCGTTTTTATCTAAGGATTGTTTCCAATCATTTATCACAAAATTTATTACAGTTTCACAGGAATGATTAGATCTGAATCCTGATTGTACTGGTACAAGTAAATTATTGTCAGTTATATATTTTAGCAGTTGTTTATAAATTACAATTTCCAACAATTTTTCGCAAGCAGCTAACATATTTACCGGTCTGAATTCTTCAATTTTATTTGTACCTGTAACTTTAGGTATTGGCCTAATAATTGATAATTTTAAAGCATTAGGAACGACTGAATGTTGCAATGATAAATTTATGAATTCTAATATAGGATAACCTAATATATTAAAATACTGTTTTATTAATTTCATATTTATATCGTCCATACTGCTTTTGTTTTTTTGATCAAAGACAATTTTCCTTAACTCTTCTATTGAAATACAATCAAATTTAGCTAAGTTGGAATTATCAATTTCATTTACGTATGTTAAAGCTAGATCATGATAATTAGTAACAATATTTATAGAATTTTGTATGTGTTATAATGCTATTTATAAAGTAATTATTAAATTGTTCGACTATCTCAAAAGGAGATGTATACTCAACATTATTACAGACCACCGAGTCTATGCTATCTTTACAATTAGAATTTATAAGTTGTTTTAGTGTTTTCCACATTAGTACAGAGTTGTTTTTATTGCTATCTATCATATCACTATAATATTTCTTTTTTTCGTTTCTAATTGTATTGGTAACTGTGTTTCTACAATATTTATAAATGTTCCAGTCATCTATATTCCCTGTATAACTAAATTTTTTGTAAGCACTGTTTCTAATTGCTATAGCATTTTTTATATTTACATTGTACCATTTTTTCTGATTAGTAACTGTTATATAATCTGTACAAGCATGCAAACAATTATTTATATTATTGTACAGAGATTCAAAATATAAATTAACATCACTTATTGAATACTGCCAATTACAATTAAATAATTCATTGATCATACGTGTTTCATTGATTTTTTTAATAATTTTTCTGTCCTTCTTAACAAATTCTGGAAATTTACTGCAAGATATTTCAATGGTCTGATGATCTGCAATTTTGGGTGTCACTAGAACTTTGCACTTTACACTAAAGTCATTAGAAACCACATAGTCAATAAGCGATTTAGAGTTTACAGTTATTCGCGTATAATCACTAACTAGTTGTTTATAACCATGAATTTCGAAGATTTCTGTAATTTTATTTCGATAGAAATTGTCACTTTTCCAATCTATATTAAAGTCCCCAATTAATAACAATTTTCTGTCATTCACTTCCATATTTTCAAACCAATTATCAAGAAATGTTAGAAAGTCAGGAATACTACCACTTGGTGATCTGTATATTACGCACAGAACATATTTATCCATATTCATCACAAAAGTAATCGTTAGGAACCACCAGTTATTTTGGATTTGAATTACCTCAAGAACACTAAACCCAATACTCGAATGTACTAAAATAATTACTCCTCCAGTATGGCGGCTATTTGAATCACAGCGAATAATATTATAGCCATCAACAAGAAGTTCCGAATTTTCAATATCACTCGTAGTTCGCGCTTCAGACAAGCATAAAATAGCTGGTTGAACATCGTGGATAATATATTCAATTTCAGTTTTATGTGCTAAATAACTCTGAGCATTGATATAATACATAGAACCTAATTTTTGCTTTAATTGCTATGCATATTTGGTCTTGTTCTTGGACAGCTCAACTTTTTTCAAATATACTGGACAGTTACGATCCACAGGTGAATGGGAGGTATCAAATTTTAACTGTAATGTAGTATTAGCTTCAATACAATTTACACATGATGGAGGTTCTTGAATACATTCGTTGTAGTTATGGTTACCCCCACATTTGCTGCAAGTTCGAGACTTTTGGCATTGACTAGCTTTGTGATTATACCTCAAACAATTAAAGCAACGTAATATTTGAAATTCTTCATAGATTGAACAACTATCCCATCCTAGATTTACTTTCCCTTCTTTGAAAAGAGCTGCAAAAGTTTCAACGTCGACTTCAATAATTACAGAGATGCTGTGTTTTCTTTCTAGAACATGTTTGACGACAATTGTTGCTTCTGAGCTAATAATATTATTCTGAGCTTTTAAATTTTTTACTATTTGTTCCGAATTCATTTTTTCATTTATCCCTACTATTTTCAAGAGGGGATTTCTCAAATTTCCCACCTTAACATCATATTTACTTCCTAGTTGTTTTGATACCTCTTTACTCAATTTTTGTATATCGTCCCTTTTCTCACATTGAATTAAAATACCTCCATCTTTTACATTTTTAATCGCTGATACTCCCATCGATAGTTCGGATGGTTTAATTTTTTCTTTCACCTCTTCTCTTGTTTTAGTGCATTGTTGTGTAACTTTCGGTTTGATTATTACAGGGGGATTATTTTTAACTAACTCAGCATAGGAAGACTTCGTTGGTACATTTTCTTTAGGCGTAGTTTCTAACATTTTTTTAATTCCCTCTATTTCATCCTGGTATTTTTTTAATGCTTCATTAACAATATCTTTGATTGTTTGTACAGAAACATAAGTTTCATCTAAATTTACACAGTATTCACAAAACCATTTTAAACCCGTACACGATTTTAATACCGTATATGCCTTTTCAGTTATACCACCACATTTTAAATGGAACCATTTCTTACAGATGCCATCACATCCAATAATTTTATTTGCATTGAATTCCTCTTTGCATTTAAAGCAAAGTTTTGCCTCTTCTTCGGCCGATTCATTCATATTACCAGCTTTTTACGGTCACTGGTTTTTAAAGCGACTCCTCATCAATGCGCAGCGCTGCGACTTAAGATGGAGCAGATAGCCAGAGTAAACACGAAACTTAAGTCAACAGTGTTCAATGTCCACTTTTTATATACAAAAAAATTATAACTTAAAATTTCTATTATCTGTATAAACAAATAATAAATACGAATTCACTATTTGAAGCCAACACACTTAGATTTTATCACCGATAAATATTAAGAACAAACTTTTAAATATTTCCACAGAAAATAACAATTTATTTAGCGCACATGTAAACATGACCTTCACCGATAAATATACAAATAGTAATATTATCAGCTCTACTAACTAAATTTAACGAAATGCAACCTGGTAGACCTAGTATAGGTTTCGTTTCGTTATTACTTATAACAATAAATGTTAATACTTCAGTCTTATTCTTAAATTTAGTACATAAATTTATTTGGCCTATTGGATTGATTTTAAACCCACCGTATGCTTGTAATAACACACTACATTTTCTAACTTTATGCTTTAGATTTAACTTATCTAATATTTTACGATTAATAATATTTACTTCTGAGCCTGTATCCAATTTAAACTTAATTGGAATATTCTCAACTTTAACTGACTCAGTCCAACATATTTCATTAACAGCTTTATTTACTAGGTTTACAGACTCAGAATTAAGTATTTCTATATTGCTTACACCAAAACTATCTTCCTCACTATCACTGGTATTTTCACTATCGATTTCTTTGGTTACTTCTTTAACACTTCTCTTATTAAATCTACATCCTACCACAAAATGATTATATCTTTTGCACTGTTTACATTGCTTACCGAATGCGGGGCACTGGTACATTTTATGTAGAGTGTTGCACTTCTTACACAGATACACCTCACCTGCACTGGACGACTTCTGATTTTGGCTGCTCTGGATTCCCTTGCGTTTGGCTTGAACTCTTCTTTTAATAACAGCGTGGGCCTGAGTTGAATATTCCACCATCACCTTTACCTGGGTTTTACTAACTTCAGCGGTTCTGCACATCTTCACAGCTTGGTCATATGTTAGCTGACTTACTCGTAGGAGCCTTTCTTGAAGCTCTGCATTTCGTATTCCCATGACAATACGATCTCGTAGGGCTTCTTTTCATCCCCAAAGCTACAACTTTTAGATAGTTTAGTTATTGCTGTGAGAAAATGCTCAAAACTTTCATTTTCTTCTTGATTCCTGTTATAAAATATGAATCTCCCGTAAATAATATTACGTCTGGGTGCAACGTAGTCATCAAACGCTTGGATAACTTTATTTACGTCTTTAGAGTCTGCTTCTGGAAGATTAAATGTTTCAAACAATTCAACTGCTTCTTCTCCAATTAAATTTAAAAGCATAGCTACTTGTACTCACTTTTTCAGTTGCAACCAAATACCTTTGGAATGCCTTCTTAAATTTGTTCCAGTTATAATAAATGTCTCCTTCAAGAGCTAGAGACTTGGGTGCCTTAAATATCTCCATTTTTAATCTTACTTAACTTTACTTTTACGTGTTATAATTTTAGTTCTTTTGCCGCAGCGCTATGTAATATCTTTATTATATATTATTTTAATTAAATAATCACACAATAACTTTTATATTATATAAATTTATTTGCACATGTTCAACACACACGGTGTGTACCAAGATGTCTGACCGATGTGGTCTCTTAGCATCCAATGCTGCCAACCATGTAACCATAATACACAACAGAAGTAAAATTAAAATTTGCAGCATGTTGTTGCAGAATCCACTGACAAAATATCGTTCTTGCTTGGTGATCAGCACGCATTAATCCTTGAACACGTTGAAAATGGTATGGATGATAATCATTCTTGTGTAAACACTCGTGTGAGATATTTCTCCTACAACACGAGACACTCCTCTGCTACTAATTTCCGGGTTAGCATGCACCAAGTCTAAGACTTCATCTTCAATGTTGTGGTGTAGTCTGCGACCGCCGCCATCTCGTCCATTATTTCTTCTTAAATTGCATGTGTCGCGAAGACGTTGTGTCTAGGGTGACCAGACGTCCCGGTTTTCCGGGATTCGTCCCTGTTATGAGTTGTATGACCCGGTGTCCCGATGAACATCTTCGGGACACGTAATTGTCCCGGTTTTCATACCCGACTTCAAATTTATTACTTTATACCAGAGCTGGGCAAGTAACTAGTTACTTTAGTAACTTAGTTACTAACTAGTTACTTTTACTGTAACTTGTAACGTAACTTAGTTACTTTTTAAAATATGGTAACTGTAACTTAACTTGCTGCGGAAAAGTAGTTGGTAACTTTACGGTTTTTAGTTACTAGTTACTTGAGTAACTTAAGTTCCTTAAAGTAACTCAGAAATTAGAATGTAACTTAAGTTAGTCAAAGCTACCTGAAAGTAGCATCTATGCACGATTAAAAATTTTCTTGTGGTGCATAGATGCTGCGTAAAAGTAGCATCTATGTACGATTAAACATTTTTTGGGGTGCATAGATGCTACATGAAAGTAGCATCTATGCACGATTAAAATTTTTTTTTGGGGTGCATAGATGCTACCTGAAAGTAGCATCAATGCATGATTACATTTTTTTTTCGTGTGCATAGATGCTACCTGAAAGTAGCATCTTTGCACAATTAAAAAATTATTTTAGAGGTGAATAGATGATACCTGAAAGTAGCATCTACGCACGATTAGTAATTTTTTTTGGGATTTTAATCGTGCATAGATGCTACTTTCAGGTAACATCTACGCACGATTAAAATTTTTTTGGGGTGCATAAATGCTACCTGAAAGTAGCATCTATGCACGATTAAAATTTTTTAAGGGGTGCATAGATGCTACTAAAGTAGCATCTATGCACGATTAAAATTTTTAGGGGTGCATAGATGCTACCTGAAAGTAGCATCTATGCACGATTAAAATTTTTTTGTGGTGCGTAGATGCTACGTAAAAGTAGCATCTATGTACGATTAAAAATTATTTTTGGGGTGCATAGATGCTACCTGAAAGTAGCATCAATACATGATTACATTTTTTTTCGGGTGCATAGATGCTACCTGAAAGTAGCATCTATGCACAATTAAAAAATTATTTTAGAGGTGAATAATGATACCTGAAAGTAGCATCTTTGCACAATTAAAAAATTATTTTAGAGGTGAATAGATGATACCTGAAAGTAGCATCTACGCACGATTAGTAATTTTTTGGGGTTAGCTGAAAGTAGCATCTATGCACGATTAAATTTTTTTTGGGGGTTTATAGATGCTACCTGAAAGTAGCATATATGCACGATTAATTTCTTTTTGGGTGCATAGATGCTACCTGAAAGTAGGATCTATGCACGATTAATTTTTTTTAGGGGTGCATAGTTGCTACCTGAAAGTAACATCTATGCACGAAAAGTCCATTTTTGGGCCATATCTCAAAAACGGTCATTTATACACCCCTAGCGATATCATCATTAGATTCTACGAAACGTATGGCGTTTGGAATGTTTTTACTTTAATTTATGAGAAAGAACATATTATATTATATGTATAAGTATTATTTTTATTTGTCAACAATCCGTTAAATATATTCTCTAGTCTAAAATGTTCTGTGACCTGGCAATTTATTTTTGTACATGAAAGGGGAAAAACATGCAGCTTCACATCCCGTGAAAAAATGTAAAGCTTTTGACCTTGAATGAAAAGAAAATTTCGCCTGCTGCGCTTTTTTTTCTGGATACCTTGCCTTACTAAAGTTTTGGTGCACGAGCCGCTACTGGTTTTAGAACCCTCTCAAAAATGTCCCAGTTTTGCAATTTGTAAATCTGGTCACCCTAGTTGTGTCACTGTGATGAACATCCTGCGATCAGGCTGGCGTCTTCCAGGATACCGTTCGGCATACAGACCTGCTGCTAAAACCGCGTTTTGTCCTACTTCACCATAAATCAACAACATATCCACTAATTCAGAATTAGAATACATTTTTTTAACAAGAGCACAGCAAAAATCACTTGTCACTAGCACTTCCGAGAATAATGAAATATTTGATGTACCTATTACACAATTATTTTCGGTGCAAATGGTATTTAATTTAATTAATAAGAATAATTTAATTTAATTATTAATAATACAACTAATTTTGAATGTATTTTTGATAAACATATTTTTAATGAAATATGAATTAAAACAGCAGTAAAAAAAGTAGAATTTTAAAAAAATCCTTTCAGTTTCGTAATCTACACATGTCATACTACTCACCCTTAAATTTATGACATTAAGTTCGTTTCCATCCTGTATATATATATATATATATATATATATATATATATATATATATATATATATATATATATATATATATATATATATATATATATATATATATATATATATATATATATATATATATATATATATATATATATATATATATATATATATATATATATATATATATATATATATATATATATATATATATATATATATATATATATATATATATATATATATATATATATATATATATATATATATATATATATATATATATATATATGTCACAGATATTATTTTGCGTAGATTATTTTTATTAAATTTATTATGTTTTGTCTCTAATTAGCTATTTAGGTACGTAACCGATGCTGTTGGATAAGAGCTACATTTAATGATACTGGTATTCACGTATTTTATTTCAGTTTATTTCTAGATTTCAGTGTGAGAACATCGATATTATAGTGATTCAGGTGAGAGAGTTAATCTAGCATGTGTATGATTGTGGGTGTGCGTGTGAGCAGTACTGGGTACTGTAGTGGCCGCATCGTGTGAACCCGAGGGTCGCCAACGGTAGCAGCAGGGAAGGCTGTAGTGACCCACATCTGGTGTCGCCAACGGCAGCAGCAGTTAGGGCTGTAGTGATCTGATCCAGTTGGTTAAGAGGAATGTCTCCGGATCACCACCGAAGCGGCAGTGGTTCCGTAGTGGCCGCTCGTGTGAACCCGAGGGTCGCCAGCGTAGCAGCAGGGAAGGCTGTAGTGACCCACATCTGTGGTCGCCAGCGTAGCAGCAGTTAGGGCTGTAGTGATCTGATCCAGTTGGTTAAGAGGATCGTCTCCGGATCACCATCGAAGCGGCAGAGGGTCCGTAGTAACTAGCGGTACTGCCCGTAGTTGCCAACATGTGTGTACGGTGTGTGAATGCCTGAACCTTTTGTAAATGATTGCCTCCTCACTGAGTATTTCTCATGTGTTAATTCTTTTACAGAAATAATCACGGCGTGAATCAGGATTCCGCGTAACCGGGTTCGGCCAGGCGACGGTCATCTAGATTTGTTATTAGTTTTGTATTAATATTGTATATACCGGTTTGGGTGATAAATGCGTTTTAATATTCTAATTTTCAGCGCTAACATTTAATCTTCATTTATAACATTTCAGAAGTGGGATCAGTACATTTTTAACTTTCAGCTTCTGGGATCACACCAACAAAGCTTTTGGAACAGTGCGGATATTTATTACGTTTATGTTTAGCTGGATTCCGAAACTGGAACAACATTACAATATGACTTTACCTAACAACAGTCCTCAATTTCAGTACGTACGTTCACTTTACGCGCTATGCATAAATGGGACGAAATAACTACCATCATGTATGTGAGAACTCGCTGGAGAGGGTATGCAGAAATATGGTATAAAACGCTGCAAGGAATAAATCATTCTTGGGAGTCATAGAAGGCTATGTTGTTGAAGGCAATTCCGTCACAGGAAAATTATTTTCAGTTGCTTCAAGAAATAATTTCTCGCAACAAGAAACCGGATGAACTTATGTTGTAATACTATTATGAGAAGCTGGCGCTACTCAACACTTGCCCTTATCAGAGAATGCAAGAAGCCGCAGTCTCTTTTATTATTTTTGAAGACGATCGAAGATAAATTAGCGACACGAAACCTTTCTACTCCCGTTAAACGCGATTTACATCGTACTTTTCAGAAGAACAAGTGGCCTTACTATACTACGCAGCACGACGATGGAATGGAGAACATTTGTTGTTTTATTTGTGGAAAATTGGGACATACACGCTCACATTATAACAAAAAACGGCAACGAGTATCGAATTTTGCAGAACGAAATGGAGGCGAATTCAGTGGAAGTAGGAACCAGCGACCACAACAACGTCAACATCAGGATGTTCAACGTGAACAAAAGCCACAACCACAACTGCCAGAAAGGAACATCTTAACAAGTTCTGCGGAGGTAAGCGGTAATTGTCTAAGCGTACGTCGATATGGGGTCAACTTGCATAACCATGAAGGAAACGAGCACGTATTCCCGCGAACAATTGTAGTAGCAGACAAAGATATGGAATGTGTTCTACCAGTCTTGAACTGATACGGAATTAACAATTCAGAAGGATAAAATTATAACAAGAGGATGGAAGTGTCAAGCTGATAATACAGAAGCGCAGAAAATGAAGGAATTTACTTTACGTAGGATGAAATACACGTGGGAACGGATATAAGTGTGGATCAACGCGAACAACTAATACGTTTGCTGAAGGAATATAGGGAATGTTTTGTAAAAACTGTGAAGGATATTCGATGCACGAATGCAACCGAAGTGGATATTTTACTGACTGATGATACACCCATTCCTTACAGGCCGTACAGATTGTCAATTCCAGAGAGACAACACGTTCAGGGAATAGTACAAGAGCTTCTTGATGGCGACATTATACGCGAATCTACTTCACCCTTTTCAGCACCGATTCCTCTAGTGAAGAAAAAGAACGGAGAAGCGCGAATGTGTATAGACTACAGGCATTTAAACAAAGTAACAGTAAACGACCGATACCCCTTTCCAAGAAATGATGACCAACTAGATCAATTGCAAGGAGCGAAGTACTTCACAACTTTAGATATGACGTCTGGATATTACCAGGTGCCTATCGCGCAGAGCTCGAAGTACAAAACTGCATTTGTAATACCGGACGGACATTACGAGTTTAATCGTCTCCCTTTTAGATTATCTAATGAACCATTAGTTTTTCAGAGACTGGTCAACAAAGTTCTAAGATCATGTCGTAACACCATCACCAGGGCGTATTTAGATGACATCTGCCCATCATTATTTACAGAGGGAATTCAGCGACTGACGACACTATTTGACATTTTTTAGGGCAAACAACTTTAGACTGGATATGAAGAAATATTTCTTTTTCAGAGCAGCATCAATTATTAAGGATTTCAGATTGGTCGAGATGGAGTTCAACCTGGAAAGGAGAAAATAAAAGCCGTCACCGGATTTCAGGCACCGAGGAATGTGCATGAAGTAAGACAGTTTGTAGGACTTACAAGTTATTTTCGACACTTCATTAAAGATTACGCTAAGATTGTGCGACCGATTAATAATCTAACGAGAAAGGCTACACCGTGGACTTGGGAGGCAAAGGAATCCGGCTGCAGAAATTGGACACAGGTAGAATCCACCCAGTTGCTTATTTCAGTCGCCAAACTTCACCAACGGAAATGAAGTATCATTCGTATAATCTAGGGACTTTAGCAGTAGTCGAAACTTTAAAGTAATTTAGAGTATATCTGCTGGGAATACATTTTAAATGGAATGGAAAATGCTGGCTGGAGCTGCAGGAATATTCTTTCGATATAGGATATCGCCCAGGATTACGAATGGGTCACGTCGATGCGCTAAGTCGAAACCCCGTGTCGGGAAAAGGACTTTCTGCAGAATTTGAAATTTTTTCATATAACAAGCTGACTGGATACTCGCCGGACGAATGACAAATTGAAAATTATCAAGAACATTTTAAGTAAACCACCGGAAACTAACTACGAAAGGAATATTTATAAAATTTACTGTTTACGAGACGAACGAGTTTACTGAATTACCGCGTCCGGAATCTAGTGGGTTGTACCTAGAGGACATCGGCTGCACATAGTACGTTCCTGTCTTGATGAGTTTGGACATTTTGGAATTTACTGGGTTCCTGGAATGAGAAAATTCGCGAAGTACACTGACTTGTGTATCAGATGTTTTTACCATAAACAACAGATAAGAAACCAGCCAGAACTATTGAATCCGATTGAGAAACTATCAATTCCATTTCACACCATCCATATGAAAGACCATTAAGTACACGTGAATTGTCGGAAGACAACAGCGCTTCGGATGTTGATGCTGATGCTGCAGGAATTTGGTACTGATTCCTCGAGGACGAGGAACTTTTCAGGATGGCCGAACTGTCACAGATATTATTTTGCGTAAGATTATTTTTATTAAATTTATTATGTTTTGTCTCTAATTAGTTATTTACGTACGTAACCGATGCTGTTGGATAAGAGCTACATTTAATGATACTGGTATTCACGTATTTTATTTGAGTTTATTTCTAGATTTCAGTGTGAGAACATCGATATTATAGTGATTCAGGTGAGAGAGTTAATCTAGCATGTGTATGATTGTGAGTGTGCATGTGAGCAGTACTGGGTACTGTAGTGGCCGCATCGTGTGAACCCGAGGGTCGCCAACGGTAGCAGCAGGGAAGGCTGTAGTGACCCGCATCTGGTGTCGCCAACGGCAGCAGCAGTTAGGGCTGTAGTGATCTGATCCAGTTGGTTAAGAGGATTGTCTCCGGATCACCACCGAAGCGGCAGAGGGTCCGTAGTAACTAGCGGTACTGCCCGTAGTTGCCAACATGCATGTACGGTGTGTGAATGCCTGAACCTTTTGTACATGATTGCCTCCTCACTGAGTATTTCTCATGTGTTAATTCTTTTACAGAAATAATCACGGTGTGAAGGAGGATTCCGCGTGACCGGGTTTGGCCAGGCGACGGTCATCTAGATTTGTTAATATTTTTGTATTAATACTGTATATACCGGTTTGGGTGATAAATTTGTTTTAATATTCTAATTTTCAGCGCTAACATTTAATCATCATTTATAACACTATACTGAAATGTATATTAAATAATTTGTTATAATACCTACAATTTATTTATAATAATTCCAAAGCGGCACGCGGACTTCTAAAGGAAATATCTAAAAATATATATTCACATAGGATATAACGCAATTTTTTTAAATTATATGCAGTACGGTTGGCGCTATTACAAAATATATATGAGTTGAGTATATTTGTTATAATAGATACGATTTATTTATAATAATTTCAAAGCGGCACTCTTAAGATATATAGGGAATAAATACATTTGTTTATTATCTGCTACCATAACCTGTAAATTTTTTCGGTCAAATAAAATATATTTCACACGGCCGTGAAATAGTATTACGGTACTTATTTCGAAATTTCTTAAACTTCTCTCATTCGTACAGTAATCACTGGCTTCTCAGCCTTATTACGTAAATAACTTTTCATTTAAATAAATTAAATTTCACTCAGTAACAAGCTATCATTTTTGACAGTTCATTCGAATGAAGACGTATGTCTACTATTATTTTCTTTCAACCAATTAAAGGACACTAGATTATCGACAAGCCGTACGCTAAACCATCGGTGAACATGCGTTGAACTACCTGTGTGAAAACATCATCGGCAACGGTTAAAAGAGAGTAGCAAAGTGCACTGCAAGGCGTACCGTTACACTAACTCGTGCATAACCCTAAATGCCAGCAACGGAAAATAGTATTGATATCATTCGCAATAATTAAATCATTTGTTTATATAATACATGTTTATAGTTCATATTATTACTGTTTAATAGTGTACGTGTTAAAGACTCAAACGCAAAATGTTACGAACCAGACAACGCCTTAAAATATAATAGAAGAAGTGTACAAATTCGAGAGAAATTTTAATAGAAGAAGTATTATATCTCTCTTGTTCTTGATTACATCCGACTAATGGCTTTCTACAAAATGTGTTACGAGGCGTGGGGGATGAAATAGAATTTTTCTAAGCTTCATAATAATTTAAAATATATATATCTCTTGTGTTGTTTACTGTATCCTGCTAGTTTTTACATATTATATCAAGAAGGATTACCGGAAGACATTTTAATAATACGCAATCTTTGTTGTTGACTGTACCCTGCTAGTTTAGTGTAGCACTTTGCAGTACTTATATCCCCTAACGTTATTCCATTTAAATAGGGTAGACCAGTGGCGGATTTAGAAAATTATAATAGGGGGGGCACTAAATTCGGAAAAACAAATTTTAAATATGTAGGCTAAGCACCCCCCCCCCCATTTATTATTTTACTTAAGTAATACTCAATAAATACGGATTAAGATGAAGAATACAATTTTGTAATAATTACTTTGCAAGATATTTGAGGTATGTTGTCAGTGTCACTTTGACGTCACATTAGTGCTACCTTTCTCTCGCTGCCTACTATAGAACTTGTGCGAGAGAAAGATA
This sequence comes from Harpalus rubripes, assembly GCA_963082715.1. Taxonomy (NCBI): domain Eukaryota; kingdom Metazoa; phylum Arthropoda; class Insecta; order Coleoptera; family Carabidae; genus Harpalus; species Harpalus rubripes. Next base: position 37,764,089 of record OY720456.1, read on the forward strand.
TAGCAACAATGGGTGTCGCCGTGACGTCACGTTGACTTTAAAAATCAAATTCAGTTAAACTAAAAACAATTAAACTTTTTAATACTTACTACTAAAATTAAAAGAACTTTCATTTAAAATAATAAAAAATCAAAGTGCAGGACCCCAAACAAATAAATGAGTTTGAGAAATATGAGAAATAATGTTTATTCAAATATTCTAAGTAGCCATGTGAAAATAAATAAAATGCAACAATGTTACACAAAGTAAGTTAAAACATCAAATTAAGTAATAAGAACAACTTAAGATAAAAAATGGCAGTTTATATTTTAGTGAAATAATTATTGTTTGCTATTTAAAAAATAAAAGTTGCTAGTCGTATCTTTTTAACGTGACTTTATAAAAAATATCTACATCTGCCAATCAAATAGTACAATTAAAATAATAATAATTTTAAAGGAACCATTTGTTCTATTACTTATAACAAAAAAAGTTAGGGGGGGGGCATCTCCAAAATAATAAACAATTTGAAAAATAAATAGAATTCTGTATTTTTATTAGTATGTTTATTTTTTTATTTATATATGATGTTTAATATGTGAATGATAATATGTAATAATTAATTTTTTTAAAGTAACAGGGGGGCACGTGCTCGAGTGCCCCCCCTCTAAATCCGCCACTGGGATAGACTACACGTATCTACTCGGTTACCTCGTCCCTGTCCCCGCAAAGCACCAAGAAAATTTTCGAGTGAACTGATCACGCTTGCATATTTTTATAGGTGCTTTTTTATGTTTATTGACTTTGACATTTTGTTAGACTAGTGGTATTTCTTTTTTAATTATCTACTAATAACTGGAAAAAATATTCGCTGACAGATGTCAAGTATGTCTTCGTGTTCCTTTTATTTTGAAAAGGGGGAGTTGCGGGTCAGTTCAGTTGAGTGCTACTCACCCTTCTTGTGCATGTAAAAGCAAATCGTTCAGCGTACTAAGCAACAAGTCTTGTTTGCTTACTTAGCAACTGTTTGATTTGCTTACTTCACTAATATTTATAAATTGTCAGACTTGACGAGTTCCTTACTTTTAAGCTAATTGTCAAGTTTGATAATTTATAAATATTTGTTAACGACATAGTTCCTAAGTAACTGCCTTTGAAGAGACTGCTAGATAAAAATTATTTCAAAAATTACACCGTGCCCTTATTCACATTTTATTTATTTCTGACTAAACCGTAAAAGATATCATAATTTACGCAGAGATCTGAAAGTTTGCTATTGAATGCATCTTTCTAATAGTAACTAGTTTTACGTCATCTCTGTTACCATAAAAAAGTTATTGACTAATTATTGCCATTACACTCTAATATCATACACTAGTGGTTGACTAATAATACCCAAAATGACCTTAAAAGTTGAGTTATACTCATATAGAGCGCCATACCAAATTTTATCAAAACCGAACAAATCGTTATTGTATTATAAGCAAAATTAATTTTTCAAAAACGACCTTTGAACCTAAATACTGGCTAAACGATGCAATTTTTACTAGAACTAAGTTTAGCTAAATCGTCATGTTTTGAGTTCAAGAATCTGTGGTTAAGTCATGTCTCAACCTTTTCGGGACTTCTGTATTTTGCGTTCACAATGAAATTGAGTAACGTAATCGTGTATCGAAATGGCGTTCATTTCGATACGCAACCTATTTCGATACGCAATTTTTTGTTTTAGTAGGTTGGCACTAGAATGGCATCTACTTAACTTTTCTTTTAATTGACAATTGACTTTAATTTCATTATATAAGAACAAAATTATTATTATTATTTTTTTAGTGATGTTTATTTGCTTGAATATATATATATATATATATATATATATATATATATATATATATATATATATATATATATATATATATATATAAATGGTCGAAAATATAATCACAAAATGAATAAAAAATAATTCTATTTCATCCCCCACGCCTCGTAACACAATGTCATTAATTGTCTGGTTCGTAACATTTTGCGTTTGAGTCTTTAACACGTACACTATTAAACAGTAATAATATGAACTATAAACATGTATTATGTAAAGAAATGATTTAATTATTGCGAATGATATCAATACTATTTTCCGTTGCTGGCATTTGGGGTTATGCACGAATTAGTGTAACGGTACGCCTTACAGTGCACTTTGCTACTCTCTTTTGACCGTTGCCGTTGTTGTTTTCCCACAGCTATTAAATTTAGCAATTTCGAAGAAACTGTGAAACCAGATAGATGGCCAAACGGAGCATACATTGCTCGGTTTTTTCAACGACGCAGCAATCATCAGGTACCAACGTGACATCTGGCTCAACAGTCTCAAAAACCATCTAGTCGCCCATTCGAATTGTTCATCAGAACATTCAGTGTATACGCAACAAAATTGAACAACTTGACATTTTCGTATCATCGCTTCCATGCGACTCTTTCAGAACATTGGCTTCGACAATCATCCTACACTTTTAAAGACTTTCATTTAGCTAGCGTATTTGTTAGACAATTTTATGCTAATGGTGGAGTTATTATCTACTGTAACAACCGATTTAATTATGACAACGTAGATTTCATTACAGACTTTAAAGTTTACTCACATAAATACTATCAATTATATCTTAGTTGTTTACAGATCGCCTAGTTCAAATATATCCGAATTTTTAAAACATTTGGATATGTGTTTATCAAAAATTATAACGAAGATAACCTTTTAAAGGATAGTACAGAAAAGAAATTATTTTTAGATGCTATGAAAACTTATAATCTGCACCATACAATAAATGAACCAACACGTATTTTTAAAAATAGCAAGTCATGTGTTGATAATATATTTACTAATTTAAATATTAACGTTTATGAAGTAACTGTTATACACAAAAATATTTCTAATCATTCTGCTCAAAGTATCTGTATTAACAATGAAACTTCTAAAGTTGTAAACAATTCAAAAACTGTCAAAAGATTATTTTCCAAATCTAATCTAGATTATTTTAAATTTCAGTTGTTAAAGAAACCGACGTTGATAGATGTTTTAATTTTTTTTTGGTATTATTTATGTATCCTTTTAATATTACTCTTCCTAAAATTAAGGTTCCCAGCCACAATGGCATTACCAGAAACGAATCTTGGGTAACCAATGAAATAAAAAATTGTCAATAAAACTGAAAGAATTATATAACTTATGTCAGTTAGGGCTCATCACTAAGGAAGAATACATGGAGATTAAAAAAATGTATCGTAAACTAATTAGAAAAACTAAAAATAAGTCCAATTCTAAACTTGTGCAAAACTGTAGTAATCATACAAGTAAAGTTTGGAAATTAATTAACAATAATCTAAATATAAATAGTACTGACAAATCTAGAAAAATTAATAAACTAAGAAGTAATAGTGAATTTCCAAATAACCCGTTTAGATATTGCTAATATGATCAATAACTATTTTATTAATTTGCCACATAAAATTCAAAGATATCTGCCTCCTGCTTCTAACTTTTATCTCGATGGTAATAATATTTCTTCATCAATATTTCTAAATCCCGTTACTGAAGATGAAATTTCGAACAATTTACTGTAAAATTGATATGAAATGATAATTGCTCCTTTATGTTATTGTATTAATTTGTCTTAATTAGAATGTAAATTTCTAGATCTTCTAAAACTTGTTAAAGTTATAGCTTTGCATAAAACGGAGACGAAGAATTGGTACCAAATTATAGACCAATAACTTTGGTTTCTACATTTCATAAAATTTATGAAAAAGTAATACTGTTAAGAGTTCTCTCATTTCTAGAAATGAATATGGTACTAATTGGGAAGCACAACAACCGCCTTTGTGAATTTTTTCGACCATGTTTACAATGCAGATGACAAAAGTAATAATATACAGGGTGTAACAGCTATACGAGCTACCTTAAATAATTTCTGTATTATTAAAGATACAACAAAATACTATAAGACAAACTTATAGAAGACCAAGGGGGACATCCGAATACAGAATAAAATATTTTTTTAAACCAGTGGTTCTCAAGTTACAACACAACGTTAATTTTTTTTTAAATGGGATGGCCCGTTCGATAGAGTATTTTTTTCTGAATTCAACCATGTATTCATTTTATATCCTAACATAACAAAAATATTGAGAAAAATTCAATTGAAATTTAAATAAATTTAATTTTTATAATTATTTTTCAGTAGGCTATGGATGAAAAACAATGGGGTATGTGACCAAATTTTTATTTTTGCATAATATGATATTAGACAAAAAAATAAAATACCCGTATTTTTTACATCGATTAATTATTCGTACTTTCCGAAAAAATAATTATTAAAAATGTGGGGAAGGGATTTGTGACGTGATAATGGTAGAAGCATGAAAAAAGACGGTTAGACTGGGAGGGAAAGAGATAGTTATAGCCGGATGTGATCATGCTTCACCCTGCCACACCTACCACAACATAAACGCGGCGCTGATAGGCTGATTTATAACTGTCTCTTTCCTTCCCGCAGTCTATCTGTCTTTGTCCACGACTCTAACATACTTACAGCATATATCCCTTCTCCAAAACATTAAATTGTTAATAACAAGACTATTACAAATTAATGTTTAGTTTTTATTATTATAGTGAGAAGCTATACTGGTTAGTTTTTTTATATTTTATGACATATATATTGAAATTCGAATATGGTCACACACCCCATTGAACTTAAATTAAAATGAAACAGATATTTGTTAATAACTTTATAAGTAATGTTCTATTTGTTTTCTATCATAAATAATTCAAATTTAGAGCTGGTACTTATTGTTTTTCACACATAGCCTACTGAAAAATAGCTATAAAAATCAAATTAATTCAAATTTCAATCGAATTTTTTTTCAATGTTTATGTTATCTTAGGATATAAAATGAATACATGGTTGAATTTAAAAAAATACTTTATCGAATGGGCGTAGAAAATGTATACCATCCCATTTAAAAAAATATAACTTTGTGTTGTAACTTTAGAACCTCTGGTTTAAAAAATATTTTCTTCCTTATTCGGATGTCCCCCTTGGTCTTCTATAAGATTGCCTTATAGTGTTTTGTTGTATATTTAATAATATAGAAATTATTTGAGGTAGCTCGTTTAGCTGTTACACCTGTATACGGACTTTTTATAGATTTGTCAAAAACTTTTAATTGTGTAAATCATAGCACTATGATAGAAATTCTAAGTTTTTATGGCTTAAGAAGTATATGTGCAGACCTGCTTTTGTCATATCTACAACACAGAAAACAAGTTGTGTTTTACGATAATCAAATTTCAGATTCTCAGAATGTTACATGTGGAGTTCTTCAAGGCTCTATACTTGGCCCTATATTGTTCATCTTATATATTAATGGCATAAAAAGCTGTTTTATTATCGGATGCTAATGAAATATCAAAAATAGCCACAAGTTTGTCGTCTTGGTTTGCTTCTTTAAATTTATCGTTAAATATTAGTAAATCTCCTGTCATGAGCTTCTCAAACAGAAAGAAAGATGACTAAATGTCAATTTTTTGTAATGGTCAACTGTTACCTCAAATATCAAGTACTAAAGTGTTGGGCCTTAATATCGATGAAAATTTAGTATGGGATCAGCATATTGATAAGTGTAATACTCTTGCCACCTCATGTTATCTTATTAAGAGACTAAGGCTATTTTCTGATTTATTTACTGTAAAAACTTTTTATTATGGTAGTTTTCATTCCATAGTAAGTTAGGGTATAATTTTCTGGCGATGCTCTCCCATGGCAAACGCATTTTTAAACTACAAAAAACTGCAGTACGTAACATACTTATATCAACTTGACAGAAGAGCATCTGTTAGCTTATATATTTACAATAACAAAAATAACTTCACGATCCATAGTGATATACACAATCATGATATTCGCGATAAAACAAACATCACCGTTCCTAATATAAAATTAAACAAAACAAGAAATAATGCCAGATACTTCGGATTAAAATTTTATAATAATCTGCCGCAAAAATTTAAAGTCATTAAATCGAAATTACAGTTTAAGCAATGTTGCAATGTTTAAAAACCTATTTTCTTAATAAATGTTACTATAACATAGACGAGTTTATAATAAGCCTTAATTTTTAATAAATACATGTTTTTCTAAATATTGTATTTTTTATGTAATATATGACTTTTCCTATGCCATGTACTTATTTTGGTCTATGGAATAAATATTTATTATTATTATTTTGAATTTTAAATGGACAAAAAGTGACCAATTGGTGAGTTTTAAGGGCCTTTAGTTCATATAAAAAGCATGTAAAACAAAAATTATTGCCGGATTTACTATCTATGGGGTCAGTTCTACCATCGGTTAAGCGTTGTACACTTATTTAAATAACACTTGTAGAATATATATAGGTGTCCCAGATCGAGCTTACGCTATCGTTATTTTAAAAACTATTCAATATTATTTTCCGATATTTGGTATCTAGGGGTTTTCCGACATGCCCGTTTCAGCTAAAATATTTTCAAAACGCTAGCACTTCCGGTTTAACCGGAAGTAGATACTAACTTTCTTATTTTAAATAGGATGCTATATTTTTTATTTTAGGTACCATTGAATTCATCAGAAAATTTTACATATGAAACCATAAAAAAAATAGTCATGATCAACCACTTCCGGCGTAATTCAACTTTTTTGATTTTTTCACTAATAACAGCCACTTTTTTGTCTCGAGAATGGAAATGAATATAATCTGTAAATCAAATAGTTTTATAAAGAAAACTTTTGTTTACAATAATACAACTAACCTATTAGAGATTGGGATATACGTCATTCCTGATTGTAATTACAATCTCTTGGGCGAGAATTGACAGAAAACACTTCTACCCCACGGGTTGGAAATGTATATGTAGGGTTGCCTATTGCCTAGCAACATTGACATAGATCCCTATAATAAAGGTAGCTAAACAAATTTTAATAGGGCTGTCATAGTAATTTACGTTATAAGTCCGGTAAATGAGTTTTAACGGTATGAATAAGATGTTTGCGGACGAGGCGACGAAGGAGCAGTTTCTAGAATTTCGAAATGAGTAAAGTGAAAAACCTTTAACGGAAGTATGACGTACAACATTTTATTTCATACCTATGTCGCATTTTTGAACGAACTTTTACAACAATTTCTCCTTTCTTTCGTTTTAAAAAAATCACGTCGCTTGGTCTTAATAAAAATAAAACAGTAATGACAGCAACCCATTTTTTCTTTTCGACATTTCTATGGAGTCTCGTGGCCGCGTGCCTGAGTGTCAGGTTGCGAATCTGCGGAACCGGGTTCGATCATGACCGACGCCAAATATTCGAATTTTAAATGGCACAAAATTGACCCCTATGGTGCACTCCGCTCGCCAGAAATGAGTGCACGGTGCAAATTTTTATTATTACCGATAGTTGTACAAAGTAGATTGGTACACCCAGCAATGGGTAATAAGCCGTGATGATATATATATATATATATATATATATATATATATATATATATATATATATATATATATATATATATATATATATATATATTTATTTTTATTTGACATTTCTAACATTTTTCAAAAGTAAGTATGAAGAACGATAGTTCCAATCAAATCCTCTTAAAATCTTCGGAAACAAACGGAAAATTGATCCAGAAAAAATCTGCTGAAAGATATAGGAACGAATATTGGTTTTTTGTGGTATGGGCATGGTAAAAGGTAAACATAACAGAAGATGTAATTTTGGCATATATTTATGTTAGACCTAGTCAGTTAGTGCTTATTATGTTGCAGTTTTTCTCTTTATAGAATTTTTATAATTTTCTAGTCGAAAAAAATTAGTAGTTCTTCCTTATGGTCAAAATACTCCGTGGGTCTATGCTCCTGATGAATAAAATGTAGATAATTCTCATATTTATTTGGAAATAAATTGTTTCATTAGAAATGAATGTTATCACAAATAAAATATTCTATTTCATTTTGAATTTCATCATAAATTATAACATTTCCGGTTTAACCGGAAGTAGACTCTAACTTTCTTATTTTAAATGGAATGCTATATTTTTTATTTTACCATTGAATTCAGCGGAAAATTTTACATACGAAAGAAAAATATTTTACTAAAGAGCAACCACTTCCAACGTGTGTGTGGGTGTGTGGGTGTGTGTGGTTGTGTGGGTGTGGGTGTGTGTGTCTGGGTGTGTGTGCGTGTGTGTGTGGGGGGGTGTGGGTGTGTGTGTGTGTGTGTGTGGGTGTGGGGGGGGGGTGCGTTGGTGTGGGTGTGGGTGTGTGGGTGTGGCTGTGGGTGGGTGTGTGTAGGGGTGTGGAGGTGTGAGGGTGTGTGGGTGTGGGTATGTGGGGGTGTGTGTGTGGGTGTGGGTATGTGGGGATGTGTGGGTGTGTGTGTCTGGGAAGGGTGTATGTGGGCGTGTGTGTGGATGTGTGTGTGGGTGTATGTGAGTGTGTGGGTGTGGGTGTGTGTGAATGTGTGTGTGGGTGTATGTGAGTGTGTGGGTGTGGGTGTGTGTGGGGATGTGTGGGTGTAAGTGTGTGTGGGTGAGTGTGTGTGTGTGGGTGTATGGGTGTGTGTGTGGGTGTGTGGGTGTGTGAGTGTGTGTGTGTGTGGGTGTGTGTGTATGGGGATGTGTGGGTGTGTATGGGAGCGTGGGTGTCCACGATAACTCATATCAAACTTCCAAAAACTTCTATTTTCTGTATTTAGGTTTCCTGCATTCACATACAGAGTTGATTAGATTTTGGGTAAAATTGGACAACCGGAAGTAGTACTTTACTTAAAGCCCGTAACGGTTTTTAATGAAAAACTATATTAGAATATAATCCAAAACTTTTCATTTTCAGTATTTAGCACTTTTATATCAAAGGGAGTACTATATTTGATTTTGGATATAATTAATGAACCGGAAATGATACTTTACTTTAAGCTCTGAAAAGATTTTTGTGAAAAAATATATTATGATATATTTCAAAACTTTTCGAATTTAGTATTTGAGACTTTTATATGAAGGGTAAAATTTTGGCTAAAATTGATAAACCGGAAGTTATACTTTACTTGAAGCTCTGAACAGATATTCGTGAAGAATATTATATAATCCAACTTGGTATTTCGCTTAGAAAACGCCTTTTCAAGTGATTTGGAGGAACAGTTTTTAATCCGATTTGAACGTTTCACGGTCTGAAACGACCGATTTGTATATATATATATATATATATATATATATATATATATATATATATATATATATATATATATATATATAATATGATAATTTGGTATATAATACTTTTATATTAATGAGAACGACGTATTAGATTTTTCTCTAAAATTGATAAACCAGAAAAAGTACTTTACCTGAAGCATTAAACAGATTTTCTAGAAAAAAATTATTAAAATATGATCCAAAACTTCTCTAATGTGTTATTTAAAATTCGTTTTAAACAAATACATCTCCTTGGTTACAGAGTTCATATCATAAATGTATGTAACTGACAGATAAATGTCGCTATCATAGAAATAATCATTCCAAATTAATAATAGTAACGTTCTAAAAAGAAAGTAGTAAATAAAACTATAGTCATATGGAATGGATCTTAATACAGTTTCCAGTATAACTAATTATGTAATTATGTATATTTAAATTAATAAAAATTAAATAGCGGGAGATATTGTGTTGGCCACATCAGATTTTTTTGCATATATGATAGTAATTCATAAAAATTGATTAAAATGAAATATAATAAATAGGTACTAAACATAATTTTCTTCTTTTTCCACCATGGTCCACTTTTTAATTTAATAACTAATGTAAATAAATGCAATAATATATTTTTAATTTTACTAAAAATCTGTCAACTTCTAACATAGGGCATGCTGCGCAAACTACCCCTATTTTTCAAGGAAGTATTCATTTAAATAATAAAAAATCTGATGTGGCCAACACATGACCTCCCGTCAATTCCATGTTTGAACTAGCAATGAGCTTAAAGTAAAGTATCACTTCCAGTTGATCCTTTGTAAACAAAATCTAATTTGTTGTTCCATTAAATAGAAAAGTCTGTAATACCAAATTTTAGATTATATTATGTTTTTCCTCGAAAATCTGTTAAGAGCTCCAAATTAACTACCACTTCCGGTAAAGTCAAACTACAATGGTGTTTCAAATTATACACGAGTTTTAAATACCAAATTTGAGAAGTTTTGAATCATGTGTTAATATATTTTTCGTACCTCCGTCTATTTTGACTAGTATTACAGAACTCAAAATCGTCCAGAAATGCGCTGTTGAGGACCTAGGCCGGCAAAAGGAGTTGGTATTATTGTTCTGGTGATATGTCAATTTAAGATTATTTTCAAAACAAGAATTAGCAAAATGTTTACAAATTTTAGGGCTAAATCTTTCATTATTGTAACTTAAATAACTAAATTTTGTCATAAAAATAATAATATGCTGTCATTACTGTTCCAACTTTAGAAATAGTTTGTTTTGTAACTACAACTAACTTCAGGTGATACAATTGAGTTTCAAGTTTCCGCAATCTGTCATTAAAAATATACGAAAGTATATAAAATATATATATATATATATATATATATATATATATATATATAACTAATGTTTATATGTTATATTTTCAATAGATATAAAATAATTACGCATTTTAAGCTCAAATGTAAGTAATTATAATTAAACTTGCAATGCAAAACCGATAAAAATATATGTTCATTTTTAGATTATGTAATATAGAGTAAAGTGTAGAGAAATATACGAAGAATTTATGGAGAAGTCGGTACAAAAAATCTTGTGTATCACACGCCCAGAAACTGTTTTGCGAGATCTCGTATTTGCTCGGCCTGTCAAAATAATCTCGGTCTCGCAAATGTACAGTTTCTGACCTAGTGATACAGATAACTATATTCAAGAAAATCTGTTTATAGCTTCCTGTAAAATAGTACTTCCGGTTTATAAATTTTAAAAACGTCTGGTATGTCGTTCTCAATAATATAAAAGTACTAAACACCAAATTTGAAAAGTTTTGGATTTTATCAATTTATTTTTCACGAAAATCTGTTCAGTGCTTCAAATAAAGTATCACTTCCGGTTTACCAAATTTTTGCCAAAATCTAATATGCTGCTTCCCTTTATATAAAAGTCTTAAATACTAAATTTGACATGTTTTGGAGAATAACAATATATTTTTCACGAAAATCTGTTCAGAGCTTTAAGTAAAGTATCACATCTGGTTTATTAATTTTGGCCAAAATCTAATATGTTTTTCCCTTTGATACAAGTGTCTTAAATACTAAAATTGAAAAGTTTTGGATTATATTTTAATATAGTTTTTCATTAAAAACTGTTATGGGCTTCATGTAAAGTATCACTTCCGGTTATCCAATTTTACCCAAAATCTAATGAAATCTTTATATGAATGTAGGAAGCTTAAATACGGAAAATAGAAATATTTGGAAGTAAAAATAGTAGAAACGTGTTCTGAGGACCTTAATTCGTGCTTATTCACTGAAAACTCACCATGGAATTTTAGGACCGATCACATTACCTCCCCTACCTACGGTAGACGGGTGATAAAAATGGGATGTTCTATTTAAAAAAAACCTGAGATTTTTTGTACTTTTTGAAATTCAACTTCACGTAGAAATTACATTTTTCAAAAATTGTCGATTATAAATTTATATTATTGTAAACAAAAGAATTCTTTATAAAACTGTTTTTACAGATTATAGAAATTCGATTCCATTCTCAAGATATCGATTGATAAAGAAGTAGCTGTTCTTATAGAAAAAATCAAAAAAAGTTAAATTACGCTGGAAGTGGTTGATCATGACTAAAGTACTTTTATTGTTTCGGAGGGGCGTAAACTACGTGGGTGCACGGACGCACATGCACCCACAGAAAGTAAAAGTGTGGGTGCGCAAATTTCGCCCTAACTTTTTAATTATATTTCATACATTGTAAAAATGATCAATTTTAGGTTATGTAACATCTTTTCAAGTTGTTTAAGAGTAAGCTGTGTAATTTAATCGTGTCATATTAATGACAGTAAAATACTGCTATTAAGCCGAACAAACGGATATGTTAATAATAATAGGGAATTGCGAAAAAATTATTGGCAACCTATGAACAATTGTTACTGTCATTTAAAATTAGTTGTTTGACATTGCACTGTGCAGTCACTCATATTTTATTTTCTTCTGCCTAAATCGGTACAGATATCAAATTTCTTTCAAACCGAACAAAGCGTTTTGTCATTCATTATAAGCATATTAATTTTTTTTTACTAAACGGTACATTTTCGGTTTTTCGGATATTGGTAAATTAAGTTAAATCGTGTTACTTTGGGCCCAGAAATCTGTGTTTAAGCTATGTCTACGTATTTTAGAGATACCTGTATAAAAATATTAGGAGGATTTTTTTTGTAATAGATATTAATTTTATTTATATTAAATGTACACATAATTTAATATATTTATAATACAATAAGTATGTTATTTTTACTGTATTATTTGCATTTATAAAAACATATAGGTACCATATTTAAAATAATAATAGTGCACACACAGCCAAAGTTAAAAGTTTACGCCTCTGTTGTTTCGTATGTAAAATTTTCCGCTGAATTCAATGGTAAAATAAAAAATAGTATTCCATTTAAAATAAGAAAGTTAGGGTCTACTTCCGATTAAACCGGAAATGCTTCTGCTTTGAGAGTATTTATTTAAAATGGGCATATCGGAAAACCCCTAGATACTAAATTTCGTAAAGTAATATGGAATAATTTTTAAAATAACGACGGCGTAAGCTCGTTCTGGGACACTGTGTATAGTCTGGATGATTTTATTTAGCGAATTGAAGTTGTTTAGAATATCTATGTGGCAAGGGAAAAGTTATAAAAACAATAGGCGTGCCAGAAAAAGTCAATTTAATAAATGTGCAAACATTACAGAAAATAATAATTTATAATTTTAATTGGCCATTTTGTAAACCGTTCAATAAATCTTTGTACTTGTAATTTTCAGGATGGCTTGTAGGCTTGTCGGCAGACACAGCGGGTAGCTCAGGAGCACATAGATTATGGACCCACAGAACTTACAAAGCCAAACTACCAATGAGAATTGGATTGATGTTATTTTATATGATGGCAAGTCAAGTAAGTTATACCTACATCTAAATATATTTCTTTTTAGTAAACCAGGGTGCCTGGGTATACAGCATGACAGTAAAAACGGGTCACTCAAAATATTTTTTTTATTTATAATTATTCTTTAATTCTTTTTATATATTTGTAAACTAAGCTTAGGGGTTCACAGATCGTGGTATTTGGTATGATGGTAGCGCTTCCGGTCTAACCGGAAGTGAGATTATCTTTCATATTTCAAATGGGGAACCCTATATATTCTTACATAGGCATTTGGAACCTACATAAAATTACGAATTCAATGATATGTTTCATGTATATTTTTACTGAAAAAATAAATTACAACATAAGAAAAAATCTGATGTAGCCAACACATGACCTCCCGTCAATTCCATGTTTGAAATAGCAATGAGCTTTAAGTAAAGTATCACTTCCGGTTGATCGTTCGTAAACAAAATCTAATAAATAGAAAAGTCTGTAATACCAAATTTTGGATTATATTTTATTGTTAAGAGCTCCAAATTAAGTACCACTTCCGGTTTATAATATAGGTATAGTCAAAATCAAATGTTGTTTCAAATTATACACGTGTTTTAAATACCAAATTTGAGAAGTTTTGAATCATGTTTTAATATATTTTTTCCAGAAAATCTGTTTATAGCTTTCTGTAAAGTCGTACTTCCGGTTTATCAATTTTAAAACATGTAATATGTCGTTCGCATTAATATAAAAGTCTGAAATACCAAATTTGAAAAATTTTGGTATATATCATAAAATATATTTCACGAAAATCTATTCAGAGCTTCAAGTAAAATATCATTTCCGGTTTATTTTCCGAGACGACATTTTTATTTTAACTGACAGTTACTTTAACAGACGGCTTAGCGAGAGATGAAAATTCCAGGCGTTCAAGGGGATTTCGCAGATTATTTAGTAGAACATCCAACTAAACATAAAATATTATCCGTTTTAATAACATCTATTAACTTTTAATATAGGACATGCTACACAAACTACCTTTATTTTTTAACAGAGAAATCATTTACATAATAAAAAATGTGATGTGGCCAGCTCATTACCTTCCGTCAGTTCTATGTATTTTGTATAAATGTCATACAGAAAGTTCCTTGCAAAAGATTATATTTCTTGTACATTACCTTAAGGCAGTTGTATGTATTTTATACAAATTCCATACGGAAAGTTTCTAAGAAAAGATCCTATATTTCCAGTAAAATTATAACATAAACATACTGTCAACTGCACTTGACACTGACACCTTTCAATCAGAATTTTCATAATGTAGCAGCTGTTTCCAGAGTTATAGCAAGGCTGACTAATAAATATGATATTTAATTTCTTTATAATTTTTTAACTCTATGTCCATTTAATATGAAGTATAAAATGCATTCAAATCGTATAGAGAATAAATAATTCTTTAATATTTATAATAACATTAAATGTGAAAAGATGATATTTAACATCGTTTTTTCAAGAAAAACTGTTAAAATCTTCAAATGAGGGTACTTCCGGTTGACCAATTATAACCAAAATCTAATCAGCTCTTCACATGGATGTAACGAAGAGGTATACGAAAGAATTATAATTTTTGGAATTGTAGTATTAGAGTTATCGCATTAGAAAATTTTGTCACACACAGACACACACACACACACACACACACACACACACACACACACACACACATACACACACACACACACACACACACACACACACACACACACACACACACACACACACACACACACATACAGACATCATCGTAAAAATAGTAAAATCGTATTCTAGGGACCCTAAAACGTGCTTATTCATCAAAAACTCACCACCGAATTTTTTGACCAAAGACAATACCTTCCTTACCTAAAGGTGACGGAAGGTAAAAATGGGGTGTTCCATTTAAAAAAATTGAGTTTTTTTTTGAATTTTGTGAACTGCAACTTTACCTTCACGTAGAAATTACAATTTTCAAAAATAGTCGAGTATTAATAAGTATTATTGTAAACAGAAGCTTTCTTTATAAACTGGTTTTACAGATTATAGAAAATCTATTTCGTTCTCGAGATATAGAGTGATAAAGAAGTGGCCGTTTTTAGATGAAAACTCAAAAAAAGTTGAACTACGCCGCAAGTAGTTAAGCATGAGTAAAACTTTTTCATGGTTTCATATATAATAATAATAATTCTTTATTGTATATCAAGTATTTACATACTTATTACAATTGATATGTATGAGGGTGTCATTTTTGCGGTTTATTTTATATCCTTACAGTTCTGTATATCGCAGAGATGGGGATGAGATGATGAGAGGGACATACACACAGACATCCATACCTTACCCGGGATTCGAACCCGGAACCTTTGGGTCGTGAGTTGGCTACGTTGCCCACTACACCACCCGCTATTTTAAATTTTATTCTGATATCATTTTTAAGTTTGTCTCATCAAATCATGATATTTTTATATGAAACATATTTTTATATCTTTCATAATTACAGAGTTATTTAGTTAGTTCCTATGAATAATTACTTATTCGCGGATCGAACAAGCATGAGCTCGCCCAGAGGCAGCCTGCTGCCGACTGACTAATCCTCAGATCGGCAGAGTTTCAATGTGCATTTCTGCTGATTCGGTTCTTTGCGTCTCTAGCCTACGGTCTATATGCCCTACTTCACGAAACATTTCATAATGATACAAGGTCCTGAGTACAAGCCTTGAATTTTTGACAAAAAAATATCTTCTATAGGGACCTGCTGGTTAAATTAGATTTTTCCTTGTAGTATTCGCTAGTAACATGGGCTAGAGACCACCGAACACACCATCTCAATACAGATACAGACAAAGATCCACACAACGCGAAGAGGGGTCTTTTCTTTTCGCATGTAGGCTGGCTTGTTATGAAACGACACCCCGATAGCATAGCCGTCCGGAAGAAAGTTGATGTCAGCGACCTATACAAAGATCCTGTCATACGGTTCCATCAAAAGTGAGTTGCAGCTTGAACAATACATTCACAATCACTGTAGATCCTGTTTAATTTTCACTTGAAGTGGGAATGAGGTCATGCAGAAAAAAATGTTCGCTTTTTTTGTTTAAATCAAACAAGCATAGTCTAATTTATCGATCTGTATGAATAAATTATTTTTTGTTTACGTTTTTTGTTGTAAAATCGTTTTGAAGCATGACATTTTTAAAAAGTTAGAAGTTAGAAGAAACCAGCCATGTTGTGACGTCAGCGTTTCACACTGCAAGTTCAGACTCATTTCATACAGCCTTAATATATCGACACAGAATTACTAAAAGAAAAAAAATATAGACTATAAATTGAGAATTACATATCTAAATATTGATAGAAATGCTATAATATATTAATATAACATCATTCTATTCATTTTTATAAATATAATTTTCATTTGACCTGAAGGTATCCACGTATCACTCAGCTGCTGGTCATTCGTCATTCGTTTTTACTTTTTCGTCTGATTAAAATTTGTCTATGTTGTTCGTTGTGTATTCTTAGAATTTCATTACTGTTGCAGTAACTGTTTTTCGAGAATATATATACAAAAATATTTTCTCACTATTTTCGCTAGCATTTTGGCACGATGGCACAAAACATTGTTTCACCGACATGTTTACTTTCGTAAATTTCAGGTTATCTTTAAATGTCACTTTGACATTTAACCTAATGTCACAATCAAAATGGCCGCGTTGATGAAACGCTGTCGTCACTGGTCAAGAGAAGAGGCGGAGAAAATCAGCCGCGTTTTGGTTAATGTTATTTTTAATTCCAATGTTTTCAGTATTAAAGATCGATTTGAGGAAAAATAAAAAATACGGGTCTATTATTTTTCATTACTCTATCGATTAAAGTTAAAAATGAAAAATCGTGCATGACCCCATTATGCCGCGTATAAATTTATGCCATTTACAGCCACTAATTACTTGTTCCTGAAATTTAGGTATCAGCTATAACATTTGACTAATAACGTATGTAACAAAAGTTGTGAGAAATAAACATTTTTTTTTAACTTTGGCATAAGGGGTTGTTCCTATGAACTAAGAGTATAAGAAATCTAATTTTACAACATTGATAGGGTACCATTATCTACAATTCAACGCAGTTTTTTAATACCCTGTTTTATTTGTCTCTGGACGGCAAAAATTTAAATTGCTGTTTGTACTTACGCTAATTTATGCCAACGTAAAAGTTTCTCAGTATCCTCTGTACTGTCAGTGATGAGTGTTTAGACAAATTAATATTGCTGGACAATTATTCTATTGGACTAACATTTCAATAAATATTTGTGTGCTAAACAACGCGTCAGCATTTAACTAAAATTTTAAAAAAGAATATTTTTTTATTTGGTTAATTTTCGAAATAAATTTTTGTTGTATACATTAATATTTTCTCCAATAAAAGTGGTGTTGTTTATTAAAAATTAATTGATTTTAATATTTTTTGTAGTAATTATTACTTATGTGAGTGCCCGCGAGGTGACGCCTGGTAAGCGCCCGCACGGTGCAAATATTTCATCATTACCGCATCTGTGTACAAAGCAGATTGGCACACCCAGCAATGGGTAATAAGCCGTGATGATATATTTATTTATTATTACTTATAAATAAAACAATTCGTTTCTCATTATATAGAAAGAAAGGTATTCTGTGGCTTTCTTGATTTAAAAAAGCTTAAGATAGTGTTCTTCGAGATACAGAGTGATCCAGAATGATTGAAGGTCACGTGATATGAAAAATTCTGATTATGATCAAAATTATCTTCCACGGAAAAAAATTAGTATCAATTTATGGTACCTATATTACCGACATTTGAAAAAGTCAACGGTATTACGTATTTTGAATATTTTGACATAGTTTTTTTCATCTTTTAAAATTAAACTGATATTTACCTTACGTTAAATGGTGTTCACAGATGAACATGACAAGTTTATTTTGGAAGCATATTTTCGTTCTGCGAGGAATGATTGAAATAAGTGGAAATATGTATGCCAGTGCAATCTGTCAAACGTATTTCACTATCACAATGATGCGGCAGACAAAAAATCAGAACGAGGCGGAACCTTCAATCATTCTGGATCACTTTGTACTTTGTGGGTTGTAGATATTGGTGAAAGTATTGTTTCTACGTTAGCGTATGTGGATGATGTATGTAGTTGTTTTAGGTGAAATGAACAGCAATTCAGAAGAATGACAGAGAGAATATATGTAGTCGGAAAAAGTACTTTGGTGATTGTTTGACCCATTGGCAATGACCTGGTCATTTCGGCATATTGATGGCCGAACGGAGCGTGGCTCGTTCTCCACTGATGTGCGGCCGTCTTTAAACCGGTTGTGCCACTCCTTAATCTGTGTGATGCCCATAGCATCGTCACCGAAAGCCGTCTGAATGGTTTCCACCTGGCTGTCGCTCAGTGTCAGCCAAATTTTATGCAATAGCAGTGCTCCAGTTCACGCACGGACGAAGTTTCAATGTTGGCTCATGCAAGTTTGCCTGATTCATATCCATCAGTTTTTCGCAAAAAAAAATAAGGTCCGATATTTTTCTAATAGACCTCGTATGGATCTGGAGTTGAATGTTGATAAATTCAAGGTGTTAATATTTGAAAGGAGTAAATTGGTGACTGCCTGCAATGTGTTGGTGGATGGAGTGAAACTGGAGCAAGTGAATGAGTTTGGGTAATATGATGTTAAGGATTGATCGAATTGATAGAGGAATTGAGAAAGTGAGTGCGGGGTGTAATGTAAAGGGTGCTCTGGGTACGTTTTCTCGAAACGTAAACGTATCTAGAGAAGCTCGAGTAAGTGTGTATAAGAAGTGCTAGTGCCTGCTTTGATGTATGGAAGCGAATGTTGGGCATGGACGGGAAAGCATAAAAAGAGAGTGACTGCCGTGGAAATGAGGTATTTACATGGTGTATGTGGATATGTAAAACGGCGTGAGCAACAATTTTGTTAAGAGAGGTAGAATGAGTCAGTTAAGATGGTCTGGTCATGTGGAGAGTGATCGGCTTGTAAAGCATATATATCTTGGTGAAGTTGAGGGTGCTCGATTGCGTGGCCGTCCAGTGTGTATATGGATAGATGTGATTGATAATGTGCTAAGAGAGAAAGTTTCCGACTGGGAAGTATGAATGCAATTATAAATGTGGCTGAGGCGAAAGAAGTGTGCTTAGACAGGAATGTGTGGCGAAGGATGATTGTTTTGTAACTATTAAAACATTTTTATTTATTTGGGTAAAGTGTAAATATTAGACAATTATTATTAATTAAAATAAAAGTTTATTATACCGATAAATGGGTATTAAATATAATTAAAAGATGAAAAACATAACGAGCATTAATTAAGACTAAGAATATTATAAAACACTTAACACTAAGATTATTTATTTAAACAATATATAACTCACTTATTTTTTATATAACTATATTTATTTATGTTCACCACTTGTCGACTATCTGTTTATATCACGAACTATTCAATACGCGATGCTTATTTATATCAGACTGTCCAATGCCTTCGCTAACAGTGCTTATATACTCCGGCATTTGTGTTCGAGAAATTACTAGAACACTATTCTAGATAAAAACTAAAGCACAATAGATTACATCACCTGAGTAAATAAGCAGGTTCGGACAAGTTTGTTGACAACGCACGACCCTCCGTGGCTATTGCGTCATCGCTAAAAACAGACACTCGCTCATCGCTGCGACAGCAGCGGGGACTGCGGGCGCTGCACATTAGACTGCCCCCTCGTTAAGACTGTTTCGTCCCGGAACAGTTCGTGATGACGAAATCTGCATGCATTACCCTTGGAGCATTTCGAAGTTTTAAAGAAATGACAGTCAATGGTACGCTCGACTTCTTCTTTATGTCCGTTAGGGTTAAATCTGCAAACGAGAGTTTTAACGCCGGTAAAACGGAAGAGGATTTCTATCGTGGTTTTTTAAGGTTGTAGTAGTCTGGAACCTTGTGACTACTCCAAATTTTTGGCTGATTCTTCTTATTACATCCGAAACGCCCTTGACATATGCAATATACAGTTTTTTTCTCATATCCCATATGTCAAGGGCGTGTTGTATGTAATAAGAAGAATCATCTAAGAATTTGAAGTAGTCACAAGGTTCCAGGCTACAACAATTTCAAAAAACATCTTATCAACAACGAAGCCAACAACAACATGGATCAACAATGGAATTTATTAAGTTGACTGTGAATGCCGAAAAGCTTACATAGGAGAAACTAAAAAAGGCCACTAGAGATCCGGATGAAAGAACATAAACGACAAACAGAGAAAGGGGAGACTACAAAATCCGGAATAGCGGACGATGCATGGAAACATCACCGTCGAATACTATAACACCAAGCAAAAGTCATATCCAAGGAACAACATATCTACAAACGAAAATTCAAAGATGCCCCATTCATAATAACAAACCAAGATAAAGTATTCAGCCATACCAGTATCGAGATAAAACCAATATGGAAAAAACTCATCAACCAGGAATCATCATTGAAAATAAACCAACAGAGAACGACAGAACTGCCACAGCCGAGTGAGCAACCAGAACCAACCAATGACGTACCCTCTAATACGCTTGAACATACAACCACGCTTGATCACCTTCACTTCACTACATATAAAGCTCGTAATTTAAGAAAATAGTTGTAGTATCAGTTACCGAAACATTGTGTCTAGTATGTTATAACACTAAAGATAATGAATGTCCAGAAATCAGTTTCATTTAGGTAATAACGAATCATTGTCTTACAAATTCAAAGACAACTTAGAATAGATATCAAGCACAATATGAAATGAAAGAATAAATTAGAAATATTTTATAGTAAATGCTCAAAACAAGCGCCTTCAACTCGTATGTATGCTTCACAGCGGCGAATAATGGAATGATAGACACGATCAATTACATTTACGATCGTTACGAATGGTAGCACTGCTCACGTGTGTTAATTTCTATCCTATAAGTCCCCACAGATAATCCAGAGGATTTAAATCTGGAAATCGTGGAGTCCAATAGGTAGGACTTCCACGTCCAATCCACCGATTGGGAAAATTTAAACCTCTTGTATTTTGGTAACTAAAAGAGATAGGACATATGTTCATTTAGCATTTTGCTTAGAATGACCTCAGGAATAAGCTGTTAAATAAGTTTGTAACATTAGTCCTGAATCACTCTATATATTAATATCCAGTGACTACTAGATTAGACCTTATACAGAGTGATCAAAACCATCTGATAGTCACGTGACCTGAGTAGTTCTCAATATTTTATTCCGCGGAAATAAATATTAACAGTTGCTTGCAATTCATATGCGTGTATTTTTCTGACAATCTGTCAAATATCTATTCAAATATCCGCTACGCTCTTTGTTTATTTTTACCGTCTTTATTACATGCCTTTCATAATTAAATTATCGACAACAGTCTTTTACAAGAAAGACTCTAATTAGTGTTTTTTATTATTTATTTGGTGAGGTACAGAAAATAATTTTAATAACTTAATTAATGAGTTTTTTATGTTAAGTTACCAACCGAAATGATTTTAACGGACGAACACCACAAGTTTATTGTCGAAGCATATTATTTATAATAAAAATTCGCACGTCTATGAATTTACATACCAAAATTTTCTTCCCAGAAGTCTAGTTTTGATGTCATTGAGGAAAGATGTGGGTCACATGACCATCAGATGGTTTTGATCACTATATATTTAGTAATAAAATTTAGAGAATAATATTTTACTTAAAACTTTTGTTACTTTTATTTTCTCACGTTGCCCTTACTAATGTTAAACTACCTCAAATGCAACCCAAACAAAAATAAATAAATAAATCTCAAAAGGTCAAATTCAAATCAGTGTTTACAGCGCCTCTGTTGGGAAAAATACGGCGATTAAAATTCCTCCCCGAAGCTTGGATCTCGTAAAGTTTAAGCCGACGTACATTCTGAACTTTATGGAAATACCTCTGCTTAGTTTGCTATTCCAATTTGATTGTGAATGTACTAAGAAAAATCGAAAACTTTGTACTGGAAAAAATTAAACCTTTTATTTTTCAGGTATTACTATCTACTGTTTGTGGTGGTCAATGCAATTTTTCCACAAGCAGTTGCGTATTATGTATTAGGCGAAACTTTGAAGAACAGTATATTTGTTATATTTTTCTTTAGAACCATTCTACAGCTCAATCTTGTTTGGTGTGTGAATAGTCTGGCACATTATTGGGGAGACAAACCGTATAATAAGTAAGTTATCAAAATCAAAACTCCAAAATAAGTTCTGACTCAAATATCAACAATTTTTTTCCTATTTTGCACTCATAAAGTGATTGTGTACAATTGTTTTTAACAAAAACAGTGTTACTATGACCAATTTTAAACAAATGTTATTGCGGATACTTTTAAAAATTGCGAAGTTGGTAACAGTCTAAGTGTCAAATAAAATCTTTCATTTAAGTTGTCATTACCTGTCATTTACTTATGGAAAATTATTGAAATTAGATTTTTTATAGTAAAATATTTACATGAAACAGTATTAGGCCAGTCGGCCTTCTCCCTTCAAATTCATCCACTACTCTGACCCGGTTAAAGGTACGATAAAAAGGTTCCAAAATTTGAAGTCAGCATGAAATTCTCCTTCGTGACAAACTTTTAAGAAATCCTTTTAAAATAGTAAACATCTGCAAATCGGCTTAGGTCTTATTTTTTCATCTGAAATTTCGACACGTATTAAATAAGTAATATTGTTTATCTTTAATCGTGCCGAAGTTTCACATAAAAGAATGAGAATTAAGTCCATTTGCAGATGTTAAATATTTTTGAAAGATTTCCTATAAGTTTAAGTTGTTAGTGACTCGCGAACCACTTATTGGCAAAAATCATGTAATACATGACATGATAAAGAATTTCATGATGGATTCAAATTTTCAACGCTTGTTATATCTTTAACCGGGTCAGTGTGGTGTATAAATTTGTTGAAAATCGTTGAAAAAAGTATTTTTCTACAGTCTATATACAAAGTAACCATTTGCGCTCTTTTTTGTCAATGCAAAATGTCACTTTGTCGCGAATGAGCGGCAAACACTCGCTGTCCAAATTTCTAACTATACAATGTTGAGAAATGTTACTTGTGTACATTCTTAATGGAAACGTTTAGTCAGGAACTAATGGTACTGTAGTTTCACATTTACCACCTTCACAAGTCAATCTGAAATAACTGCTCTGTCGGTTTATTATATAACCAAACAAAATGCCGCACTGTTCTGAAAATAAAATAGGGCATTCATTTACAAAAACAAAAGTCTAAAATGCTTAGATTAGATTGAAGCAATAGCTCAAGAAGAATGGAAAATAACGATAAATTAAAATTAAATATAAAATAAATTGTGTGAACAGTTGTGCTACCACCTGCACAAGTTTGGCCTGAACGCTCTCAATGACCATCCACTTTTTCACTGCACTAGTTTAATGTATTTGTAACAAATAAATTTTTGTTATCGTGGAGGATCCCATTGATTTCGAGAGAATGCCGCGCTGCTGCGTCGCGCGTCTACAACCTCTCAATCGACAATGTCTCATTTTGTGCTCTTAACACACAAATAGCTTTTAAAAATCATCAATAATTGACTTCTTTCGATGTCACCACGACTGTAAACTGTTATAAATAGTAAAACCTATTAGACAAAGTATTAAAAACTTAATATTGTTAAGTAATTGAAAATTTTTCATAAATTATTATTCTATTTTAAAATAACTCTTTGAGAGTTCGCCCTAGATAACCCTTTTTGTACAAATATTTACGAGCTTTAATTTGGCATTCTTGTAAAATTTTGATACGGGCTATAGTTTTTGCACCTTTGATCCAAGATGGCGGCTCGCGCCGAGCCTCCCCAACGTCAAAAACTTTAACTTTTCTTCTCCGTTCCGACCTAAACAACAAATGTTAAAATTGCTTCTACACCACATTTTGTAAGGCAAAGGTCTTTTTTTGTCTCCATTGACTGGATTAACGAAACATATTTTTTTCTTTTTCCACCATGGCCCACTTAAATTAAATTTAATAACTAATGCAAATAAATGTAATTTAAATATTTTCTATTTTACTAAAAAATTATAAATTTTCAACATAGGACATGCTACATAAACTACACCTATTTTTAACGAAGAATTCATTTAAATAATAAAAATCGGATGTGGCCAGCACATAACCTCCCGTCAATTCCATGTTTAAAATATCAATGGGCTTTAAGTAAAGTATGACTTCCAGTTGGTCATTTGTACACAAAATCTAATTTATTGTTCCAATAAATAGAAAAGTCTGTAATACAAAATTTTGGATATTTTATTTTTTCCTCGAAAAAAGAACTCCAAATTAAGTACCACTTCCGTATAGTAGTATAATCAAAATCTAATATGTTGTTTCAAATTATACACGAATTTTAAATACCAAATTTGATAAGTTTTGGATCATGTTTTAATATATTTTTTTATCTTTCTGTAAAATACTACTTTCGGTTTATCAATTAAAAAAATCTAATAAGTCGTTCTCATCAATATGAAAGTTTTAAATACCAAATTTGAAAAGTTTTGGATTGTATCAATATATTTTTCACAAAAATATGTTCATAGCTTCAAATAAAGTATTACTTCCGGTTTATCAATTTAAAAAAAAATCTAAAATGTCCTTCCTATTAAGGCGTATTCAGACTCGTGAAATCACCAGCTTGAAACTATAAATTCAATCCTGTGCAATGCCTTTGTGCAACGCCTTTGCGCAACGCGTTCACAGTACCGAAATCACAACTTTACAATTTTCGATATCGAGTGTAGCGCGTTCTATTGAGGCTTTTTAGAATTCTACATATAAACTGTCAAATATACATCAAATTTTTAAATGACGCTTGTCAGTATTTGTTATGCGTGATTTTTCTTTAACAGAAGGACCAAATTAGAATTGGATATAATTAATTTAATAAATAAGGAACAGGATGAATAAAATTAACATTTTATTGTACAAATATATATGCAGTATAAGTTTTTTTTGTTGTTCAAATATGTATTACATAAGTTTTGTTTTGTTTTTTAATACACATACATTAGGTACGTTCAATAAGCCAAGCAAAACAAGCAACCGGAAGTAAAATTTGTTGAACGATTTTGCTAGCCTAGCATTTGCTTGATTTGCTCGCAAGCAATCCAAGCCACAATTTTCTTGCTTGTCTTGCTAAGTGTCAAATATAATGGCGGGAAATGCAAATTTTACATACATGAAGTTTACTTATTTCTTTATATAGTGTGTGTCTACCAACCACATGTAAAAAAGGCTTTGAGAGTTTTGTGCTGGATGTTTATAACATTATTAAACTTGAAATATTTTGTTATAGTCAATATAGCTTCTTCCAAATTAATCCCACTATCTGAAAATAAATATTTAAATTCATTTTCGATATGTTCGCAAACCAAGAAAAGAAATACAACAGGTACACAATTACATAATGTTATATATGACATCTATATAGGTTTCTCGATGACAGTTGTGGATGACAGTTCGTCGTATAGCTAGCAAATCGTTCAGCGCACTAAGCAACAAGTCGCGTTTGCTTACCTAGCATTTGCTAGATTTGCTTACTTCATTGAACGCACCTATTATATATGCATAATAAATAAATTTATACAATATATTGCTGCCATGAAACTTGTCCAAGTTCACTATTTATTTTCTACGTTGTAGATTTAAAAAATGTTTGTTCCATAGATATGCAGCGCACAATATTCTGTGCCTCATTATAACCGCAACAAATTCATTATTCATTTTATTTCCGACTCTGAAACTAAGGTTATTTGCGGAACTGTCATCAAGACTACAACTGTGTTGTGATTGGTGCAATCAGTGACCAAAGCGTTGCACAAGATTGAAATGTTTAGCGTTTGCATACTTTTCGTTTGAAACTGATTCGTTGCACGAAACCACTGCACACGCATTTCTATTGGTCGAACGACTATACAAGATTGAATTTCTAGTTTCAAGCTTGTGATTTCGGAAGTCTGAATGAACCTTTAATATAAAAGTTTTAAATACCAAATTTGAAACGTTTTAGTATATATCATAAAATATTTTTCACGAAAATCTCTTCAGAGCATCAAGTAAAATATCATTGCCGGTTTATCAATTTTAGAAAAAATCTAATATGTAAATTCCCCTTGATATAGAAGTCTTAAATACTAGAATTGAAAAGTTTTGGATTATATTCTAATATAAGTTTTCATTAAAAACTGTTATGGGCTTCAAGTAAAGTATCACTTCCGGTTATCCAATTTTACCCAAAATCTAATCAAGTCTTTATATAAATGTAGAAAGCTTAAATACGGATAATAGAAATTATCGGAAGTTTGTTGTAAGAGTTATCGTCACACACACACACACACACACACACACACACACACACACACACGCACCACGCACGCACGCACCACGCTCGCACGCACGCACACACACACACACACACACAATCATCGTAAAAATAGTAAAAACGTGTTGTGGGGACCCTAATTCGTGCTTATCTACTGAAAACTCACTTCTAATTTTGTGAACTTCAACTTTACGTTCACGTAAAAATTACAATTTTCAAAAATTTTCTATTATTAAAATATATTATTGTAAACAAAAGCTTTCTTTATAAAACTGTTTTTACAGATTATAGTAATTCGTTTCCGTTCTCGAGATATAGAGTGATAAAGGTGGCCGTTATTAGTGAAAAAATCAAAAAAGTTTGATTACGCCGGAAATGGTTGATTATGAGTAATTTTTTTTATGGTTTCATACGTAAAAATTTCTACTGAATTCAATGGTAAAATAAATATAGCATTTCAGTTAGAGTCTACGTCCAGTTAAACCGGAAGTGCTACTGTTTTCAAAATATTAGCTGAAACGGGCATGTCGAAAAACTCTTACATACCAAATTTCGTAAAATAATATTGAATAGTTTTTAAAATAACGATAACGTAAAGCTGTATACCTACTTTGTTGTAATAAAAAATTACGAACTTAAATAAAATAAAAAAGGTCGTGTTCTGTCACAAGACCCAACTATCTATGAACACCCAGCATTAGGTTTAGGGCGACAGTTACATCGATTTCTCAGACTTCACAGTGAGCAACTCCGATATTAAGGTTAAAGTTAAAAATTAACCACTGAGTTACAGAATAGGGCCCAAATTTGGTTAATTCTGACCTCGCATCTTGTCACTATGCAACCAAACTCAAAATTGGCTAACAGATCAAAACGTACCATTTGTTCCACGAAACGACAATTCCCCTAATCTTTTTGGGCTCTTTTATCTCGAAAAGTTTATGATGAAAGTTTTGAAGCGCAAAATGAGGACAAACTTCGACGCAGAATATTCAGAAATTTAGGAATGTTAGAGATATTGGTATAAATGTCGCCCAGACCCAAAACCCAATGCTAGGTATCTGCAGAAAATTGCACCTTGTGGAACAACACGGCCCTCTTTATTTTATATTATTTCATAATTTTGTTGTTTATGAAACAGTTAATTATTAAGAATTACAATAAGTAAATAAATGTATACTTTATTACAAAAAAAAAGAAATGTTGATATTTGTGCCAAATCTTATGAGATATACGTTATTTCAGAAATTGTCATTTTAATTTTAGAACTTGTCCAATATAATTCAGAGTAATCAATTTATTTTATTTAAAAAAACACCGATAATTTACTTCTAAGTATTAAATACTTAATATTGTTTATTTTTTGTGTATTTTTTTTTCATAAATTGTTATTCTGGTTAACTGTGTTTAAAAAAATGTAAGAGTTCATTTTTGTACAAAAATTTACGCGTTTTAATTTTGTATTCTTATAAAATTTTGATACGGGCTACTGTTTTTGAGAAAATAACCCAAAAAAAACTCATTTTTTGTACCTTTGATCCAAGATGGCGGCTTGCGCCGTCTTCCCAAGGTCAAAAACTTGAAATTTTCATCCCCATCCCAACTTAATCAACATATGTAAAAATAGTTTTCGTACTCATGCATTGAAATGTGTTGTTTTACGTCTCCTTAGCAACGTCCGAAACGTCAATTTCCCAGGTCTCCATCAGATAAGCGACCGGGAAATTTTGGAAAAAACACTCTCCTATTTCTAAAGCATTTCTTAAAAAAGTATAGTTTGTCAAACATTCTTTCGCTTAATAATAATAATAAAAATAATAATAATAATAATAATATATTTAATTTTAAAATAATGATATTAGTGCATTTTGTTTACAATATTGGCAACAATTTCTGCTTGGTGCGAGTCGGCAAGATAGAGCACTCGAAAAGTCGGTAAAACATAACCAACAAACGTAATATAATTGGAACAAAATATTAAAAAACTTAACAGGTTTATTAATTTAATTTGCTATATAATTCAAGTGAAATACTTGGTAAATAATAAATAGTTATTTAGATACCATGACTAACAATACAGTACATAAAAAACATTAAAATAATTTAAATTTGACACATCACTCTGAAATTAGCTACAAAGCAGTGTTATGTAATAAATTTTTAATAAATAAAATTATTTGTAAACAAATGACTAATTATTAGTTTTATACTATTCGTACGAAAAATATTGTACAAACTACATGCGTGAACTTGGTTCTCGCATGCTCACACCGCCAAACACTCATCCAGGAACCAAGCATTCACGCACTTGGTATATAAATAACTATTCTACATCACCCTTTGCAGGGTAAATAACAATAAATATTTATTTATATCTGAATTACATTTTTTGGTGTTTTCTGATATTAAATTGATTACTCTCAATTAAAAGTTAAATGTTTTGTAAATAAGCTCTTCTTTTCCTCAGAGATATAATGGCGTCCCAAAACGCCATAATGGCATTCTTGTTACTGGGAGAAGGATGGCATAATTTCCACCATACTTTCCCTTTCGACTACCGAATCGGGGAACGAGGACAGAAACACGTATTCGCTGCTAACGTTATTGAATTGTGTGAGAAACTCGGCTTGGCGTCAAATTTGCGCTGCGCCACACAAAACGAAATCGATCGAGCAGTTGAATTAAATAACAGGAAGATTCGAGAAGAAATGGAACAGAAGGAGAGAGAGAAGAAGATGACAACGGGAGTACATTGAACTATTGTTGTTGGAACGAAAACCACACTCTATCTGTTCTGGGGTGCGTTCCAAAACCTTACTCTGGAGTATCGAGTATGGTAAAATCCGTTCCAAAACTATTGCGCTTACTCTTAGAGTTTACGCGATAAACGTTCCAAAATTCGGAGTACGCACTCTAGAGCATACTCTTCGTACTCTGCTACGCTAGTAGGGTACGAAATACTCCAATGAGAATTTGTGTGTCTTACGCAAATTTTTACAACGAAACATACAGAAATCGAATTTGAAATAAAAATAAATCTTGAAAATTATCAATACATTGGAGTAATTGATAATTATTTATCTTATAAAAAAGTCATTTAAAAAACATAATAGTAAAACCCGTATTAATTGTAAAAAATGTCTTGATAAAACAGGAAGTGCACACAATAAATAATTTTTGGTACTCAAAATGTCGTATCAAAAAGATATTTTCTTATTTTAAGGTTATGTTATTTTATTTACTCATAGCCGTTCCGAAATACTCCGGTAAATATAGTCACGTGACCGTACTCCAAGTAGGGAATCCACTTACTTTGTATCTTTGTTTTGGAACGCACCCCTGAAAGCAATTTGAATTGATGGCTATAGCTACTATTTGTTAATATATAATTTGTAAGTCTTGACTTTAACATAATAAAATTTTGTTGACTAACTTTACTAATTCATTACAACCTTCACATTCATAATCAAAGTTCATTCTGGCTTAATAGACCATTCCAGAAATTTACTTTTTGAACTAAAAAGTTAGTGCCGTTAAATGGCGACATTTCAAGTTTATACGCGACTCCGGTATTCTGTTTTAAATTTTAGAACTACACAGAAGTTGCTAATATGAATTTGAATATAAAATATGATTTCAATTCTTATTTTGCAAATAAAAACTTATTTTACTATATGAAAAAAATTAAGTCCATTCATCAATCAATTATAAAAATTGTATTACTATACCTAACCTAACTTTTTTTTTTAAACCAGACAAAACATTTCAAATGGCATATAAACAAGGGTATATGGCAATCGGCACTAACTTTTTGTCGCAGTCTAATACTTGGCGCATGCGCTTTGAATTTCTGAAATGGTCTATTGGTTAGTATTTGTTTTAAATATTGTATACAAAAATATTTAATAAAAATGAATTTCTTTAAAGTTTTGTAATAGTTAATAATGAACTCTTTCATAAGCATCAAATTAAGGATTAAAATGAAATAAAGAGGCCCGTGTTCTTCCACGAGACGTAAATATCTGTGAGCACCTGGGTTTGGGTTTGTTTTGGACGACATTTGGGGGAGAAATGCCATGAATGAGACAATTTTACAAATCTTTCATTAAAATCATTATTATTGATTCTGGACTAAAAGTTAAAAAATCTGATGTGGCCAGCACATTACCTTCCGTCAGTTCTATTTACTTTGTACAAATTCCACACAGAAAGTTTCTTGCAAAAGATTCAATATTTCTAGTACATTACCTTAAGTCAGTTCTATGTATTTTGTACAAATTCCATACAGAAAGTTTATATATTTCCAGTAAAATTATAATACAAACATACTATGTCAATTGTAGGGTACCTTTATATACAGGGTATGGCCATGGGCCAAGATCGCCGCCAATACCGGCCCGTTATCAACATAGGCGTAGTTAGGGGGGTACTTGGTGGTGCTTAGCACCCCCAAATTTTGAATTAGTACCCCCAAATAAAATTTCTATAAATTTTAATAATTTCATTTTAGACATCTATTCATATTGACTGTTATATTAAATATTATCAGCATATTAAGAAAGAACCTTCAAAGCAAAGAAGGGAATTTAACTATCATTAATGATGTAATAAAAAAATATTAGAAGAACAGCGAACTGACTATGCCTTTTTGTACTCATGGAGAGATATTGGAATTGCTTAAAAAAAATAACAATATTGAAATTGAACCTATTAAATCTACAAAAATAAAAATCTGATGTGGCCAACACATAACCTCTCGCCAGATATTTTACCTGGTTGTACGCATAAAACGAAAAATATTTTTAATACAAATACATATATTCATTTCTCACTACAAAATAATTCTCACATATATTTGCAAAATCTATGGGATATTTTAAAATATTTTGTGTACAATACTTACATTTTCTTTATAATCAATATCCTGAAATTTTCTTTTTCTACTTTCCTTTTCTTTTTCTTTATATTCGTCATTTTTTCGCAAATTCCTTTTATATTCTTTTTTACGTACCTATATCTTTTGCGTTGTTGACTTTTTTTATTTTCATAATCTTCATAATAATATACAAATATTTTTGACAGGGGCATACAAATATTTTTGACAGTGACATTTATATGTCAATTACAAACATTTGAATTTCTTGCCTTGTAGTAGTTTGATCTGAGATTTTTTACATCAAATTATTTTATATGCCTTTCTTTATATCTAAATTTATAGAAGATATAATAATGAATTTATATTTATCGAATAAAGAATTTAACGTTCTTTAATATAAGTATTTACATAAATTTTCGATAAATAATATTTAGACGATTTTTTTCTTGTAACTACTACTTCCGGTTGTCCAATTGTTACCAAAACTGACTGGACTCTTCCCATTATTGTTAGATTGAGGAATCCGTAGTTAAAAATGTCTTAAGTCTCATAGTATTTGAGATATAGTGAATCCAACATCCACACACACACACACACATACGGACATCATCGTAAAAATGTTATAATCGGATACTAGGGACCTTAAAACGTGCTTATTCATTAAAATCTGGATATGCGATTTTTAGCATGAATACAATACCTCTCTTAGCGAGAGGTAAAAAAGCGAGTCAAAATTACTTAAAAATTATTTGGTTGCATCAACAATTGGATCTAGTTCACATGATACTGACTTACATACTCGACCTGATAATTCTTGATGATTATTCTTTCCGAATTCATATATTTACTTTACTACCATATAATGAGACTTTTAGCGCAAAGCTTAGCGTTGATGGCGGCATATGGATATTCTCCTAAGTACGTTTTAGAATGTACAGACTTTTGTAAGAATACACAGATATTATTGTGTGTAATCGTGACTTTTCATAGTTGTGGCACATTTATATAAACACAAAATATGGAATAATATACAACAGGTGCAATAAAACAAAGGTTTTTAAGAAATACAGCGCCCTCAAGATTGTCTTGCCTCGGCCGCAAGCGGCCTCGGCGACAATTTTTCTCTCGGTACGCTAAAGAATGATTTCGCGGCCTTGATATACAAATAAATATAAAAGTGTACTTAATCAAGGTACATTTGGTATTTTTTATAAACTTTATAAAATTATTATTCTCTGTTATGAGGAGAATTAAAAAATAAATAAATAATACCTAAGCTATTTTGCAAGAAGTTATTTTTCTGAATGGAAACAGAAAATTAGCTTCGCGTCGTGTTCCAAACTTCCTTTTCACAAACTAATATGTCATTTTAACACATATCATAAATAACTATTTTGTTACTTTAAATAATATGGGATCTCGTGGCCGCGTGCCTAAGTGTCAGGTCAAGAATATGGAAAACCGTGTTCGATCCCGACCGGCGCCAAATATTTCAAATTTTAAATGGCACAACATTGACCCCTGTGGTGCACTCTCCACGCCAGCAATGAGTGCCCGTGAGGTGATGCCTGGTAAGCGCCCACACGGTGCAAATATATCATTACCGATGTCTGTGTACAAAGCAGATTGGCACACCCAGCATTGGGTAATAAGCCGTGATGATATATTTTATTTTATAAAATAAATAAATAAATACTTTTTTATTTTGTAAACCAATTTTTTTTTTCTTTTTAAGGTAAGGGACTTTATCACCCCCTAATTTTAAAGTCTAACTTCGCCTATGGTTGTCAACTGTCAAACATACTGAGAATAGGATGAATTTACGGTTCCCTATTTATTTAAAAGATGGTAAGTAATTTGATATTGTATTACAGCGGAATATTAAATAATTACTTTATGAAATTATAAAGATAATAACAATTAATTTATTACATAAATATTATTATGACATATTTAGGTACCCCCATCTTATTTTCCAGCGAAAATCTTTCGTTATCCAGCGATTTTAAGTCTGTAAACTATAAATCTACAAACTATTTTGTTTCATATATTATTAAAAATAATAATGTTACCACTTTTTATGTCTCACAACAAGGAACATACGAATTAAACACTACATTCACTTACATTTCCATCACCAATAAGATCATAATTTAACCCGCTTATTTAGCTATTTCCAAAATTCTGCTCGAACTAAATTTTATCATTCCGATACCTTCACAATATCACAAATCTGCACTATATCTGCAGTCAGGTATTTATTTAATCTAATCCTACTTCACTTCTGATGAAATTGTTAGTACTTTTCACGTCTCACAAGGAAGGACACAAGATCAAACGAAATAACACTACATTCATTTAGTAAACCTTTATTCCACAATGCCCAAATACATAATAATCCTAATAAATTTCATTCCATTCCATTAAAACAGTGACGTAACCCGGGTGTCTATATAATTTCCAACGTAGTACGTCAGCCTCATGGTATTACGCCAACTAGAATAATTTGTATTTTGTAATAAATATATATATATTATATATATATATATATATACCGGGTGGAACATCATACCTGTGTACATAGGCGATTCATATGAGAAAAAGTTTTTTCGTGCCCATTGCTCCCCAAATTATTTTAGACAAAAATGCTTCAAATAAATGTTGTGGGGCATAAAATTCTGCATCTAAATCAATAAACAGAATTACTTTTACATGCTTTGTAACGACACAAATTAAATAAGAAAATATTGAAAATTACGTTGAAAATATCAAATAGCCATGGAATTGAAACAAAAATAGAAACAAATAAATAGGTAAATTAAATTCATACAAAAATCTCCATACCTATTATTACGACAATTGTACATTTCAATGAAATATTTATTTTTTATAGGATTTTTATTGAAAATCTTTTTAAATTGGAAATAATTCATGTAAACATTAAGACCTATCTACTACAATTCAAATTTCAAACAGTAATTCTCTGAATAAAATAATCACTACAATTTATTATTATAACAAATATTCGAATAATCCTCCGTTTTCAGCCAAGCAATAACCAAGTCTATTGTAGAATGAATTTCTTACATTAGCGAGCTGCCTATTTGTGATTAAGGCGCTCTCCTCCATGATAGCTTCTCTCAATGAATTAATATTTGGGTGGCGCTGCTTATAAATTTTACATTTAAGATGACCCCATAAAAAAAGTCGCAAGGTGCTAAATCAGGAGATCTGGCTGGCCAGTTTAAAGTTCCACCACGACCAATCCAGCGATTTTGAAATGCTTGGTTTAAATAATCTCTAACACTTACTCCGAAATGAGCTGGGCAGCCATCTTGTTGAAACCAAACCTCCTGATTTTCGCGCGCTACGCTGTCTAATACAGGGCCGATCTCATTAATCAAGAGTTCTAAGTATGTTTCAGAATTTAAGTTGCCAACGATCTCAAATGGTCCAATAATATTGCTATTAAAAATGCCTGCCCAAATATTAATTTTTTGAGGATATTGCGTTCTGGTGGTAACATTTAATCTTGGATTTTCTAGAGCCCAGTGCCTATCAGTTTGAACGTTTGGTTCATTGTTTAATGTAAAAGTACACTCATCGGTAAAGCAAATAGATGGAAGAAAATCACGATCCCGATTTGCTCGTTCTTGCATATCTTCACAAAAAACTCGCCTACTTTCTTCATCAATGGGCGAAATGTCTTGATGGCATTGCATCTTATAAGGGTGGTATTTATGTTTTTTAAGAATGCGCAATACAGTAGAATGAGCAATCTCACATTCCTGCGCTATTATTCTTGAACTTAATTTAGGATTAAAATTTATTAATTCCAGAACTCTTTGTTCGTTTTCTAAATTAATGCGATTATTTTTATTTCCTATAAATAAAGATATGATTTGTTTGTAAATCTCTTAAAAAATATTCAAATTTAAATTTACCTGTACTATTTTCCGCCGCAACACTTGCCGTGGATTCAAATTTTTGAACATACGCGCGTATTGTTGTAGCGCTTGGAATTGGGCTATTTGGAAATTTCACGGCGAATAAATCTCTAACTATACGTAAACAATTTCCACTATAAAAAGTTTTTATCTTCGTTAGAATAAACTGAATTCATTTTGATATTTTACCGTCAAATTAGTTATTTATCTGTCAAACGTCAGACCCGTCAGACATTTATTTGTTTCTATTTTTGTTTCAATTCCATGGCTATTTGATATTTTCAACGTAATTTTCAATATTTTCTTATTTAATTTGTGTCGTTACAAAGCATGTAAAAGTAATTCTGTTTATTGATTTAGATGCAGAATTTTATGCTCTACAACATTTATTTGAAGCATTTTTGTCTAAAATAATTTGGGGAGCAATGCGCACGAAAAAACTGTTTTTCTCATATGAATCGCCTATGTACACACGTATGATGTTCCACCCGGTATATATATATATATATATATATATATATATATATATATATATATATATATATATATATATATATATATATATATATATATAAATGATCGTAATTTGAAGTGACTGTCTACAAAGGATGAGAGAGAGGATAGTAGAAGTAAAAATGAAACAATGCAAATTTCTCCCAAAAGAGTACAACTCTTTATTTATTATATTAATAACATGTCATTAGTCATTAACTATTTTGGTATAACAAGCAATAGTTTTAACTTGTGTTGTGGGTTGTACAAATCGCCAGGCTTAATGTGTGATGTCTAAAACCTGATGCGTCGCCCTGCATTGACTAGGACGGCGAAGACGCATCTTCTCCGGAGATGCTTCTCCTTTGTGCCAGGGGAAAAACCGCCCGCAAAAACGGGCAGAGAATTGGCCATGACATTACCACATCTTGATCAGTTGTAGTAAACTGGATGTAGCCTGGACCAAATGGCTTCGTCAAGCAGAAACGTGATCATCAACGTCAACTTGATGTCATTAAGTAGCAGAAGATATTTACAATCATCTCTGTATTTACATAAATTAATTAATAATAATATTTATGACCCATGTAGTCTTGAGCTAATACCATTTCATATTCCACGAGTCACTTCAGGAAATAAAATACAACTTCATTTTAAAACAGATAGGATATAGGATTATGAATTGAAATCTCCAAGATAACTCTGTGTAGCATATAACAATATATAAAGTATTATTGAGATTGCCATATTTGGGGACTCCTTACCTAGATTAGATTTAAGGGTATATTAATAAACAATTTTTCAGAACATTACTTGTAAATTTTATATTTTTATTAATTATTTACTGTTTCAATACATTTTTATAAATTTATATAATCGTCCTGTAATTGGAATTTTCTATCCTGTTGGATTAATTTATTAATAAATAAATATAAAATATGGGCCGGTGTTCGGCACCCGGAAAAGTGATATAAAATAGAAACATGGCCGACAGTAGAGCAACATGTGTTTCTGGTTTAATAAATAAGTCAAATGCTGTAACAGACATACATGAAAATCAAGCACATCCCACTTAAGGGTTTAGCATAGACCCGAAAATAATAATAATAAGAGCTCGACTGACTCACCCCACTCTCTTAACAACATTCTGACTAACCGTACATCTTCATACAGCAAAAATTCCTTACCTTCAACATTAAAGTGACCGATTTTCGGTAGCGAAATACCGCATCCGGATCACAATAATAGTTACAAAACAATCATCTTTCGCCATACATATCTTTCGAAGCACACTTCTTTCGCTTCGGTCACATTCATATCCCGTAATGATATATTTAAGAAATAAGTGTACAATTATTATTATTACCCACTCTTGCCCTGAGTGTATAATAATTGGGGTAAACGGCAAAAATATAAACGTATAAAAACTATAAAGCTGGGCGACATCGTTAATTTATGGACGATACGAAAAATCTTACTACTATGCCCAGATTTTAAACCCGTGAAAGTAATGGTGAGAGCGGCGTAACTCAGTGGTAGATTAGGGGTGAGTTTTACACAACGAAGAGGGAGAGGGCGCCAGTCGAAATAAAATTCAGCCCCTCTCAACCGGACGTGTTTCGACACACGGCACGGAACTGGGAAGATGCGGCAAAAAGGAAATATAGTGATGTTAACGAGAATGGTAATAGGGGAACATGCTTCGAACATAAACTCTGTACGTAAAATAGAACGAATATTTAATAGCCGTACTCTTACAACCAAAAACCCCTTACGCCCGGTTCGCGGGAACATTCAAATAATTTTAATAACCAAACAATACTGAATCGTGCGTGTCTACGAGCAGTTGGCATTGACAAAAAGTAACTAATATTTCAAAATGTGCGCGTCGTTGGCCAAAGATATGCGCGTCAATCGCAGTAAATAAACAACTTGAACGGTATTCTAACCTAATCGAAGTCGTTCGCAGATTCGTACTCTAGTTTACAAGTGAATTAAATATACAAGTCAACCGCGAATCGGCTTGGTAAACAAGGGTGTACGTTGAAAAATTATATAAAGCGTAAGTACAACTAATATAAGTAGTCGATTTTGACATTACATAATACACATGAATGCAGGTTGAGATATGACAGTACGTTTGCCATAAATGAGTTGAACAACAGGGAAGCCGTTGTCCCAATAAATAACATGGAATAATAAAGTGAAAAGAACTCTTATCTGGTCGCTGGCGCTGGGCTGACACGGCTGGCTGTGAGTTTGGAGGCGGCAGATGACACCAAAAGCTCCGATCCCAGACGAGGTGTGTGCCGATAGCCAAACCAGGTGCACCAGGTGTTTTTCCCGTAAGTACAGGAAACTGTGGTGGTAGCTTCCAGATAATCAGTCGGAGGCGTCAAACAGCACAGGTATTTCATCAACGGAAGCTGAACAATCAACCTTGAGGTTCGATTCGGTAAACGTGACAAAACGGTAACGTAAGAAAACGTAACTTGAGAACGTAAACGAAAAATAAAAGCCTAAAAAGAACGATTACTGTTAGAACTCGAGGCGACGAAAATACAAGAGAACGGTAAGTGAATCACATGTGCAAACTCACCTAAGTTGATATGCGGCTTTAAAAGTAAATTCAGTTGCAGGACTGTATTAAATCCCGAATACACGGAGGAACCACTGTTCCAAAAAATTAGTTGCCGTACAAAAATTCCCTCACACGAGGATAATATTTCGGAAAATGATAAAAACGGTAACTTCAGCGACACCAAAATTGTACGTGCAACTCCACAGGCTGCTAACGAAGA
This sequence comes from Harpalus rubripes, assembly GCA_963082715.1. NCBI lineage: Eukaryota > Metazoa > Arthropoda > Insecta > Coleoptera > Carabidae > Harpalus > Harpalus rubripes. Next base: position 37,802,867 of record OY720456.1, read on the forward strand.
AGATTTGAAAAATGAAGATTTTGCAATCCTTTACCAATAAACACGTTAAATCTTTGCACAAGCGTCGGTGGAGGTCGTTCACCTGGCCTTGAGAATGAACTAGCTGAGTGGGTCAAGATGACGAAGACGACCGCAACGCGGGGACGTCATCAAGATTGACTGAGATGTAGGCGTAAGAGAAATCGACATGTAACATCTTCAATTCGACATCATGTGTAACATCTTCATGGTCACTGTGCAATATTTTGCCTCTCAAAACATTTTCTCATTCTGTCACAATCTTGAATTTGCTTATGTTTTCTTTGTAGCAAATTGGTAGATGGTACTGCATTTCGTTTGAGATGTTTGCTTGTCTTGTTTTCACTGCCTACAAATAGTAATCAAAAGTACAGAAAAAAGTATTTTAATAGCAGCCCTATTTATTTTAAACTATGTGCTTACCATGAAAATAATCATTTTCTGTGAAATGTAGAGAGCACGTGAATGAACTTTTTCCCTATTTGTAATCGCATAATCCATGCTGCATGTTTATCAATTAATTGTGTAACCCCAAATTTAGTTATGAATTCCACTTTATGTGTTCCTTTCTTAGGAAATAAGTGAAAGGATACGTTCGGATGTTTTTTTTTTACAGATTTACATCCTGGTACGCAATAATAATCGTTCGACATTATTTATTCTATCAAAACACAAAAAGTATCCCAATTATCTATATAAAACAGTACAAAATGAATCCTGGATAGAGTAGTTCCTAAAATGACCGCTAGATCGCGTAACACTTAGCTGCATTTGCCTATACATATATTATTAGTTGATTTTCAGTAGTATGGCTTCTAAAATTACACTGCTCGAAACCGTACAGGGATATTTTAATAATTCAATGTAAAATGAAAATGTTAAATTATATTCCAAGTATTTTTTAGAAAAAATAATACGTAATAGCTATTTTTCATATTATATTGTTACTAATGACGCAATTTTTTTTTGTTTTCATCATCTGATTAACATTTTTTTATAACAACGTGACATTTATCACAAGAAAAAATGTTATGTGCCGTTGGTATGTAACAAGCTGGGTTACGTGAAATTGAAGTTGACATCGAATTTGAAGACTGAGAATTGTCGTAAGTCGGTTATGTCATGGTTATACGGATACTGACGGTGTACGTAACCAACATCATGGCAATACACGTATTACAACCGCAATGCAAAACCGTCATGTCCAATTTAGTGGTCGACGAAATCTAACTTGTACTGTACGCCAACTCCAATATCGGTTAAATCGGACACATGGCGTATTGTTTATAAAGGTAATTAGTGTTCAAGCTTTAAAGGTAGGGAATCGCAGAGGGCGTCTTTTATGGGTATATGACCACCAAAATTTTGTTCTCCGGTGAATCCAGATACGGTATTTACAGCGATTCAATAAGAATCCGAGTATGGAGCCAGTCAGATCGCTTAAATCGCTAGAAGATATTCCAAAAAGTCAATTTTTTTAGAGGTGATACAAACATGATGTAGGTTGGCATAAGCATTGTAGGACAAATTGATCTCGTTTTGATCCAAGGCAATATGACAAGTCAAATTTACATTTAACAGGTTATTTTACCTGTCGTAGTACCATATGCAGATGCGGTGGATGAAAATTTTGTTTTAATGCAGGATAATGCTAATCCACACACTGCACAAATTGTAATGGATGTGTTATATCAGCAACAAATTTCGTTATTGCCGCAGACTCATTAGTCCCCAGATATGAATTCGTTAGAACATACTTTTGGGATATGTTGCAGAGAATGGTGACAAATGCAACTGACCATATTAGTGATCACCGAGACCTTTTCACAGTTATTCAAAGACAGTGGAAAACAATACCACAAGAAGACATCGAAATTTTAATTTTATGCATACCTAACTTTATTAAAGCATTTATAAATAATAGTAGAGGTCAATCTAGTTACTAGAAATTATATTAACTCGCGTGTATTGAATTTATATTACATTTAATCATTTTACATTTTAAGGCTGTTTGTTTGCTCACAGAATTCCTAATTAAAAGCTTAAGTTTAACTGCTTTTTTAAGTTCTAATTTGGGATTTCTGTATCATTTTAGTTAAATCATATTGTAGAGAAACAAGTTTGTTTAATAAATACATAGGAAAATCGAAGTTATACAACTTTTTTATAAATTTGATTAACATTTTTTGTTTTCTTTCCGACCATACCAAATTTATTAGTATTAACTTTATTTATTTGTTAAAATTAATTACTTTCTTTCGCTCTATTTTTATCGTTAAGGGATGTTAATTTAATATTTGAGAGGGCTATGGCCTATGACAATATTGTAGAACTGAATATGTAATGCCGAGGAATTGACGGAATCGTGCTTAATAATGTTATGAATGAATTAAGAAGACGTACTTTAGTATGTATTAATGTAAATTAGGGACGTGTTGAATAAATGTTTTGTTGTAAATTTCTTATTTCATACTACCATTAAATTACAAATAAATGAAATTAATGCTGTTTTCATAATAAATTTTATCTTCACTTTAACATTTTAAATTACAATGAAAGTTGTGTTCGTTTTCATAATATAACTTTAACACTTCTTCGCACGATCAACTATGGTCAAAAATATATCAGCTAGGGGTGAGTGGAAAAATCACGAGACTACTACGAAATATATACAATCAGGCAACAATACAAGTTAGCACTAGCTCAGGACCTTCGAACCCTATTGAGGTGTCAAAAGGTATCGTACAAGGGGAATGCACGAGCCCACTTCTCTTTGCCTTATATATATCAGACTTTGAAATGGCGTTTCGAAATCAAGAACTAGAAGGCGTATACATTAACCACAACACGGATATTTTATCGTTACAATATGCCGACGACATTGTGCTATTCTCTCACTGTCCCTTTGATATCCAAAGAAAGTTAAAAGTATTAGAATCATACTGCAACCCTTTAAATTTAAAAATTAACCCAAATAAAACCAAAGTCATGCATTTCCACCAGGGGAGACCACGAAAGCAGAAAATCAAATTCACATGTCAAGACAATGAAATAAGCTATACCACGTCATACACCTATTTAGGTATCACATATAAAACTTCGGGAATATTTGCAGAAAATGCACAAATTGTGTTCAACAAATCAAAGAAAGTAACAGCAAACATAAAAAATACTTTAATAAAATCTAAAACTTTTAACTGGGAAACTATAAATAAACTTTATGAAAGCTTAGTAATACCAACCTTATTATATGCTGGCGAAACATGGGTATTCAATTACTCAGACGTAGTTGAAAAAGGACAAACGAACTATTTTAAAAACATCCTAGGTTGGAAGAAAACTACACCAAACTACATTGTTCGGCAAGAAGTTAACCATAGCAAACTTGAATTATTAATTATTAAAAGTATGTTGAACTGGTGGCATAAAATCCTGCTTATGACAGAAACCAGATACGCAAAAATATGCTACAACAAACTAGTCTCTCTGAACGAAAAAAACTCGATACCAGCACCTAAACAAGAAAAATTAAACTGGGCAAGACAAATACAAATGATTCTTGACAAATGTAACTTTTCACATATATGGAAAAATCAAAATCTCTTAGAAGTCAAAAAAGAGATGACAAACATCGTAAACTCCTATAACCAACACCTATATAACACTGATATTAGGCGTATTTATGAGGCGCCGTTTGGGCCAAAATAAAAGTTTCTGTGATATATATATATATATATATATATATATATATATATATATATATATATATATATATATATATATATATATAAAATTTCGTGATATATAATATTTTGCTATGTTGATATATACAATTTTTAGTTTTATGAAATGCCGCAATATAATGAGGGCGCTCACTTTTGTGTTTTTATCTACTTATGTTGATAAAAGCACAAAAGTGAGCGCCCTCATTATATTGCGGCATTTCATAGAACTAAAAATTGTATATATCACAATGAAAATTGTATATATCAACATGGCAAAATATTATATATCACGAAATTTTATAAGTGAGCGCCCTCATTATATTGCGGCATTTCATAGAACTAAAAATAGTATATATCACAATGAAAATTGTTATATCAACATGGTAAAATATTAAATATCACTAAATTTTTTATATGTTAAGAAACTTTTATTTTGGCCCAAACGGCGCCTCATACGTATTACTCACTCCTCCTATAATCCTTACTACAAGTCTTATATTTTCGCAAATGTTTTCCAGTCTTTTAATAACTTTCCTTCCATAATCCTGAAGACCATAGATCAATTACGAGTAGCTAACACAAAAAAATTTCAACTTTTCCGAGATGGTACAAATTTCAGCTTCAATGAGCAGGAGTCTTGTTCAATTTGTAACACATACCAAGAAGACAGCCTACAACATTTCCTTTTCCACTGCCCCATTTTCGAGCCAATTAGAAGAGAGCATATCACAAAATACCTGGTCAACATCGATCCCGAAAACTACAACAAAGCACTATTATCCGAATTTACTACTAGTAAAGTGTACGATATCTATAAGTTTATTAACAATTCGCTTAAACTGAAGGCTTTCGTACAAAGCATCTAAAACAAACATGTAACAAGCATTGAATACCAAACCGACCATTGTAAACATATATTTGAATATTGTCAACCTCTTGTATAAGTTTTTCTTAAACAAATAAATTATATTATTATTATTTAACACTTCTTTAGCGAGCAGTTTCGCATTTCTTCAAATTATAGATAAAGTCTAAAAGTAATTTTAATTAAAGTTTTAAAGTAAGTCTGATTATAAAAACGGCCCTTATTAACATAATATCAAGAAAACAATTACTGTTATAGCCCTCTCACAAATTAAATTACATCTCTTTATGATAAAAATTGAGTAAAAGGAAGTATTTTTAACAAATGAATAATGTTAATACTAATAAATTTGATATTGTCGGAAAGAGAACGAAAAATGCAATCCAAATTTATAAAAAAATAGTATAGGACGTATTTAGTTTTACAAAGTTGATGTCACTTTCGTTTATACCGGAACTTCTACAATTACATATTTCACACACTTAAATCACAAATATTGCACTGATTAAATTATGTCCTATAAGCAATATGTGTGTCTGCAATAATAAGCGAGAAAAAGGGTGTATCCACTTTTTCAAGCACACTGTATACAGGGTATAACAGCTAAACCAGCTACCTCAAATAATTTCTATATTATTAAAGATACAATGAAATGCTATAAGACAATCTTATAGAAGACCAAAGGGGACATCCGTTTAGTGAAGAAAATATTTTTTTAAACCAGTGGTTCTCAAGTTACAAACAAAAGTTATATTTTCTTAAATGGGATGATATATATATTTTTTAGGCTCATTCGATAGAGTATTTTTTCTGAATTCAACCATGTGATTATTTTATATCTTTGCGTAACAAAAATATTGAGAAAAATTTAAATGAAATTTAAATGAATTTGATTTTTACAGTAATTTCTCAGTAGGCTATGTATGAAAAACAATTGATCTTAAATTAAAATGAAACAAATATTTGTTAATAACGTTATAAACAGTGTTTTATTTGATTTCTGTCCTAAATAATTCAAATTGAAAAATAGAAGTTTTTGTTTTTCGTACATAGCCTACTGAAAAATAACTATAAAAAATAAATATATTTAAATTACAACTGAATATTTCTCAATAGTTTTGTTATATAAAGGTATAAAATGTTCTGTTGTGTTCCTTATTATAGTAAAAATACACGATTATATTGAAATAATAATGACAAGACGTTTCTGACACATGTAATTATTTAACTCTCATAACAACTGACTAACTATGTTACATGACATCAATTAAGCTATGAATATAACACTTCCTCCTCGCTAATTTTATTGGCAGGGTGTAAATCGAACTGTCTTCTTTCGCTCTCTTGTAGAACGTCGCAGTTGGATATTTTCAGGAAGTTTGACAGTAGTTCGAACTGTCTTCTTTCGCTCTCTTGTAGAACGTCGCAGTTGGACATTTTCAGGAAGTTTGGCAGTCTGCGGAATGTTAGACTCTTTATCAGGTGTTTGCTGTAAAGTAATACTAGGTTGCTGAGGTGAAGGTAATTCTGGAACAGGTAATATATTCAAATGAGGTGCAGCTTTGCTAACACGATCTAATATAGATTTATTTAGAAGAAAATCGTCATATTCTTTGTATTTCTGAAGTGTAGATCCAATTCTCATTTGATTCTGGTGTCGGCGAACAATATGACCATTATTTAATTTAACTTCATACATCATTCTTCCTGAATTTTTAACAACTTCGCCAGATAACCAAGGATCACCATAAGTTCCATAGTTCTTGATGTAAACAATATCATTTGATTTGAATTTAGTTTTAACATTATCATGATGATCACTTGAATCATCGCTGGAGGGAATAATAAAATATAAATGGTTTCTTAGTTGTCTTCCATGTAACAATTCAGAAGGAGATTTTCCATTTAGAAGAGGTGTTGATCGGTAAGCTAATAATAATTCCAGTTTGGCCCGCTCTATATTACTTTCTTCTCCCCAACATAATTTATTTAAAGCTGTTTTGAAAGTTCTTACGAATCTTTCAGCTTCACCATTTGATGCTGGATGAAATGGAGCCGTAAGAAAATGCTCAATTCCATGAGTTAAACAAAACTGTTTAAATCTTTCAGCAGTGAATTGTGTACCGTTATCAGATACAATACATTCGGGTAATCCTTCAATTGCAAAAATTGCGCTAAGTGAGCGTATAGTAGAATCAGTGGTTATAGAATTTGTAGAGCAAACATAAGGAAATTTAGAGAAAGCATCTACTACAATAAGCCAATAAGATGATTTGAATGGACCTGCATAGTCGATATGTATTCGTTCCCATGGTCGTTTTGGAGTGGGCCACGGTTGATATTCTTTAGGAGGATTTGCTTGATAAGAACGACAGGCTTCACAATTTTTTAATAAACTTTCAATGTCAGTATTGATTTTAGGCCACCAGCAATATTTTCTGGCAAGTTGCTTCATACGTACTATTCCAAAATGTCCTCTGTGTAGAAGCTGGAGAATTTTAGCCTGTAGATTTGAAGGAATTATGATTCTACTTACATCAGTTTGCCATATTAAAACACCGGAAGTAACTGTTAAGTTTAATCGTTTTTCAAAATATGGTTTATACTGCTCATTTTTGTGTGATAAAGCTTCAGGCCAACCATATTCAATAAATTGTTTTACACGATTAAGAATTTGATCTTTACTTGTTTCCATTTCAATTTTTCTAGCGTCTATGGGAAAATCTTCTACAATTCCTCTTGAATCAGTATTTATTAATAAACAGGAACTGTCTTCAATCGAATCAAATTTGTTGTCTGGGCCAACTGGGAGTCGAGATAAAGCATCTGCATTTGAATGTTTTTCAGTGGCCCGATATTCGATGGTATAATTGTAAGACATTAGGAAAATTGCCCACCTTTGGAGTCTCTGTAAGCACATGACAAGAAGTTTCTTATCTGGAGAGAAAATTGCTAAAAGTGGTTTATGATCAGTAATTAGTTTGAATGGTCGCGATAATCCATATAAATATTGATGAGACTTTTTAACGCCGAAAATAATTGAAAGTGCTTCTTTTTCTATTTGACTATAGTTCCGTTGAGTTTCTGTCATAGTCTTCGATGCAAAAGCTATAGGTTTTTCTGAACCATCGGGATAGCGATGAGACAAAACTGCTCCAATACCATAAGATGAAGCATCTGTAGCTAAAATTAGTTGTAAATTTGGATCATAGTGAACTAACTTTGTTGCATTCACAATAATAGTTTTAAGTTTTTGAAAAGCTTGTTCTTGAGGTTGTTCCCATTTAAAAGAATTATTTTTACCTCGTAATAAATTTAATGGTGCTGCTATTTCACTGAAATCAGGAATAAATTTGCCATAGTAATTGTTTTTGCCTAAAAAGGATTGTAATTGCTGCAAATTTGTAGGTCTTGGTAAATTTTTAACTGCGTTTATTCCAGAGTCGGATGGGCGTATACCACTAGCTGAAATTATGTTACCTAAGTATTCCACTTCAGGTTTAAAAAATTCACATTTTTGTAGATTACAACGTAAACCATGTTCGTTTAGTCGTTCAAATAATTTTTTAAGTATTTCGAAATGTTCTTGATCATTTCTTCCAGTGACAATTATGTCATCCAAATAATTCGTACAGTAGTTTAGACCAGTGATTAATTGTTCAATGTAACGTTGGAAGATAGCAGGAGCACTTGCAATTCCAAAAGGTAGTCTTTGATATTGAAAAAGTCCGTGCTGGGTTGTGATCACTGCTAGTTTCTTCGACTCTTCATCTAATTCTATTTGAAGATATGCATCCGACAAGTCAATTTTGCTGAAACGTTGACCATTTTGTAATTTTATGAAAAGTTCTTCAGGACGTGGCAAAGGATACTGTTCAATGTCTAAGTGAGGATTTACAGTGACTTTAAAATCTCCACAAATTCTTACAGTACCATTTGGTTTCGGGACAACCACAATAGGAGCTGCCCAGTTTGCAGTTTGTATAGGTTTTATAATGCCTTGTTGAATAAGCCTATCAATTTCAGTCTTGACAGCTTCTTTTTGAGAAAATGGAACAGGTCGTGGTTTATGACAAATAGGTATAGCATTATAACGTAAATAAAAATGAGCTTTAAAAGTTTTACACGTACCTAATCCAGTTGCAAAAACATTAGGAAATTTCTTGCAAATTTCATTTACTTCTGTGTTCACTTTGACCATTTCAGGAGATTGAAATGTTTGAACTATATTAATTATTTCGTGCGAAATGTCAGAAGGATCTGTAAGTTTGTAACCAAAAGCATTTATCCACGAATTTCCAAAAAGATTTTCGCCCATGCGAGTGTCAGTAACATACAAACGTAAAATTCGAACTTTTGTTCCAACTTTAACTTCAACTGTTGTCCAACCTTTGACAGGAACATTGACATTTCCATAACTTTTCAGTTGACTCAAAGCAGGTTTCAAATTGGGTTTGCCTAATGTTTCATAAGCATTAAGCCCAATTATTGATACGGAAGCACCTGTGTCCACTTGAAACTTCAACGCTTGGCCATTGATCATTGGTGTAATAAATAGTCTGTTGGATGTAGTTTCAGATTCAATGAAATGAATATTGTTTCTAGTTTGGTTATTCCTTGTCAGACTCGTACTTCGTTGTGACTTTCTTTTATCATTTTTTGAAAAAGAATTTTTAGAATTACATACTGATTCGATGTGTCCAATTTTGCCACAATAATCACATTTTGCTTTTAAATGAAAGCATTGATCTCTGGTATGATTGATATTGCAGCCAGGACAAGAGCGAAATCGATTAGAAGTCTTATTAATTTGAACTGTTGACTTCTTTTGAAATGATCGCTTCTTATTATTGTATGTCGATTTCATGACATTGACGTTTACATTTTCATTAGTACCAGTGAGCGTTTGATTAGCAGAAAGGGTAGATTCGTATAGAGATGCGATTTGGTTAATTTTCTCTAACGAAGGATTGTCTTCAGCCAAAGCTGCTTTTCGAACTTGTTCAAAAGGAGTATATTGCCAAACCATATCTCGAATGTGTTCGTCGACTAAAGATGTTTTACATGCTTCATTGGGACAACTAAATCTGCAATCAGTAGCTAAAGCACGTAATTCAGCATTCCATTCTGCATGAGATTGATCAGACTTTTTACGTGACTGCCAAAATTTATGACGTGCAACTATTAATGGAATTGGTTTCTTAAAATGTTCTGATAATTTATTTGTGATTTCCTCAAATTTTAAGGAGTTTAAATTATCAGTACCAAACAACTTCTGTAATAGTTCATAAATATATGTTCCAACCCATGAAAGAAAATATGATTTCTTTGCAGAATCATCCGACAAACGATTTGCTTCGAAATGATGATTTAATCGCTTCAGATAATATTCCCATTCATCAGTTTTTGGCATAAATTCTGGGAAAGATGGTATATTAGATGGTGCTGTGACACTGTTTCCACTTCCACTGTCAGTTGTAGTAGTAGAACTGTTTGATTTCTCGTATAACAAAATTTCAAATAATTTTTGCATTTGCATTTGTTGCTGTTGGAATTGATCTCCAAAAAATTTAATAATTTGTTGCGTCTCAGACATGGTAGAAGTAGATTCTTTATCTCCGTCACTTTCAGCCATTGTGAAATTATAATAAAAATATCTAGGTTCGAAGAATCCTCGTCACCAATATGTTGTGTTCCTTATTATAGTAAAAATACACGATTATATTGAAATAATAATGACAAGACGTTTCTGACACATGTAATTATTTAACTCTCATAACAACTGACTAACTATGTTACATGACATCAATTAGGCTATGAATATAACATGTTCATATGGTTGAGTTCAGAAAAAAATACTCTATCGAATGGGCCTAAAAAATATATATCATCCCATTAAAAAAAAAACTTGAGAACCATTGATTTAAAAAAAATATTTTTTTCTCTAATCGAATGTCCCCCTTGGTCTTCTATAAAATTGTCTTATAGTATTTTGTTATATCTTTAATAATATAGAAATTATTTAAGGTAGCTCGTTTAGCTGTTACACTTTGTATATATATATATATATATATATATATATATATATATATATATATATATATATATATATATATATATATATATATATAAATTAAATTTGTATTCAACTTAATATTGAAAAAAAACAAAAGTTTATTTTCATAAATTTATTTATTGAACTTATATTCTCTAAGTACAAAGAATCACTTATCGAGTCGATATGTAACGTGGAGAGTCGTTAATACAATAATGAACGCTTATCACTAGAATACATAGATTTTTATAACTACAATCCCAGAATAATCTGGTATATACTGGTTATAGCAGAAAAGTACAAGTGTCAACTGTTATCATGGTTGATAACAACTTAGTAGTTTTCCTATATGATCAAACAAAGGAAATGGGTATAACATAATTCCTCCCCTCAAAGATTGAACTTTGTTTGATCATCCGAGGCTTTTGAAAGTAGAGTCTTATTTCACAGAGTGTATTGTTTTAATGGTATTTCGTCCTTTTCAATTGGAACATTTTCTTTTTTTTGTTTAAATAATTTGTTTCTCAATAAAACTCTATTCTTTACAATAAGGTATAAACATATAATAATTATAATTATGGTTAGTAATACATATTGGTAATGGTAATGGGGTGTTTCATGATGTTTGTTTAATTCTTGGAGTTCAAAAAGGCTAAGGTCTTTTAGTTTTACATACTTAATGTCTATAGTTTTCAATGAATCTATTTTGTTTTTAATAATATCTGATTTTTCTATTTCCAAAATTATTGGTTTGCTAATTAATTTGTTATTAAACTTTCTACCGTTTATTTGGCAATTTGGTTCAGTAATTTTGTAAATTCCTTTGTCTTTCAAAATTGTGTTTTGACTAGAGCACTTTAATTCTTGTGGTGTGTCTATTTGAATAATATAAATTATGTTGGAGTTTTCAATTTCGATAATATTATTTTCTTTTGATATTTCCCTAATATTACAATTTTTGCTGTTGTGTTTTTCCATTAATGTTTCTGAACATAGGTCTGTTGTTTCGAATTTTGTCTTACAAAAGTTTTCGTAGTTCACAGTTATAAGATTTTCACAAATATAGTTAACATTGTTTATTTTAATTAGCAATTGTTTTATGAAATTCAATTCAAGGAGTTGGTTTTGTTGAAGGAAAGGTATAGGGGTGATTTGTCTTGTGACATATTTGGTTTTTGAAAATTTCGGAATTATTATCAAATATTGTAATTTGTTATTTTTTATTCTACAATATGAGTGTATGAGGTTTAAATAGTTTAAATATTCATTTTCTTGGATGTCTGTATTACTTTTTATGATGGTCATTAGTTCTTTGATATTTTCATTTTCCAATAATGATATGTGAAAAGTATTGGTACTACAAAAAGCTAGGGTTATTTCTATATTATTTATAATATCGTTAAGTTCTATAATATTATTATTTATTAAGTCTAATGTGTTGGAAATTATAAATACGTTTTCCCAACTAATAGTTTCTCTTAGGACTGTTTGTACATGTCTAAGTTGGCTTTGTATGTTTATTTGATTATCGCGTATGATTTTGAATTGATTGTCATATGTCAAAGTGGCATTATTTAATTGATGTGCGATAAGTTTATTATTATTGTTTGTAATTTGGATATTTTGTTGTATTTCTTCTAATAACTGATCATATTTCTCTTTGTCGTTATTGTCGAGGTTTCCCGTAATTTGTTTAATTATGGAGCCAAGTCCGTTTAGAATACCGCGTCTAAATCGTCTAGGAAAGAGTATGTTCAGTCTTTCTGACAATTTAGAATATTGTTTTATTACATGCATGTTTTTTGTGTTGATTTCGTTTTGGTATGATTTGCTCATATTGTTAGTAACGTCTTTGAGTCTGTTTACCTGATTTGTTATAATGTCATGGGCGTCGAATATTTTGTCTATGTTGTAAGTATAATGGGCGTAAACTGCGTCTTCGAATACTCGCGCTTCATTTAGTTCAACTATTGAAATGCCGTTGTTGTCCTTTTCAATGGATTGTTGAGATCCATGGATTAGGCTGAAAAGATTTTTATGGTTTTAATTTATCTAGTTTAACTTTTCTTTCAATACGCTTTCCAATGACGTGAGCTGTTTTCATATTATCATCTATTTGTTGGATTCTAACTTTTTCATATAGAGGTTGTTTGAATTTTTTCATTAGTCTAGGATTTCGTTTTAAGTATGCATGATCTTTAATTATTTCATTTGGGGGGTTTGGTTTAAATCTTTTTGCTTTATCGTTAAAAATTTTATCTTTTACTTTCATATTTTCCTTACGTTTATTTTCTTGGTATGTTTGTAATCGTTCTTGTAATGTTTCTTGTTTTGAGGGAAATTTGTTTGCGTATGATTTACCAAACAGAATTTCGTTGGGTGTTAATGACGTGGTTGCACTTATTGAATTATTGTAGGCGTGCATGGCTTGTTCGATAATCTGTTTTAATGTATTTTCGGGAAATCTTTTGAATAATATTCTCATATGTTCGATTAATGTAGAGTGAAATCTCTCTATTTGATTGGATTTTGGATTACCTGCTGAAGTAATGTGTAAATGAATATCTTTATTGTGACAAAATGTTTTTAATGTTAGGTTGTCAAATTCTTTGCCTGGGTCGCAAATTAATTTGTTTGGATACTGATAACTATTGCAAAAGCATTCTATGTGATCGCATATTTCTTTAGCTGTTTTGGATTTCAATGGGTATATTCGGGTGTATTTTGAGAATTGGTCTAGGATGGTTAGGAATATTTTCCCGTCTAATGTTAGTAAATCTGCGTTAATAATTTCGAAGGGCAGATTTGGGGTTTCGGTAAGAATGTCATTAATTTTGATTGGTTTCCTATCATATTTGCAAGTTTTGCAAATTTCACAATTATTAATAAATTCTGTTATTGTTTTAATCATATTAGGCCAATAGTATTTTTGTTTTAATTTGTCATAGGTTTCTTTTATTCCTCTATGATTTGTTTTTCCATAATGATATGAATAAACAATTTCATTTTGTTCTGCTTGATCTTCTATATCGTCTACAATTTGGTCTACTTTTGTTAGGTTAATTGAAAATGGTTCAAAATTTTCTTTAATAATTTGATTTACCTTGTTTTGTAAGTCAACTGTTTTGAATATACAAAAGTATCTAACTTGTGGGACAATATATTGTTTCAAAAATTCTAATATTTGTTCGTTCTCTTTTCCTGATTCTAATAGAACTTCTAGTCTTTGTTTGTTTTCAAACATTTTCTTCATATTAATTTTGAATTCGTTTTGCGTTTCAAATGTAATTTGGTTGTTGGCAATGTTTAAGCGATTTTCTAAAATTTTCATTCCGTTTACTGGGTTTTCTTGGTCACTATGTTTTGTGCCGTCAGTATTTGAGTTTGTTGATGAATCTACATCCGTGTTGAGTAGATTGTTATTTAATTCATACAAATTTATCTTTATGTTTGTCTCCGCGAATATGACGTTTAATATTTTTATCAATTCTTGTTTGTCAAGTTTGTCCAAGCCGCAAGATAGTTGTGGAATGTTTATTTCAAAAATATCGTTTTTTATGAGGAAGTCTCGTAATTCTTTTATAGCGGATTTCAACATTTTTACGTTGGCGTTTTCGTAGTAATTTTGTTTGGTAATTAAGTGAATGATTTGTTTATTATTAGAATTTTGAATAATTATATTTGAATTTTCCTTTATATTTTCTTGACAATGTTTTTTACTATTGAATAATGAGTCGACTTGTTTAGCTAGTCCTTTGCCTAAATGACAGTCTTTTGAAATGCAATGTGCGAAAATGTTAGTTTGCGTTACGTCACCTTTGATATTTTGTATTGTGAAAGGTTCGCGAATTCGGCTTAGAAAATCTGCAATTTTATTTGTCTTGCCCTGAATGTATTCGATATCAAAATTATATTCACTGAGTTCTAGTTTCCATCTCATCAACTTCTGGTTGGCATTTTTCATGTTAAAAAGCCATACAAGAGGACGATGATCGGTTCTTATTGTGAATTTTCTACCCCAAAGATAGGTATAGAAATTTTGAATGGCCCATACTATGGCTTTGAGTTCTTTCTCGACAGTGCTGTAATTACATTCTGCAGAGTTGAAAGTTTTAGAGGCATAACAAATAGGTTTTTCTATTCCGTCTTGTGTTTGTGAGAGGACCGCGCCCATAGCGTAATCGCTAGCGTCTGTTGTTAGTATGAATTTTTTGGTAAAGTCAGGGAATGTGAGGATGGGTGGATTTGACATGAGTTTTTTCGATTCCATAAAACATTCTTGATACTCTTTATTAGTTATATCAATTTTTGATCCTTTCTTTAAATTTTGTGTGAAAGGCTTTGTTAATTTTGAAAAATTGGGTATAAATCTTCTATACCATGATAATTTGCCTAGGAAACTTTTAATTTCTTTTACTGTTTTTGGAATAGTAATTTTGTCAATTGCTTCTACTTTTTTCTGGTTTGGCTTAAGGCCGTCTTTTGAAATGATAAATCCTAAATATTCTACTTCTGTTTTGAAGAATTCAGATTTATCAATTTGAATTTTGAGATTTGCTTTTCGCAGTTTATCAAAGACTTTTTGAATATTTGAAAGGTGTTCTTCTATGGTATTGCCAAAAATAATTATATCGTCTAAATAAACCAAACATATATCATTTACTAATTCACCAAGAGCTATATTCATCATACGTTGAAATGTAGCTGGTGCGTTGACGAGGCCAAAGGGCATACGAACATATTCGTAATGTCCAGATGGGGTGCTGAAGGCAGTTTTTTCTATGTCTGATTCTTCCATTTGAATTTGGTGGAAACCAGAGTGCAAATCTAATGTAGTAAAGAGTTTGGGTTTTCCAATTTTGTCTAGGAGAGTGTCGATGTTAGGGATAGGGAATTTATCTTCTTTAGTTTTTTGGTTTAGTTTGCGAAAGTCAATTACAAGTCGAGTTTTTCTTTTTCCCGAAGCATCAGCTTTCTTAGGTACGATCCAAATAGGGGAATTGTACGGGGAATAAGATTTACGTATAACCTTTTCGGTTAACATCTTTTGAATGTGTTCTTCAATATCTGATTCGTAAACTTGTGGTAGTTTATAATTTTTTGTATGGATGGGGATTTCATCGGAAAGGATTATTTTATGTTTGAGTACGTTAGTATGGGAAAGTATTTCACCTTCTTGTGGGAATAAGTCAATGTTTCTGTCTATTAGTTTATTTAATTGTTGTTTTGTTTTATAATCGAGATGGTCGTCTCTAATTTGTAATGCATTGAAATTTGTTTTTACTTTGTTGTTGAATTGATATGTTTTTCCTTTCAGGTTTAAAGTTTCTGATTTGAAATTTATTTTTACATCTAATTCTTTGAGAATTTTGATTCCAAAAAGTAGATTGCATTCACGATGGAAGTCATGGATGTAGAATTCAAATTCTATTCCTTTAATTTTTAACTTTACTAATTGTTTGAGCGTAATTTTGCCATTTGCAGTGCGTATTGTCATGGGTTGAATTTTTGGTTTGAGTTTTAGTTCGTCAACTAATTTTTTGTTAATAAAATTTATGTCTGAGCCTGTGTCAATAAGAATGTGGTATTGGTCGTGAGTAATTGTTGGGATCTGTCCGGTGTCAGATGTCATTACGTATTTTGTTCTTCTTCTGTGGATTCGAGAAAATTTTCATTCTGTTCCTCGTATTCTATTTCGTTTTGATTTTCCCCATTGTCATCAATTTGTGTTTGAATATCCTCTAAGGGGTATTCGTGTTCGTTGTTTATTTCGAGATTATAATTTTGGCGAGTTGTTTGAGTTGACATGGGAATTACATTTGTATTTCGCGTTTGAATCGACATTGGTGTCGGTTTGAATGTTCTGTTAGTATTTTGATAATTTTGTAAATTTTGTCGTGCGATTAAATTTTTTCCAGGACCTTGTTGTTGTGGTGCCTGTGGTTGATTAAACCTTATTGGTTGGTTAGGAAATTTCTGTCCGGGGAATTTCTGAGGTGGGGGTACAAATCTAAAGTTCTGCGCTTGTGCGGATGGTTTAGGAGTAGGATTGGGTTTTTGCATTGGTGAATTGTGCAACAGGAAGTTGAATTCGTTGTTAATTAAATATTCACACTCCTCAAGTGAAGTGGGATTTGCATTTATGAATGCGCCTTTTGTATTATAGGGTAAACAATCTATGAAGTGATGGACAATAATTTTTTGTATATGTGTTATTAAAAATTTTGTTTTGTCTTTACTCTTTTCTTGGGTTTCAATTTTCCCTTTGTAATTTTGAAAATATTTTGAATTTCTTTTAAGAATTTATAAATGTTATTCTGTTGGGGTTTTGTTGTAATTATTTTATAGAATAATGTTTCAGGTTTTAGCCTGTCTTCGAAGTTTGAACTTAAGTATGTTTTTAATTCTGCCCAATCGGAAAATGTATTTTCAGATATTATTAATCTAGCATCTCCTACAAATTTTGTTTTTAAAATTCCAAAAGCATATTTTCTATTTATTTCTGTTAATGTGAAGCATTCAAGAACTTCTTTTGCTTCGTCGTATGCTTTTATGAAAGCATGTAAATGTTTTACGTTTCCATCATAAGGAGGAACGATTTTCATGTAATGGTCAATGTCTTGTAGACTGATTGTAGTCATTGTGACTGGGTTTTCTGAGTTTAAATTTATTTTGTTAAAACTATCAGAGATTAATTCTACTAGTATACGATCTGTTTCGAACGTCTCGTATTCTATGTCACTATTTTCTGGTTATGACATATATTTGTTATATAATTTATTTTATTTATTTGTCTCGTCGTATAAACCCGACCTGACTGGTTGTTTTATTATTTAACAATTTTGTTTTGTTAGTAATTTTATAAGTTTGTCTTGCAGTATAGTCCCTGCTTGACTGGACAATTTTATAAATGTAAATACAGAAAGACTTACAGTACAAATAGAAGGGTGATGGTTACGCTCATCGTAGCGGGAATTACTGGTGTGATTCTGCAGGCCTTCGGAACGTGATGACTGGGTGTAGTCTCAGCAAGTTCTCGATTTGTGGGCTGGTACTTGGAATGTGGGTCGCCCTGTTTCACTGGTTGTGGCAGCTGAACAGCAAGGCTCTCCGTGTGGATTCCGTTAGAGATGGACCGTATGAATAGGTCTCTGATGGGCTACTGTTTTAGCCGTAAGTTCGTTGAGTTGTTGATGCCAATTTTCAGAAAATTGATATTTTCAAAGGCTCGAAACGTTTCGACTTCACTGAATTGTTAAGGCCCTTTTGGCATCCTACCGACTGCGCCAATTAAATTTGTGTTCAACTTAATATTGAAAAAAAACAAAAGTTTATTTTCATAAATTTATTTATTGAACTTATATTCTCTAAGTACAAAGAATCACTTATCGAGTCGATATGTAACGTGGAGAGTCGTTAATACAATAATGAACGCTTATCACTAGAATACATAGATTTTTATAACTAC
The DNA here is from genome assembly GCA_963082715.1 of Harpalus rubripes. Lineage (NCBI taxonomy): Eukaryota > Metazoa > Arthropoda > Insecta > Coleoptera > Carabidae > Harpalus > Harpalus rubripes. The sequence continues at coordinate 37,820,998 of OY720456.1, forward strand.
AATTCCAGAATAATCTGGTATATACTGGTTATAGCAGAAAAGTACAAGTGTTAACTGTTATCATGGTTGATAACAACTTAGTAGTTTTCCTATATGGTCAAACAAAGGAAATGGGTATAACATAATTTTTATATATATATATATATATATATATATATATATATATATATATATATATATATATATATATATATATATATATATATATATATATATATATATTCGTCACTGTTTTAATTATAATTATAATTTTTGTAGGATTTCAGTGAAAGGGCATGAAAGTAGAGCTCGTTCTGGATTGTTTCATCAAGCTTTCGGATTTATTTAATCCTTCATCAGGATGCTGTAAAATTATACATCAATGTAACAAACAGTAGTTTCAGTATGAAAACTTACAATAATGTGAAGTTGAGTTATAAAATAGCTTCATTGAAAAATATGAAAATATAGGTGTTTTACTACAATTTTGGAATGCTGGAACACAAGTTTACAATAACTATGGAGTCTTTTTATAACAATTAATTTATAATTAGTTACAATTAAATTTGGTTCTATTGAAATGTGTGTTCATCGCACTGGTGAATTCATGTGTATATATTTCATATATACATGATGAAATATATTTTCTTGTTTATGCAGAATTAAGTAATCAAAAATTAATTTATAGCATCCTGATAAAGGATTAAATAAATCCGAAAGCTTGATGAAATAATCCAGAACGAGCTCTACTTTCATGCCCTTTCACTGAAATCCTAGAAAAATTATAATTATAATTAAAACAGTGACGAATTCTCAATACGTATCAATAAGAAATGGGGTTCTTCCAATACATCCACCACCATTATGGCTTACAAGTGAAGAACTTATACAAATCATGAGCTACAACGAACAGCAAGATAGCCTCGATGAAAAATAGGAAAATATTTCTTCTCAAATGTCGACAAAATGGAGTCTACCCACAACACATAACTCATAACTACCAACAACGTCCCCAAAGCATCCAAGACTACAGTGAAAAAACACTACAACAAGTAGAGAGAATGTACAACAGGCTCAAAAAACAAATACTTATAATAGAAATACATGTTGCAATTAAACAACTTAAACAATTAAAGTCATACTTTAACAAGTTCTTGATCGTGACATCTATTTGCTATTTCAAACTCCTCGTTTTGAATTCAGCGCCATTCTCCCACCACAGAAACATCTGCAACCTCCTACCTGTTGAGAGAAGAACTCCGCAGTACGAAACATGTGCTCCAGTAAATTGCACGAATTTTTCTTTTCTCGTAAAAAATTTAACTTTTCGGCCATTTACACCAAATTTTTTATTAGTTTTTGATTATTTAATTCTGCATAAACAAGAAAATATATTTCATCATGTATATATGAAATATATCCACATGAATTCACCAATGCGATGATAACACATTTCAATAGAACCAAATTTAATTGTAAGTAATTATAAATTAATTGTTATAAAAAGACTCCATAGTTATTGTAAACTTGTGTTCCAGCATTCCAAAATTGTAGTAAAACACCTATATTTTCTTATTTTTCAATGAAGCTAACTCAACTTCACATTATTGTAAGTTTTCATACTGAAATGTTAACTACTGTTTGTTACATTGATGTATAATTTTACAGCATCCTGATGAAGGATTAAATAAATCCGACAGCTTGATGAAATAATCCAGAACGAGCTTTACTTTCATGCCCTTTCACTGAAATCCTACAAAAATTGTAATTATATATATATATATATATATATATATATATATATATATATATATATATATATATATATATATATATATATATATATATATATATAAATACCATAGGAAATACAATGGTAAAATTTTCATAATGCTGTAAATTCTGCCCTATTAATTTTAGAACAAAAGAGTAAATACAAAAAATGTTCAGAATTAAAAACTGCAACTAAAGAGTCCAAAATTATTGTTTGCATGCGTTTCGTGTGCAAAAGAGAGGAAAAATAAAAGTAATAATTTTTAGCTACTTAAAGAGTGCCATGAGCACTATCACAAAATTTTAAACAGTTGTATTGCTTGAATTTGACAGATGACATCTGTCATAAAGTTTTTAATATTATTGAATTGGATACATTTACCATATCAAAAAAAAACTCAATGGAACAATATTAACAGTCAAATATCAATTAATAAACTTTTATCTGCCAAAGTCAAATAATATGACTATTTAAATTGCATATTTTGTCTTGCATGGCACTCTGTAAAAAGCTTAAAGACGGATATTTTATTTTACTTTTATCTCATGGTAAGAACCTATTATATCAACAAATTTAGGCTAATTTGATGCAGTATTTAACTATGAACATTTTTTATGTTTACACTTTAGTTCTAAAATTAATAGGGCAGAATTTACAGACAAATGAAAATTTTACCATTGTAACTCCTATGGTCCATAAAAAGAGTAGACACACGATATATATATATATATATATATATATATATATATATATATATATATATATATATATATATATATATATATATATATATATATATATATATATATATATATATATATATATATATATATATATATATATAGGTGTTTCCTTTAAAACAGCCAGCGGTTTTTTGGGCGAACTAATGATTTTAGAAAAAAATGTTATATACAAGAAATGATCAAGAATAAGGGGCTAATTTATTAATAATAACAAACCGAAAATTCGACTAGTGGTTCTCAAACGGCAGAACAAAATTATATTTTTTTAAATGGTGTCCTATATAATTTTTTAGCCCATTAGATAAAGATTTTTTTCTGATTTCAGCGATAAATATGCTGTAGGGTTGTATAACAATTGAAAAATGGCATTAAAAATAATGTTATAAATATTACAATAGGCTATGCAATACACAGGTCTGTTGCCTAGTTACGCTACTATTAAACTCATTTTTTATTACATTATTTCTAGTTTCTAATACCATGTTTCTCGAAATAATTGTTAAATAACCCTATGCTATATTTATATCATTGAAATCAAAAAATAATATTCTATTTAAAGCACTAAAAATTATATAGGGTGCCATTAAAAAAAAATGTTTTTTTACCGTTTGAGAACCACTGGTTAAATATTCGGTTTGTTACTATTGATACATTATCCCCTTATTCTTGGTCATTTTTGGTATAAAATATTTTTCTCTAAAGTTGTTAGTTCGCACAAAAAAACCCTGGTTGTTTTAAAGGAAACACTTGTATGTGAATATGTTTTATTTTTACCCATTGGAAAGTATTTTTCTTTCAAATACTCCCAAATGATAGATAGATAGATAGATAGATAGATAACTTTATTCTTGCCCTAGGGCTTTGAATCTTAATACAATTTACTTAAATATTTGCATTGTCTTATATATATATATATATATATATATATATATATATATATATATATATATATATATATATCATATCACACATTATAAATAGGTGAGTAATTGCAGCTGGGCTCTTCTTCTTCTTTCGTCTCCATTCCTTCCGGGTATTCGTCAACTTCTTTTTTCGTCTTTCTTTGGGTGTTGCATATTCGTATTCTTCAGTTCTCCTTATGTTAGTATTGTGTCTCTCATTTTTTTTTCTTCTATCATTGATCTGTCCTCCACTGCGTCTTTTGTCTTTCAGCGGGATTCAGTGTCCCTTTTCTCTTCTTCTTTTGAGAATGATTCTCATGATCTCCTCTCCAGAGCCTGTTTCGTCTAAGAGTACTGTTAAGCTCCTGCCTTCTTTCCTCTTGGAGCATTCATAGAATATGTGCCAAATTGACTCGTCTTTTATTTTGCATATTCTACATTTTTTCTCTTCTTCTGTTTTCCACGATTTATTTTCTGAGGTCTCATTCCCGCATCTGAAACGTGCAATTAATTTGATTCTTTCTGCCTTTGAGTTCAATAAATATGGAGGCTTATCATTCGTTACTAGATGTTGATATAGTGGAAAATATGTCGATTCTTTTATTCTGCCTAGTTGTATTTGTGTCTGTATTTGCTTTCCTTTTTCTTCTAGTATCTTTACCACACTTTCTCCTCTTTCACGCATCATTTCTATACTAGTTGTCGAGTACCCGTTCCTTTCATAGAAGCTTTTCCGGGCTTTCTCCCATCTGGAAGTGTCTTGTTGATTTCTTTCCTTTTGTCTGATTTCCCGCCAGCATTCTTTTAGCAAGTTACCTTCCTCTAAATTTCTTATCCGTTCCTCAAATTTTGTTGCGAACTTTCCACTTTCAATTTTCATGTTATATCTCTTCGTCTCCTCTAGCAATATGTATGTGGGGGTATTACGGTCTACCCCTAAAATCCAACGTAAATATTTTTGATGTATCCGCTCTATTTTTTGTTGTTCTGTCCATCCCCATATTTCTGCGCCGTACATGATTATCGGTTTAATCATTTTATCGAAAAGCATTATTTTGATAGGAAAGTTGTTTTTGAATTTTTTTTGTCCTAATCCCCAGATCTGGGCCATCGCTGCCATGGATTTTTTCGATAGATAATTTATATGCTCCTCTTCTATATTGGAACGCTGGAAGGTATAGCCTAAGTATTTAAATTTTTTCACCTCTTCTAAGTCCTTCTCTTTCCATTTCCATTTTTCTTCTTTTCCTTTTCCCCCTCCTTTTTTAAACGTCATAATCTTCGATTTTTCACTGTTTAGAGTTAATTTCTTTTTATCAAGGTATTTTTCTAATAATTTTATTTGGTTCTTCATCCCTTGCTTTGTCAGAGCCAGAATTACAATGTCGTCCGCATATGCTAAGGACCATATTTTCCTCCTTCTTATTACCACTCCTCCGATTTGTTCTCTTTGCAAGTAACTTTCCAGGTCTGACGTATATAATGCGAACAGGGTTGGGCTTAATGGACAACCTTGTCGTAGTCCTTTTTGCGTCCAAAATTTGTCTGATTCTTGTTCCTTGATTTTAATTACTGATGTTGTTTCTTTGTAGATTTTTTTAATATTTTGTATGACTGCATTGTCTATACCTTTATTTTCCAATACTTTCATAAGTTCTGCTCTGTCGACTGTGTCAAAAGCGGCCTTCAGATCAACGAAGAAAGCATATAATTTTCCTTCTTTCTTTGAGATTTCTCTATTCGCTATATGGTTTAGCATATAGATATTGTCAGTCGTTCTTCGCCCTTCTCTAAATCCATTTTGTGTATCAGGCAATAGCCTTTTTTCCTCAATGGAATCTTTTAATCTCTGATTAATGATCATTGCGAACACTTTATATATACTGTCTAACAGGGTTATTCCTCTGTAATTTTTTGCTTCATTTTTATTCCCTGATTTATATATTGGAACAATCAACCCTTTCTTCCAGCTTTCTGGTAAGTCGTTTCCTCTCCAGATTTTATTAAAAAGATCTGTAATTTTTTGTATGATTTCTTCTGGGCAGTTTAACCATACTTCATTTTCTATGCCATCCTCTCCTGCCGCTTTTTTCTTTTTAAGTCTTTTTATTTGTTCTTTTACTTCTTCTAACGTGATTTCTTCTATAGTTTCCTCTCTTTTATCAGCATCTTTCTCTGGTATTGTCGTTATCGGTTTATCATTTGTCCCCTCTAGTAATTTCATGAAGTGATTTTTCCATTCCTCTAGTTGTATATTGGTATTTATCTCCTCCTTTATTTTTCTCTCTTTGTTCAAATATTTCCAAACTTCCTATTCTGTTTTTATATTTTTTATAATTTCTTCCTCTTTACCTTTCAATTCTTCTTTTTTCTTCGTGCATAGATTGTTATATTCTTTACATCGTATTTTATACTCAGTTTGTGATATGTGTCCCCGATGTAGTTGTCTTAGTTGTTTTCTGAGTTGTTTCTTAGCTTGGAGGCATTCTTTATCGAACCATTTATTCCAGGTATAATTATCTTTTATTATTATTTTCTTTTTTATTATACACTTTTTTATTTCTTCTACTAATTCATCTATATTTTCGTGTGTGGTATCTTTTAAACTATGGTGCAGGTTATGTTGGAAATCATTTATACCTTCATTGGACCAGTTTGAGATATATTTTATTCTTTTATTTTGGACTACTTCCTTTGCCTCTTTTAACGTGGTCCATAAGGGTGCATGATCTGATTCTGTTCTAATTCCGACTTCGATTCTTCTTAATTTACTTATCGCTTTCTGATTTGTTACTATGTAATCGATAACTGATTTTCCCTGCGGGCCATGGTAAGTAAACTCTCCCTCCCGGTCTCCATCAAAATTTCCATTTAATATGTTCCAGCCCTTTTCTTCTAGGATCTGAATCATTGTTTTCCCTTGTGGGTTAATTACTTTGTCTTTTGATTTCCTTGGTGTGATGTTTTCTTCCCAGTCATTTACTAATCCACCCTCTTCGCCTATTCTGGCATTGAAATCCCCTCCAATTATGAGATATTCTTCCTCCGTGTTCTGTATTTTGTTATTTATTTCATTTAGAACGTTTCGAATATTATTGTCATTGTACAAAGTTATTATTTTCCATGCTTCATTGTTAATTTTTATTATTCTTACTTGTATTTGTTCTTTATATTCTATGTCATGTTGTATTTCTTTAATATCCATTTTGATTCCTGTTAATATACCTCCTTTCGCTCGGCCCTTTTTATGGGTTCTTGTTGCGTGAATCGCGACCCAGTTGAACGTTTTCGGTAATTTATTTTTTATAGAAATCCACTGCTTTTGCTCTACCCATGTTTCTGTCAACCCTACCACATCAAATTCTTCCAAAAATTCCCAAAAATCTTTATCTTTATTATTTAAACCCGCTACATTCCAAAATCCAATTTTAATACCCTTGTGAGCGTCTCTGTGACTATTTCGTGGCCTGTTTCTTTGCGTATGTTCGGTATCCTTTGTTTCTGTCCTGTATTTGTTTAGTTTTTTGTATCGATTAATTTTTCTAGCTTCTCGTCCCAAAACCACCATTTTCCATCCACTTGGATTTTCTGGTATCCTATTTTAACTTCTCTTCCTTCTTTCTTATAATTTTTTGCCTCTTCTATTACACGTCTCTGAATCATCAATTCTTTTTGTCATATCGTTATCTATGTAGATTTTTCCGGTTTCTGTTCTCGTATTCAGTATGCTTTTCTTTGCCATTATACGTTGTTTTTCTTCCCATGTATTTGTTGTGGCTATTACTACTTTTTTCTCTTTTCCTACTATTTTATATTCTTTCAAATTTATTTCCAGTTGTAATTCTTTCTTTAAAAAATTTTCTATCTCTTCTTTTCCGTCTTTTTCGTTTATATTAAGGCCTTTTATTGCTAAATTATTTCTTTTTTCGTGTTTTTCCCTTTTTTCTAATTTTTTTTCTAGTTTTTCTATTTTATTTTCTAAGTTTTCTACTTGTTGATTCCATTTTTCTTCTTTTTGTATTAATTTTTCTTTTATTTCTTTAATCTCGTTTTTCCATTCAGCATTCTCGTCTCGTATAGTTTTTATTTCTCCTATCACTGTTGTAAACATATTCGTTATTTCGGTCATTTATTGATTTAGCTCATCTATTTTCTGATCCATATTGTTTCCGGCCGTGGGGGGCTCTTTTGGTGGGGTACTCTCTAGCTTCGCCGTGGGGGGTTCTTTTGGTGGGGTTCTCTCTAGTTTCGTGCTTTTTACGAATGGATTATCCGATTCGAAAGACGTATCTGCTTTTTTCCTTTTATAATATGTTGTGATGCTAGACTTTCTCTCTTTTTCCATCTACGCCTGCCTAGCAGTATCTCACCTCCCCTCTGCGAAATAACGGTTACCTATACGAAGGCGAATTTATTTTATATTTTTTCCTTTTATTATTATTTGTTTATTTTTTGATGTATTTTTTTTAATATTTATTTATTTTATTATTATTTTTTTTTATTATTATTATTAAAGCACACGGTTGTTAATTATTTATTATAATTCTTATTATTTTTTTTGTTATATAAATTATTATTAAAGTACTGATTTTTAATTATTTTTTATTGGTTATTTTTTATTATTAATATTATTTATTATAATTATTATTTGTTTATTATAATTTTTATCCGTATTTGTTGTTATAATTTTAGATGATAATGATTTCGTGATTTTAGATCTTAGTTTTTAGATCCCGAATGATGAAAAACAATAATTATTACAGCAAATTTTTTCAATAACAATATAACAAAACCATAACAACCATTCAATGGCTACTTTGTAATTTAAAATAGTACATCAAATGACATGTCAGTGTCAAACGATAAATGAAAATATACAAATGATTTAAGAAGTTTTAAAAAAGTGTTGCATAGTAAAGTTTCTCTTTTCTAAATAACTATTAGTTTTTATAAAAGTACAATGTACTGTTATGAATCATAGCGAACTTGTTAGACCACTGTCAGTTAGTTAAATTAATTTGAACGTAACTATAAACAAATCTGACTGTTTATTCCTAGCCCAGAAACGGATGACGTGAGGATCACAACATCCAAAACAGAGAGTACTTAGAGAAATAGCTCATTGAAGCTGTGAAGTTTGGAATATTCGAGGCCGGTTTCATAGACCGTAGTAGACTGTTGAGTTAAAGAGTTTCACTTTCTCTAACCGGCTGTTGGACTTACCTTTAACTAAAATTAGTTTAACTTTATTTACTGCAGTAAGGCCTTTTCTGTAACTTTTATTTACGTAACTTAAGTAAAGAAGTTTACGCTTCAAGTTGTAAGCCATTGTATAGAAATTTATTTTTTACCGATCGGCTTCGGCAAAATTTGAGAACTTTTGTTTTCATTGCGTTTGTTCGAAGAAAGTTTTTCATTCTATATTTATGTAGTTTACGTAACTTTTTGTTAACGTCAATTAGAAAATTACTGAATAAAAATATATCGTGTTTTTTTTTGTTAATTTTGATTAAAAAAATAAAAAATATCGTCCATATTTTGCAAAACCAATCAAAATTCTAATATTTTTACTTTTGGAAATATGATGTGCCGTATCTAAATTTTCAACCTAAATAAACTACCGTATTGTGTAAATTAAGCTTTATGCTACAGTGCCATCTATAATGTAAATTGTAAAACAAGCATAAATTTTAACCTATTTTGTGTAGTGAGTTGGCGTTAGCATCGTCAGTTTTAGAAGTTTATGAGTGATTGCAATTAAATTCAGTAAGTTTGACATTATACCTTGGTTTTTAATTATTCTCTTTTGCTAACTGTGTCATATATTTTAGAAGTATAAAAGCGTCATCATTTCTAAAGTATTTCACTGATATCGTACGGATGAGTGCATTATTGACATTTACTTCTTTGTGTAACTTCTCTTGAAGAAGACATAAGTATATTTGCATATTTCAATAAATGAAGTAGTGTTTCAACTCTGAGAAATATATAGACCGGGGGCTAGTGCTACGTGAAAAATGTATCATGGTATTCCAAATACTGACCCTTGGTGCTTACTTTAAATACCCTGAAGAACGATTTGCTGTCTTCCCCGGAAAAAAAGACGATCTACCCAGCTGTGGGTCATGACCCAAAAATGTTCAAAAAAATGACATTTTAGAATCTAGGTATTCTGTTTGGGACTTGCATAAAATGAAATTAAGTATATGTAAATGTTAGCCGATAATCAATGCCAGACATTTTCAAACGTTACGGGGGGCGGTAAAGCCTTTTATTGCTGTGCATTTTATCTAACAGAAATTGTTCATGCCATTCTATCCGGGCTTTGGTCAACTGACAATTTTTACCCTTCAAGACACAAAAAAATTATGGCCAGACACCCTACTTGTATATACGGGTCACAGCACCCTTGCGATTTGAACGTATCTAAATACACAGCTATTTTGGAAAGTGTCTGCATAGTTCGTATAATCACCGCAAGAGGCGCTAAAATTTTATCCCCTATTGAATTCATTCGTTATTCACTTTTAAGTATTATATCTTAAAACCAATAATAAACGTGGATTGTATGTACTGCTAATTCTATGCAACTAGAGTAGTTTTTTTATTAAGATATGAAAATTAATAATAGGTGGAGGCTAAGGTTAAATATAACTAAAACTATTATAACTACCCCTTAACCTTAAAACTAATTTTAATAAAAACTAAATACGTATTTCGAGAACTAAGTTCTCATCATTAGTACAACAAGGGAAAGTTAAACAGAGTAGTCAAGATTACTCAACATGTCAACCATGCCAGAGTTGTTAGGACCTCTGACATGGTTTATACAGAATTTTAACTTGTTTTATTTTAGCATTGAATTATGAAAAAAACATTTACTAGTTTATGGAAATTGTTTCAGACAATTATCAATTTGTAAAGAATTCTTGTATACGTTTGTTCCAATTGTGAAAGGAATCTTCACTCTTTAATTAATTAATTAATTAATTAATTAATTGATCAAGAAGCAATTGTGGAGAGCAGGACGGAGATTATGGAACATTCGACAGCCATAATTAATTATCAAAACTTAGAAGAAATTACGGAAGAACCGCTGGAAGAAACAATAAATTGTCAAAAGTTTGAAGAAATTTTTATTAAAGAGGAACTAGTAGAAGAAAATTCACAGGATCATGAATTGTACGAAAATGTTGTGCAAAATGTAAAAAAGGAAGATTGTATTTCTGGCGATGACAACCAGATTGATAAAGTATGTGACACCCCGATTTCTAAAAATAATGATATTCGGAATTGTAAAATTACTATTTCAAAGGGTTTTTGTTGTGTCGTATGTAATAAGTGTTTTACTCGGAAGGATAGCATGCTGAGGCACATAAAGACTCACAAAGGAATAAAAGACTATACGTGTGAAATATGCAATAAACAGTTTACACAAAGTAATAGTCTATCCCAGCATAGCAAAATTCATAAAGGAATTAGAGAATTTCAATGCACTACGTGTGAAAAATCATTTTCAAATAAATCTTATTTAATGATCCATATGAAAATTCATACTAAAATTAAAGAATATACGTGCGAAATATGCAAAAAACAATTTACACATAGTAGCAATCTATCCAAACATAAGTTAATTCACAAAGGAATTAGAGAATTTCAATGCACCTCATGTGATAAATCATTTTCAGATAAATCTAATTTAAGAGTTCATATGACAATTCATACTGGTATAAAAGACTACAAATGTATAATTTGCAATAAACAATTTCCACGTAAACAATATCTATCCAGACATATGAAAAATCACAATGAAATAAAAGACTGTCAATGTCCAACATGTTTTAAGTCGTTTACACAAAATTCTTATTTAAAAGCCCATATGACAATTCATAACGAAATAAAAGACTATAAATGTGAAATATGCAATAAGAGATTTTCACATCTTAGTAATCTATATAAACATAACCAATTTCACACTGGAATTAGAGCATATAAGTGTCCGACATGTAATAAATCATTTTTACGAAATTCTCATTTAAAAATGCATATAAACAACGTTCATATTCTTGAAAATAATTCCACTTGAATTTAAAATTGTAAACTCGATATTTTTTTCACCCAATTGCTCCATCACTTCTCCAGATCTTCGAAAATACTCTAAATCGTGATGGTCATTCAATCATCCTCGTAGAAAGCAGAAACAAGCTACTCAGTACTGTACTATGTAATTTGGAATAGTTAGTGCGTATTTTGAATCTTCGTATATTAGTATATTTGGAGATGAATCATATAATAATGCCTGGTTTTATAAACATACTTTAAACTCGGTTTTCAAAATTATATATACAAGTATATAATAACATACACAATCTTGGACAGTGATGCGCAAATTTCGGAAACATATTTTTTTGAAAGTTTCACAAAATGTTTCACTATAAATTTAAACGAAAGTTTCATATAAAAATTTCATTGAAACTTTCAATGAAAGTTTCATTTAAATTTCAAGAAACTTAACATTCATCAATTGAATTTGAAATATTTGGATCTCAAAATAAACTAATTTGAAAATAAATAAAAAAAGCCTTGAAACGAGATAAAATTTTTTTATTCAAAATGTAATACAAAAATGTGAAAAAATAAGTATTAAAGTATTTACTTATTGTCTTTCTTATTTATTTCATTGAAATATCGCCAAATTCTACCTTTAATTTTCACCATACTTAAACCATACTGAATCCTGAATTTTATAAGCGCAAAATATATAAGTTCCAGCATGTAGACTAACCAAACATAACTTGCACGTAGATAACTGTAGACGCATCATGTATGTTATCTGCGCAAGTCCATTGCAGAGAGCTGGGCGGCGCATGCGCAGTGTAGCTTATGAAAGTATCATGAAACTTAACGCTTGACACTTTCATTTTTGAAATTTTTCAAATGAAACTTTCAAACGGCACATCACTCTTGGATTATAATTTTAATCCTGTATAAAAATTTAATTCGCTTTTATAAAACCGGGCATAAGTCACATAACTTGTATTATTTATTATTTTATCAATCGTGTGAATTAGAAATCTTCCTATATTAGTATATCAGGAGATGAATCATATTAAGATAAGAATTACTCGTAGATGAAAAGTAATATAACTTGTACTGTTTATTATTTGTGACAAAGTGACCCTTGATTCCAGTATTAATACGTAGGTAAACCGTAAAGCCGCAGTTGTCGTTTGAAAAGTCAAATTCCGTGTTACTTTTATCCAGCTCGTGAAGCTGCTGCGAATGATCGGAGTGATCCAATCGCACATAAATCATGTAAAACCTGCAAAATATAGTATTTGTACTATTGTTAAACACGGACGAAGTAATCACCTATGTTTTAATTGTTCAGGGTACATGGAAACAATTGTAATATTAAAAACTGCAAAGATAACCTGATTAGCAAAGTGCAATGTAAAACTCTTGTATAACTTATCAAAATGTAACTAAATCTATGGGCAATCGACCCGCAAGTTAGACACATTTTTTCCTGATGTTGTAACTGTTTGTAAAGACTTATTTACAACAATAATACTTTTGTTTATGTATTACGGCGCGAGGATATGGAATTTGACAATTGCAATTGTGAATGTCATCACGCCTGGCACCACCAGCGAGTTGATTTATTATTGTAAAATGTAATTTGTTGAATATAAATTGTATATTTTTGTGTATATTGTAAATTAAGAAAAACTATGACTATCTATAATTTTCACATATTTTATTAAATTAAGTTTTATTTTAAAATGATAGTGGTGACCTCAAATTTTTACAGAGACATCCCCACTATTTATAATTAATCAGTTTCCACTTCCACCAGATTTGCCAATTGTTCAGTATAAAAGACCACACATCGCATAGAGAATTCAGTCTCCCAGAGAGAGTTTAGTTGCTGGCTCCTCTTGCTCTAGAGTACTGTCTCCGAGGTGACTTCTTCGTAAGGGTCCTCGTCCGAGAGTTCGAAAGTAACTGCCGCCGATGATTTAAGTCAGGTATGGCGATAGTGTTTCGCCGCTTGACAACCGCCGTTTTGTAGAACCATTTGCTTTTACCTGCTAGTGCCGCTTCACGGCCAATCCTGTCTTCTATTTTGCTATTGTTATTTTATTTGTACATATTTTTACATAATTAATATTAAACATTGGTTAAGCTAAACATGCTTTTCTGTGCAACCCCCTGGCCCTTCCTCCACAAAGAACAATCCCGGCAACCAGCCGTCTTCTTTTTAGATTGGCGCCCGAGAAAACTAACCGCCAAGACAAAGAAGACGACGCCAATATGACGCAACCGCCCGTCGGGGGTGGCGTCACATATTTTATCAATTGTATTTACGAAATAAGTATATAAGTTGGATAACGTTAGTCAAAATCTATGGGCTTCTAACGAAGTAAGAACTATTGTATTGTTTTTAATAAATAATTTAATATTCATAATTGGTAACTTCAAAATCTACGGCGTTAACAGTAGGCCATCAGGTCGACCCACCTATAACGGACATTACAGAGAACCTTCTGTTCGTAACATCGTTCACGATCTGCAGTCCTATTACACCTAGAGAAGTGCTACTGAGAAACAATTATACCTGGTCTGCTTCTATTGTTCTACTAAAACTTTAGGTTATCTCAACACTTGCTGGAACCCAGATAATTCTACGAGCTACAAGGATACCTCCGTTAGAATGTACGAGAATATTGTCATTATTATACTATTATCAAGTACTTTTTAAGTCATATGATAGCCATAACCTTTGTAAAGTTTGAGTCCACAGATTTAAAACTCAGCCGTATTCATAGTAATTCTGACGTGGTTTAAACCAGATCTATCTTAGGTCCTTCATAGTAATTCTGACGTGGTTTAAACCAGGTCTATCTTAGGTCCAAGGGTTTTCCAGTAATGGTTGACTTAGACCTAGTTTAAACCTAGTCTAAAATTTAGACCGAGCGTACCCCTAGATTAAACTACATAGGTCTAGGTCCTGTAATTACAAAGAATATATAGTGTGCTTTAAATAAATTGAATTCGTAAGACAAAAAATATTTATTAATTGCCAAATTGACAATTTTGATAGTAAATGAATAAAATTGAGGATACTCAAGATATTTGTGCAACATAAATGATGTAGAAGATGAAGAAAAGATCAGATGTTAATGTTAAATGTACCTTTATCATATCTGCAAATTTGATATAATAGAAATTTGTATTTAATTTTAGAAAATGAATAAGAGACAGATTCTGATGAAGATAATACTGAATTAAATAATGTTATATGTAACGAAGCATATTTAGACAAAATCACAATAGGCCCGGAAACGAAAACACTTCAAACCTCACATGTAGTTATCAAATATTTTTATATAAAAATTAATGTTAGACAAATTTGGAGTATATTTAAACGATTTTTAGTTAATTTCACACGTTTCCTGTAAACTGCAACCAGTTTCATATCCAAATAAAAAGTTCTGTTATATCGTCAAAACCAGCACCGCCGTTAGCCTCGAGCAATTTTATTTATTAAATATTCATATTTTAATTTATAAATTTTTTTCTTCCCATTTTTCCTCATGTATACTCGTACATATGAATACACGCTTCTATAAACTTATTGTTGTACTACATACTATCCTTATTTTAGATAATATTAAGTATTAATGTATGTAATGATGGCTATTTCTTGAGCCACATGTGGAAACCGGTGATTCTCGGAACACGACACGCCCAATCTACCATTACGAACTCGATTCCCATTGGTCCTCATTAGCTCTGCTCATCTACCGTATCTTTAGATTAGTATATAACCGTCTTCTCGACCTTCTTTCGTCACTTGGTTTATTTGGCCTCTAGCGTGGTTTACACGTCGGGTAACCTTGTAAACTGAGTCTCCCTTCCTTGTTGCTTAAACTCGGCCTCTAGCGTGGTTGACACGTCGGGTAACCGTGTTTAAGACAATACTATCCCTCTTGCTCCTGAAGATGCCCCATATGACTGCGGGCGAAACGTTGAGCTCTGACTCAAAATATGACACAGTCCATTCCCGGAAAACGAATATTTCTCATGACTCAGACTGTGGAAGCCTACGCAATTATATTAATGTATACACTGACAACTAAATGACATTTGAAAATATTCGAATATTTATGTCTGAAGCTTGCTTCATATTCAACATAGACCATGTCCAGATGGATACAAGGGCTAAACTCGGTCTACATAGACTAGGTTTAAGCTGGGTCTAAAATTTACTATGTATAAGTCAAGGGTGGTCTAAGTTAGACCTAGTTTAAACCTAGTCTACTTAGACCTTGTTTAAACCGGGTTTATCTCAGTTACTGTGAATACGGCTATAACAGTTTACAAAAGTCTGTCCTGTCAAGTTAGGACTATATCACAAGAAAATTAATTAAAAAAATTATTATAATCTGTCCAGTCAAGTGAGGGCTTTATCACAAGACACTTAACAAAATAATTGTTATATCTTTATGTCTGACATTATCAGATATTTCTAACGATGAAAGTAAAAGTGCCGACCCGACCCACCGTCGGATTTCGGGTCGAGTTTGTGTTCAAGCTATAAAGTTCAGCTCTGGTTAGGGTCTAGCTGGTTCAGTTTAGGTGAGACTGGGTCAGTTAGGTCGGGTTCGGGTCGATTCAGTTAAGGTACGATTCATGCCGAGTCGGGTTCGGGTTGGTTCAGTAAGGGTCGGATCGGGTTCGTTTCGTGTTCGAATCAGATTCGGCTCTGGTTCAGTTCGTATCATCTGTCATCTTCGTTAATTGCTATCGTGTGGTCGACCACTTCATAGGAAACAATTCATGTTTTTTATTTCTACTACAGATATAACCCGAAAAATTATATACATAAATCTCTGTCAATAGCCATTCAAAATACAATACAATTATAGTAGTTAATTAATTTGTTTGGGATATACGTAATACACTATTTATATAGTTTGGAATTCGTAATTTAGGAGTTAGTTGTATTTGGTAAGTGACGAGTGATAAGTATTCGTAATAAAAGGGTGTGTGTTCCATATTTGAATTCTTTATTTTCTTATCATCGTAATAACAAACTTTTACTTTTATTGTATTATTACGTAGAGGTCGGAAAATATGCAACATGCATATTTATTTTTTAAGAATATCAAATAATGTATAATGACATATTATAATATGTATGTAAAATAATATAAGTATGTACATGTACACATTTTCCCAATTGTAGACAACTGATAATTTTAAAATGTTACTTCAGAGAAAAACAATCGTCTCGTACTTTGATGAAGAAGAGATTAAAATAAAAATTTATGTTAAGCCGGGTGACCACCTAGAATGGTATGTGTAATTTATGATTACCAGGTATTTTCCTTTAATCAAAGAATTTTCCCAATCACAGTTAAATTCTAATGTTCTTAAGTTTGAATTGCAATATTTTCTGTAATTCCAGTTTTTGTTCTGAGGTATAGTATTGAATTATATTTAATTAAATAATAAAAAATAAATTTACTAGACCTTGTTCCATTTAAGCCAGTTCATTGTGACAAAACTGTCGTTTGTCACACGGATTAGTTTCGGTTTATTTCGAAATATTTAGAGACAATAATTTTTTAGAGTTTTAAAACTCCCGCGCGGAGAGGCAGTTGACCTTCCACCATTTGTTAAAGTTTTATAAAGTTTGTTTTATTTTGTTGCGACTCTAAATATTAATTTTTTGTAGTATATTATTGGACCCCTTTTGTGTACTATTTAGAGTTATCCTTATTTTTCAATTTGTAATACTTTTTGTGTTGAGTTTGTTGTTAACATTTTTTCAAACGGCGGCCGTGGTTTTTTACTGTCGAACGCGGGTGAATTCCCTCTCTTCAACTGGAGACTTCGACCTTGTGACTTCTCGAAATGTTGGTTGGTTTAAAATTCCGAACTATTTCTAGTGATAATCTACTAAAGTTTTGGTATTGTTTTTGGGGTGAGTATTAGCATTTGCTTGTTTTTGTTAAAGTTTTGTCGAGAATTTTTGGCCTTTCGAGGCAAAAGTCATTTCGACTACATGTTTGACAAAATTTTTGAATCGTGTTTTAACGCACAGTCTTCTTTCAGTAGAGTTTTGTAGTACCATCTGAGTTTTCATAATTTAGTTTATTTTGGAGTTGAGTGGCAACCGTGCGAACTGCAAATTGCAACTAACCTGTGTGTAGTGAAAAAAATTCAAATTTTTCTGTGTAATACTAATAATCATTTCGTAAAGTGCTCACCAGCGTGATTATTATAATTCAATCTCGGAAACAGAAAGAACAGACGTACAAAACAAATAAGTGGTGATAAAATACAAGTGATAAAGTTTCTGTGAAACCTCACGTGTGAACAGTACACCACTACCAGCGCGCACCTGTCGAAGTGCGAATCTTTCGCGCCAATAAATAAATCAGTGTTGCCAACGATATCATAACTAAAACCAATAACAGAGAAACTTACATCCACAATCATGCAACAAACAAGTGGCGGATCTAATACCGTTACAAACACGATAACGAATGTTATAACAACAACAGCAGCATGCTACTATACCCAAACATCAACACCCATGACCACACCCATAGCCATTACAATGATCCGAAATTCACCCTATACACCAACCACCCCCCTTCGAGGATTTACACCAATTAGACATACTGGCGGTAATTACAACACCGACAAAAGCACTCCAGACTACCAACATCAAATGCCATCAAACGAAGACATCAGTCTCTCTTGGCAACAAGTACTTCAAAGAGGGGCAACAAAAAAGAGAACAAGAGAAAAAGAACCAGACCCACAAAACAAGCGCAGTAACACGAACGCAATCAGAACAACAACAGTATACACGTCAAATAAATATTCTCTCCTGGACAATGAAAAGGACGAAACCCAATCAAAATCGGACCCAAAACCACCACCACTTTTCATTCAAGCAGTTACTGACTATCAGTCAATGTTAACAACCTTCAAAACATCACTAAAGCCAGACTAGTTCATATGCAGATCACTAGAAAATAATACTTCAAAGTGAATACGAGCACACCCGACGCCTATAGAAAACTAGTACTCACGCTAAACACCAACAAAGTAGCATATTACACATACCAGCCTCGAGAAGAAAGAGCTTACAGGGTAGTAATAAAAAAATATCCACCATTCAATACCAGTAAATGACATAAAGGAAGCCCTAGAAATCAAGGGCTTCGTAATAAGAAATGTGTACAACATCAGAAGCTGGCAAACAAAAGAACCCCTTCCAATGTTCTTCATAGACCAGGAGCCATCAGAAAATAACAAAAAAATCTACGAATTAAAGCACATTCTAGGCACCAAAATAGTAGTTGAACCCCCTAGAATTAAAAAAGATATACCTCAATGCATGCGCTGCCAGGACTACGGCCACACCAAATCCTACTGTACCAAAGATTACTACTGCGTGAAATGCGCTGCAAACCATCCGACTAAAGAATGTCAAAAAGGCGCTAACACCCCAGCCACCTGTGTTCTCTGCTTGGGCCCCCACCCAGCGAATTATAAAGGCTGCTCGGTATATAAAGAGCTGCAAAAAACCAGAAATAAAATAACTCCTCAGAAACCAAACAGCCAAATGTACCAAAAAGTAAGAGAAAACATCAGCTACGCAGACATAACAAGCAATACCAAGAATACAGAGACATGCAACCAACAAATACCTGAATCACACAATGAAAACTTCCTGTCAGAATTTCTGAACAAATTCGAAACAATGTTCAACCAGATCATGCAACAAAATACAATGATCATTCAACTACTCACGTCCCTCGTCAACAATAGAAACAATGGTTAACTCACTCAGGATTGCACTGTGGAACTCTAATGGGCTAATACAACACAGACACGAAGTCGAAGTATTCTTGCAAATACATAAAATTGATATCATGCTCTTTTCAGAAACTCACTTCACAAACAAAAACTATATCAAAATACCGAAATATAAAACATATACCACAAACCATCCAGACGAAACTGCTGACGGAGGAACAGCCATAATCATCAAGGAAAATATTAAACACACAGAGCTAGAAAAAATCGAAGAAGAATATTTACAAGCCACAACCATTAAAACACATGAATTAAACGACACATTAACTATATCTGCTGCTTACTGTCCACCCAAGCATCAAATATCAAAAGAGAAATTTGAAGCGTATTTCGAAAAGCTAGGCAATAGGTTCATAGCTGGAGGGGACTACAACTCCAAACATCCCCAGTGGGGATCGAGACTAGTAAACCCAAAGGGAAGAGAAATGCAAAAGGCGATCACAGCAAAAGGGTACAACCACCTGAGTACAGGAAAACCAACGTACTGGCCCACCGATCCCAATAAACTTCCAGATCTACTGGACTTCTTCGTCACTAATAAAATATCACAAAACTACACGTCTATAGAACCTTGCTACGACCTACATTCAGACCACTCTCCAGTAATTCTAACAATAAGCACAACAGTGATAATGAAAAAAGAAAATCCCAGACTATACAACAAAAAAACAGACTGGGAACTATTCAGAAAATATTTAAACGACAATATTAACTTAAGAATCCCACTTAAAAAACCCGACGACATTGACGAAGCTGTAGAAAATACAACCCAACACATTCAGCAGGCAGCCTGGTATTCTACTCCTATAATCGATGGCACCAAAAAAGATATTGAAGTCAACTATCCCAAAACTTTGAGAGACAAAATATCAGAAAAAAGAAAAGTCCGGCGAAAATGGCAACAAACGCGACATCCCACGTACAAAAACGAATTAAACAATCTTTCAAAAGAAATAAAAAACCTAATCATCCAAATAAAAAATGAGTCTTTCCAACACTACCTTAGCAATCTTTCAACACTACCTGAAAACAATTATTCCTTATGGAGAGCCACAAAAAAGCTAAAGCAACCAACCCAATCAATTCCACCACTACGGAAAGCAGACGGTACCTGGGCCAGAGAAAGCGCAGAAAAAGCCGAACTCTTTGCGGGATTCTTCTCTAAAACATTCGAACCACATCCACCAACAGCAGACCAAGACAACGAAGAAATTGAAAACTTTCTCATATCTCCTCTACAACTTTCACCTCCTATTAAGCACTTCACACCAACAGAAATAGTAAGCGAAATTAAAAAACTAAATAACAAGAAATCTCCAGGATATGATCTTATCAACGCAAAAATAACAAAAGAACTTTCCAAAAAAGCTCTAGTTACGATAACAAATATCTATAACGCCATGATAAGAATTTCCTATTTCCCAGTACAATGGAAATTCGCACAAATCATACTAATACACAAGCCTGGAAAAACGCATCATGAAATCACCTCATATAGACCAATCTCCCTGCTCCCACTGCTCTCAAAAGTATTCGAAAAATTATTACTAAGAAGACTGCAAGTAATAATCGAAGAAGAAAATCTCATACCAGCACATCAATTCGGCTTCAGAAAACAGCACTCTACCATCCAACAAATCCATAGGATTGTAAACGAAATTGAAAGCAGTCTGCAGAACAAACAAATCTGCTCGGGAGCCTTCATAGACATAAGCCAGGCTTTTGATAAAGTCTGGCACACGGGCCTACTATATAAAATTAAGAAAAAGTTACCACACCCATATTTTCAGTTAATAAAATCGTACCTCAGCGAACGATATTTCCAAATACGACACGAAGGTACCACATCGAAAATACAACCGATCAAAGCAGGAGTCCCACAAGGAAGCGTACTGGGGCCAGTGCTATATCAACTCTACACAGCCGACCTACCCTGTGAAGAAAACGTCCTCATAGCCACATATGCAGATGATACAGCCATCCTCGCAACAGATGAAGACCCAAACACTTCATCCGCCCTATTGCAAAAATCCCTTGACGATGTACAACGATGGACAGAAAAGTGGAGAATAAAAATTAATGAACAAAAATCCACACATGTAATATTTACAAACAGAAGAACTATATGCCCGTCGGTTACAATCAACGGAAATACAATTAACACAGAAGAAGATGTAAAATACCTAGGCTTACATCTGGACAAACGGCTCACGTGGCAAAAACACCTGAAAACAAAAAAGCAACAAATAAACATTAAAATCAGAAAAATGTACTGGCTCCTAGGCCGAAAATCGCAACTACCACTAGAAAGCAAGCTCCTTCTCTACAAAACAATAATTATCCCTATTTGGACCTATGGGATCCAGCTATGGGGATGTGCTAAAAAGTCGAACACAGACATAATTCAAAAAAGCCAGAACAAAATACTTCGGATGATTGCCAATGCACCGTGGTATGTAAACAACCATACCCTCCATAAAGACCTAAAGGTCAAATACATCCACGAAGAGATTCGTAAATTCGCCTCATCACATGAACACAAAACCATGAACCACCCAAACGATATGGTCGCCAACCTGCTGAAGAATGAAAACAGCCTGAGACGCCTCAAGAGAACAAAACCATCGGATCTCAAACACGCACCCGCACAATAACATTCCTGCCCATAATTACACAATACCTATGAAACAATATTAAAATAAAGAGGGAGTGTCACTGGATGCTCTCCTCACGCATGTGACTTGTATTATATCAGATTTGCTCGTTGGCCCAAGCAAAGGCCAGTTGTAAATAAAATAACCAAATAAATAAAAAAAAATTTTGGAGTTGTGCTTTAAATTGTAAAGTAGTTGAAACCAACATTTCGAGAGGTTACTGAGTCCGGAGCCAGCTGAAGTTGCACTTCCATTTTTGTGGACCCGTTACAGGGTACCTATTCTATAACTTTAGTAACTATATCAAGATCTTGATCTTGGTATACGTCATCGTTTGATTTTCCCCCTCTCCAACGATAGATTTGGGGATAATACTAATAATTTTAGTGTCCCCATATTGTTGGTGTTTTAAGAATGGATTGGCAATATATTTAAATCCGATATTTTCTAGTTGTAAGTTGTGTAGTAATTTATTTATATTTATATATTATAATATGTATGTTCAATATCTTTTAGACTTTTAGAGTAAATCATGTTATGAAATTATTTTATATCTAATGAATCTAATTAACAGCTTCATAACATATGCATATACTTACGTAATTTTGTTATTGCATAATAAACTGTTACAACGGGTGTTGTTGCACCGTTGGCTTCTACTTTCTAAATTCACGCTTTCGTTACCTAAGAAACAATTTTAAATGTAAATGATTGTTTTGAATACATATCTTCAAAGTCTAATAGGAATCATACCTATTCATCTTTCGAAACATAGTAAATCTAAATCACTACTTTCGCTTTTCCCTTCGTTTACAAAATTCTTTCCAACTACCTATAAAGTTATTTGTACATGTTCTTCACGTCATTTATTTATCTTTTTATCGCTTTTGTGGAAATCTGCGGTAGATACGCAAAATCTAAAGTACAAAATGGCTGGCTTATAAATATCAGCAAGTTGTTTTTAACACTGCGTTGGTAGCTTCCTACAGTTAAAAAGTTAAATGACATCATTACCTCGTTATAAATTGCTGTAAATAAAATTATTTAAAAAAAATCTGATGTGGCCAGCACATTACCTTCCGTCAGTTCTATGTATTTTATATAAATGTCATACATAAATTTCTTTGCAAAAGATTATATTTCTTGTACATTACCTTAAGGCAGTTGTATGTATTTTATACAAATTCCATACAGAAAGTTTCTAACAAAAGATCCTATAATTCCAGTAAAATTATAATATAAACATACTGTCAACTGCACTTGACACTGACACCTTTCAATCAGAATTTTCTTAATGTAGCAGCTGTTTCCAGAGTTATAGCAAAGCTGACTAATATATATGATATTTAATTTCTTTATAATTTTTTAACTCTATGACCATTTAATATGAAGTATAAAATGCATTAAAATCGTATAGAGAATAAATAATTCTTTAATTTTTATAATAACACTAAATGTGAAAACATGATATTTAACACCGATTTTTCAAGAAAAACTGTTAAAATCTTCAAATGAAGGTACTTCCGGTTGACCAATTATAACCAAAATCTAATCAGCTCTTCACATGGATGTAACGAAGAGGAATACGAAAGAATTATAATTTCTGGAAATGTAGTATTAGAGTTATCGCATTAGAAAATTTTGTCACACACAGACACACACACACACACACACACATGCATACACACACACACACACACACATACAGACATCATTGTAAAAATAGTAAAATCGTATTCTAGGGACCCTAAAACGTGCTTATTCATCAAAAACTCACCACCGAATTTTTTGACCAAAGACAATACCTTCCTTACCTAAAGGTGACGGAAGGTAAAAATTGTATCATCTTAACGTCAAATCATTTAATTAAATGCTCAAATGTGTAGGAATTCACTAGATCCGTTCACCGATATTCATAAGAAGAGATGAATAGTCGATAACATACTAACTGGCATTCTTATTCAATCTGAAATTTGATTAAAATTCACTTATCGTACATGCTGGTTTGACTTCAACAAGTATAAACAAATTCATGTTAAAATAAAATAATTAGTAGTTTCAACTCTTTACAAAAAGAAGAAAAAAGCCACTTAAATTCAATCAACACAAAAAATTCATAGTCGAAAGTTAAACGATTCAAGGATGGCGTCGAAACAACTAACAGCTTCGATCTGGATAACTAAATTCCAAGATCTTATGCATGCTTGGAATCCCATCTCAAATTCACCGCTGGGTGTGACGTCATGACTCGCAAATCGGTTATAACCGCCGGTGTTCGACGATATTCGCTAGGAAATTTACCAAGATGGAGCGCGTATCCATATTGGTAAAAGTTATAGAATAGGCCTCTAGGTAATTTCAGCCGCATTCATTTCTTTCTGCGTAGTAGAAATTTCCTCGTTTGGATTAAAGTTTTCGGTCAGTTCTTTTTAATAATTTTTACGTACTTTGATGTCACTTTTTTGGACTTTTAAAGTCGAGCGTAAGATCTGGCCACGTATGTTACTTTCGAACTCACTCCCTTGCTCCCATTACATTTCAGAGATGCCGTCGCTATTGTCAGATAAAAGGTAGGTCTCTCATTAGCTGAAATTGGAGGCAAGTTTACCTAATGTAATTTCGGCTACTTAAAACTGGTGTTGATGTGAGCGCCATCTGCTGAATGGTTTAAATAGAACAGTAAGTATATATTCCTTACTGCTTAAGAATAATTTATTCTTAAACAATTTAAACTAATCATGATTTAGAAAATTACATACATATACAAGTCAAAAGAATTTTTCTCAAATTTTTTACTAATTAAATTATTTTAAAATTTTAATAAAAGCTTTTGTAATCAGATATTTCGAATGATTTATATACAATTTAGTGAATTAATTTAGTGTCAAAACTGAGTAAATTTATACATATTATTTTAATTAAGTAACTGATAAGATACCCAAAGAATCTGTTCGTTCATATATTATCCGCGGAACATTATATATAAATTGTATATCGTCTAAATCATCCGTAGCGTCATCTTTGTAATAAAATTATAATAATTTAACATTATAATACGAAATAAATATACAATGCTTCTTTCTAACCAATAATTCGACAAATTCCTCCGTAAGTAGACGTTTAAGTGGCCAATATCGGATACTTAGATTGAGGCTCACTTAAATCTGTTTAAGTCTGGAAAGCTGATTGATGCAACGAAATTTTTATTTTTAAGTATTACTTAGGTTTTTAAGGAACCCTTAACATGTTGGTGCAACTGAGCGTAAATATTTTAAAATAAAAATACCGACAATGGAGGTGAATCACAATGCTTTCTATCGTTTAGGTTTATTTCTGGGGAATTCGGGTCGGGTATTTTATTTTTTTATTATCTGTTTTTACAAGGCTTCAAAAATTTTTTAAAAAAAGGTATGAAATTTAGCAACATCTCATATTGTAAATGGTATAAGTAAAATCTCTAAAGAAAACAACAGTGTGTTTCAGGTATACAACATATCCAACTACAGACAGTACCAAGGACGTTCAAGAGAGGGGGATGTGCCTTCACAATGCTAGTAACAGTGGTTGAGCTGAGGCAATGGTAAGGGAATGAGATAGCAATAATTTTCTGCACCGTGCTTAGCCAGATCTCTTCTTCTTTCTAATAATTTGATTATTATTATAGAAAAAATCACCTGCTCCATAAGCAAAACATTTTTGTATACAAATAATACAGACAGTATTTTAATTAAATTAAAAAATCGTGGTGTATTGTCATTTTAATAAGTCAAACTGTAGAAAGTATTTTAAGGTCTAAAATGCATATGTTATGCCGAAATGACATCAAAATTATAATAAAAAATAAGGTCAAGCGTATTATTTCCGGACAAGTTTTTAAAGCAATGGCCGACCACATTATTTCCCAAGATTTCGCTGTTAATCACAGAATTCAAATAATCGATACAATTTTAAATGTTTATATAGACGTAACACTAAAATTCTATACTACAGTTATAAATAAAAATGAAATAACAAAAAGAAAAACATTAAATAAACTAACTCTGTTTAGAAATGAATAAAATAAAAAATATACTTTTTAATATAACTATGTTGTTTTTCCTCTCCTTATTTTTAAGTTTGTTAAAGTAGATGCATTGCAAAACATAATTGTTTTATTATAATAGTTTTAATTTATTTCAAAACATGATATTTACATTTATTATCAAGCTTACTCAGTACAGTGTTAATATTATTTTTTTCTTACTAGTAAATATTAAAAACGTTTGTAATTTCAAACAAACCATGATCCAATCTTCAGAACTCGCGCAATACTAGGCTAAGCACTGTGCAGAAAATATATGTCTGTCTCTGTTAATCTGCCTTGCCTCACTTTCTCGACGTTAAGCCATATCCCCCTCTTTTGAACGTCCTTGGACAGTACAGAGCCAATTTATCTCCGATGTGATGTGAACCAGCTATCGTACAACATTTTCAATTGTTTCAATATACATATTTTAAGATAAATAATAAATAAAACAATCTAATTTCACAAATACATATGTACAGAATTTTTCATTGTAAATTGACGATATCTAATTTAGTGAATTATAACTAGTGTAATCTTCTTTTTTAACCAGTGGTTCTCAAATTATAACATGAAGTTATATTTTTTTTAAATGGGATGGTATTTATTTTGTAGGCCTATTGAATACAATACTTTTTTCTGAATTCAACTTGTATACATTTTATACCCTTACATACAAAATGTATATATATATATATATATATATATATATATATATATATATATATATATATATATATATATATATATATATATATATATATATATATAGGCTATTTATTAAAAAGCAGGCCATAGGGCGTTTAACATGTAAAATCAGTTTTGCAGAGAATTAAATTTTACACCTAAATCACATTTCATGTTTAGTAATCTGTAAAATCTAATTTGAAATTTTATAAATAATGCTCATTTGTAGTGATAGCTATGGAATTTAAACAAAATTACAAAGAAAAATATATTGCTTGAACTGTCGTAATTTTGATTTTGCAAGTTACAATATCACGGATCATATACATATACCCTTTATAGATTGCCGACGACCATTATAACAAATGAGATAATGTTGCACGTATCGCCGTCTGGCGCTTGGAAGAAAGACTAATTGTGAAGTAGGCAACCTGGTGTGTAAATAGGCAATATCAAGGTGGTCTAGCGACCAGCAATACTTTGGAATAGACTTAAAAAAATTAAAATAGAAAAACGTTTAAATAAAATATGACCACAAATAACGGAAAAAAGTTTATTTTCTGGTTTCATCAAATTTTTGTTTACATAATGATTGGTAATAATCATAAAACTTTCATCGACGTAGCCCAATTCACCGGAGAGCAGCATATCTGGATCACATGACATAAATGCATGTATTTTTGAAATGTTTGTAAATCAGAATAATAAAGAATAATGTTAACAGTCGACCAAAATAGCGTAAGAGCAACGTAATCGCAAAGTAAAGGTTCCGGGTATGAATCACTCTCGTCGTAATACATTTTACTACAAAAACTCATCAAATCATTACAAATCCTTGCTTCCGAGCCCTAATTTTGGTTTATTTTATGGAATAGAAGGGTAATGTACCGATATGTAGTCATTTAAATGCATTTTGAGCTTGGACCATATTCTATACTTTAGCCAAAAAGAATATTCAATTTCTAAAATCAATGTTTAAATTCTTGTATATTATTGTTATTAAAATACAAAAACATTTTTACGTACCATTAGCTTTGCGTATCTGAACATAAATTAAAAATAGTCGTATAAGAAATTCTTTAATATTAATCTAATTGCTTTCTTTATTTTAAGTTACACATAAATTTGACACAAATGACTAAAACAGTTGTCATACAAATTGAAATTCCGCGGCTTTCTATATATCAATTCGAAATATGTAATTTCTTAATTTTATCGCGTCGGCCATACTGCACCTGGCACCATCTAGCGCTTGGAAAAAAGTACTATCCATAGGCTACTACATGGTCTGGACATTTTACATATGAGTTTCCGTAGCCTAATTACAATATAAAAACAATAATTTAGGTGTAATATTTAATTCTTTTCAACATTTATTTGAATTTTTTTTGTCTAAAAGTAAATGGGAAATTTTGCAAGGAAAAACTGATTTCCCATATTAAACGCCTATGGCTCGCTTTTTAATTAACACCATGTATATATATATATATATATATATATATATATATATATATATATATATATATATATATATATATATATATATATATATATATATATATATATATATATTTCATGCAACATGTGTTAGCCTCATTACAATAAGTAATTCATCTATACAAGGAATGAAGAAGTAACAAGTAAAAACAAGCTTTAAACTACATTGCCGTCTATTATACAAATTACAATATTAACATATAACCTGTACAATTATCGAAATATTAAATAATAATGTTAGATATTTGACAGATTTGAAATTGTAATGTATGTTACGTGTTGTGCAAATATATCTTGATTTATAATTATTTACCATTTGTTAATATTGCGTTATTATACTTGCAGTAGATCATACATGTTTCTATATTTCCAAACTTCATTTCTTCTATCGCACTGTCTACATGAACAGCTTCACTTTTGTGACAAGTTCTTACGGACGTCTTCTTTGCATAGAAAACTAGAAACCACCTGTATTGTAAGAATATTTTGTAATTTAGTACAAAAATCAGATAAAGTGTAGAAATAATATTCAAAAAGTTCACTGAAGTTCTAAGTTTTTACTGTGTGTTGCAATGAACTGCTAATAATAGGATATCAGTAATATCCTATATTCGTATTAATAGTTATTTATGCAACATGATTAAGAATGAACCTTATTTTACAGATAGGAAAGTTTGATGTCAAATTCTATGAGTGAGTAAAATAAGATACTTTTCCACGACCATTAAATAATACCTTTATTACATATATCTTTTTATTAAATAATACAATATATTAGGTACTCACGGGAGGACCAATCACAATCATCCATTATCCATTACTCAAAACTGCAGTAAGGGTACGTTCCACTTGGCGAACACGAAGCTCGCAAATGCGTTCCACTTAAAACCACAGTCCAGTCATCATGGTTGCTCCTCAAAACGTCACGGATGTCCTCACTAACAACGACAAAGCGACGACTGCCACGCCAACAAACAGGGCCGGATCTAGAACAAAGTTTGGGGTGGACAAGATCTAAAAATGGCGCCCCCCCTTTCTCAGTTTACACGTCGGGTAACCTTGTAAACTAAGTCTCCCTCCTTGTTGCTTAAACTCGGCCTCTAGCGTGGTTGACACGTCGGGTAACCGTGTTTAAGACAGTACTATCCCCCTTGCTCCTGAAGATGCCCCATATGACTGCGGGCGAAACGTTGAGCTCTGACTCAAAATATGACACAGTCCATTCCCGGAAAACGAATATTTCTCACTACAATAGTTTTGTCTATACCGTTATTATTTGTTTTATTTACAAACTGAAGCGTTTTTTATTTTATTTTATTTAAGGTATTATTTATATTACAATTAACCATGTGATATATTTTTTATACTTTTCGTGTTCCTACCTAATATTCTGAATAAATACTATATACATAAATGGAAATAAGATAAAAATGATCAGAAATGAGTACAATATTCAAAAGCAACTGACCAATTTTTTGCATATTTTTATTAAAATATGCGTATTTACAGTTTTGCATATGGTGCATATTTTGATGATTTTTTCATGCATATTTTGATACTTTTTACTGCATATAATCCGTTCATTAATAATAACTAAGCAGTGGACAAATCGTATCTAGTCGCCATTGGAAAATGAACCCCAAAATGTAACATAAAAAACAGAGGGTAGAAAAAGAGATAGATAGAAGCAGGCCGGTGTGAAGTTAAATAAAATGGATAGAAAGGTGTATATAAATATGACTCTCAAAAACATAAATTCATGTATGAATTATAATAATAATTTAATTAGTTTTAAGCATTAATATAAGTATCAAAATATTACTTATAATATAATAACTCTTCAATATAATGTAAAATAATTTGTGATTTTCTGTATAATTGTATACCTTGTATCCAGTTGCATTGTATTCGAAGCCTACTCTATCTATCTCTCTCTTGTTACATTATGGGTGATGTTTTTTCTAACCTCTTATCCACTCCTTAGATATTATACTTCGTGGTTGCAACATATGGAAAATACCTCATAAATCTTAATCTAAATATACGAATCCAAACTCATATTAGTTTGGCCAACACAATATTTTACCTCAATCACATTTCATTTTATTACAAAAAAAACTCCGTATTTATTTTATTCTTACAAAAATTATATTATTGCAGCTCAAAAATAAAATAGTTTCGATAACAATTAGGTTTGAAACTAAATTAAATTAACTTTAACACAGGAATCAGAATAGTTCGGCCACTATTTTAATATTGCGATGCGCCTGCGCCTCCTTTATTGTCTATAACGGCATTAATTTTGTTAGGCATTGTATCAACTAACTTTGCAGACTCATCAGGTTCAATATTAACTCATATTTGTTGCAATTTTACTTTTAATTCATTCACTGTGCGTGCCGGATTCTTACGCATTTCCGTTTTCATTTTATGACAAAAGGATTCAATTGGCGACAAATCTGGACTAGTTGAAATCTACTTTAGAGTAGGAATATTATGATTTTTAAGCCAGGTTTTAACGGTTTTTGCCGTGTGACACGCAGTACCGTCCTGCCGAAAAACGTAGCTACTTTCGAGTCCTTCGACGGACTGGCATAAAGTAATCAATGGTAATTTTTTTAATTATATCTTTATATTTATCAACGGTAATAGTGCCATTTACAAAATATAGCTTATCCCCCCCCCTTCCCTTCCAGACGTATAATCCGCAAACCATAACGCTTGCCAGAAATTTCACTTTTTAACCAAACAGTCTGTCTGGTATGTCTTGGAAAAAGTACTCAATACGCGTTTTCTGCAATCTCCTAGGGATACTTAAAATTTGGATTCAACACGCCAAATGACGCTATGCCATTGTTCTTAAGTCCATTTTTTGTGATCCTTAGCCCATTTCAACCTATTACGTTGTTGCAATTTTGTAAGCAAATGCTTTTCTTTGGCCTAGTGGAACATACAAAATACTAATAATCCTTTTTAACAGAGAAATTTCAAAAAAAGAATAACTTACGAAACTTGAATCCTATTTGTTTAATTTTTCTTGTAGTGGTAGATGCCGAAATTTGTTTTCCGGTCATTTCCCGCGATTGTACGGTAATATCTCGAGCATTTGATCGGCGATTACATTTCACAGTTTTCCTTAAAACTCGATGATCAGCATTAAAACAGTTTTTTTTCTTTCCATAATATTTCCATTTTCTTTAAATAAATTAATAATGCCTTGTACTGTCTATCGCTGAATCGAATGTGAAATCAAAATTTATCGTGCCGAAATGCCGTTCATATGTGCATTAATTATGGATTTTCTTAAATGTTGATTATATGGTTTACCACAAGCCATTTTAGTGTAAAAATTTATCACTTACAATAAATGTCAAGCCTTTTGTTGATTTCAACAATGTATCAATTGCTTTTTTCAACAGTTGAATCATACACCGCCTACTTTGTGTAAAATTTATAAGTAACCCAATTATTCTGATTCGTATGTTGTAATTAATTTAGTTTAAAACCTAATTGTTATCGAAACTATTTTCTTTTTGGTGTTAGTTAAAGCTGAAATGTAATATTTTACGGTATTAATAATTTTTGTAAGAATAAAATATTTATTGAGTTTTTTGTAAAAAAATGAAATGTCATTAAGGTAAAATATTGTGCCGGTCGAACTAATATGATTTTGGGTTCATATAAACAAGCAACCATTATTATTTGAAACAATTTAAAATAGATAGGTCTCGTAAGAATGAATAAAATTTATGTTTCAGACAATAAACTATTTGAGGACAATTATTGTGTGCACCAGTTCATATTTGTAAAACGAACCTTCACTCGTTAATTCTGTGATCAAGAATCAATTATGGAGAGCAAAAGTGAGACCGGTGCACATACAACTGTAACAAATTATCAAAGTTCTGAAGTAATTGATATTAAAGAAGAACCGCTGGAAGAAAATCTTCAAAACTGTGAATCATACGAAAATGTTTTGCAAAGTATAAAGAAGAAGGAAGAGTATGTAACTGATAACGATAAGCAGATTGACAACGAATATGAAAACTCAATTACGATAAATAAAGACATTTGAAAAACTATAAATATTAATTATCAAAAATTTGAAGAAGTTTATATTAAAGAAGAAAAGCCCCAGGACGGAGAATTTTATGAAAATGTTTTACAAAAGAAAAAGAAGAAAAAATGTATATCTGATAGTGATAAACAGATTGACAAAGAATCTGAAAATTTAGTTACTGAAAATTATGATATTCGGGAAACTATAAATATTAATTCCAGGAGTTTTTGTTGTGCAGTTTGTAATAAAAGTTTTGATCGGAAGGCGAACTTAAAAAGGCATATGAAAATACATAATGGAATTAGAGAATTTCATTGTCATATATGTAATAAATATTTTAGAGACAAGCGGAACTTACAAGTTCATTTGAAAATTCACGAAGGTATTAGGGAATATGAATGTACTTTATGTAAAAAATCATTTTTAACGAATTCCAGTTTAAAAGACCATATGGGCATTCATAGTGGAATAAAAAATAATGTATGTACAATATGCAATAAACAATTTACATACATTAGTACTTTATCCAAACATATGAAAATTCACACTGGAGAAAAAGCATTTATATGTCCAACATGCAATAAATCATTTACACAAAATTGTTATTTACAAAGCCATATGAAAATTCACAGTGGAATAAAAGACCATAAATGTACAATATGCAATAAACAATTTACTTATAAGAGTGTTCTATCCAAACATATGGATACTCACGCTGGAATAAAATATAATTGTCCAATATGCAATGAATCATTTACACGAAATTCTAGTTTAAAAGACCACTTGAAAATTCATAGTGGAAAAAAGGACTATACGTGTACGACTTGCGATAGAAAATTTACAAAAAAATATACTTTATACACACATATGAAAACTCATAGTGATATTAGGAAATTTCAGTGTTCTATGTGTGAAAAATCGTTTAAACTAAATTCTACTCTCAAAACACATATGGTCACTCATAGTAGAGAAAATAATTCCACTTCATATGTATGTAATTTTAAAAAAACTGTATCTAGCGACACGTTAATAGAGAGATTAAAAGCATGTACAGTAAATCTCATTTTGGTTTCAATGCGCATTCGTACCTAAATTTTTACAGTAAATGTGCATTCACAAATGAAAATTAGGCTTAGATTTATGGTTTATACTTTAGATTTAAAGGGTCTCTAAATCCAAATAATAATGCTAAACATTGCAAGGTCCAAACTTTAGGTATATGATTTAGTTTGACGTCACAAACTTCAACAATGAGAACGAGTCTGAAATGATATAAGTAGATATATACACCCATCTTTATTTAGTATCCACTTGGTGGATTCGGCTTTTTAAACAAATGCGAGAAGAACTCGGAGAGTCATAACTTAATTGCTGAAATATAAGCAATAATGCCAAGCGAATGACAGTTTCACGGCGCACAGGTGCGTTGTTGAGTACTGCTATATCGATATTTTAATCTTGTTTTTGAAGCATTTACATAAATGTCTGCACATACCAAAACTAATTTTCAGTTAATTTAAACTTTCATTTATGAATGTCTGACTTAAACCTAAACAAAAACCATAAACCTAATTTTCATTTGTGAATGCACGTTAAGTAAATAGCGTTTAAACTTATTTGTCCAGAAATAGTGTCCGTCGAAAACTATTTTATATTAGACTTCACTAACTTTTAGAGAAAAATAGCTGCTACGTTATAGTTACAGTTTATTTTGCACAACTGTATCTAGAGGATGCAGGACTGTATATAGTACTTATCTATTTGAACTACTATTTGTTTGACAATTTATTAAATTTCCTTACTTAACAATTACAATAAGGCATGTGAAATAACGTTCACGTTATCTAGAATTTTAACGTTCACGCTATCTATTTTGACGTTTTGTGAAACACTCTTATGTATACTCAATACGAAATGTTGGTATACGCTAAAAAACCATCACCGTTTATAACGTATTTAACGTGTTCCTTTGTACAAAATTTATACCATGCATGTTAATTTATATGCTGATATGGTATATTTCTCTAAATATAACTTCATACAATAACCTAACTTAACGTACAAAACACAAAACTTGTTTTTAACACCCAATCATAATTTATTTATTTATTTATTTAACTTGTATTTTGCGTAATTTGCGCGCAATAAGTCTATGCACGTTAAATGCCTATGTTATAAGCGGTGATAAGACTTTAGCGTGTATCTAAATTTAATGTTATTGGGATATTTCATTACGTA
Organism: Harpalus rubripes; assembly: GCA_963082715.1. NCBI lineage: Eukaryota > Metazoa > Arthropoda > Insecta > Coleoptera > Carabidae > Harpalus > Harpalus rubripes. Next base: position 37,855,501 of record OY720456.1, read on the forward strand.
GAGATGGCGTTGTGCACCATATGTTAGACCTTCAACAAAAAAGCACTTTTATTTATCTGCCATAAGCGTATCGTTTGCTGTCAGTAGTTTTATTTGATGCTTCTTGCATTTTAACTTTTCTTTCAGTGTATATTATTGTTTTAGATAGAGTATGTACTTGTTTCTTGTTTTATTATTTGCAGCTGTGGATTTATTTTTTATTTTAAATACTTTAGTTTGTAGTTGTATATAGTACAGTGCATACTTGAAAGCGGCAACGATCAACATTGCACCAGGCAAACCTTCCCTTGACCCTTTTATATTTACAGAACTATGTTTGGGTCATCTGTGGGCGAGCCTTGTAGAACCACCAGAGAACAAGGTAGTAGGCGGCTGGTCATCTAGTAGAATAGTCAGAGTAAGACATATCCGACGGGAGTATCGTTCTCCAAATGTAAACCCGATGCGACAACAATAAACATAGTTACTGTTATTTACTAAGAGCTTGAACATTATTTGAGAACCCAATAAATTTCAAGTTTGGTAAGTCGTCAGACAGCAGCGATTTACAACAGTAGCTCAGTTGTGAACATTGTGGGACTTCCGTCCGCCCTGAAGTCCACTCGACCAATTTACTTATTTTGTACTTATTTATTAATTGTAATCGAAGTTTAACTACTGTAATATCTTTATTATATATTATTTTAATTAAATAATCACACAATAACTTTTATTTGCACATGTTCAACACACACGTTGTGTACAAAAATGTCTGACCGATGTGGTCTCCCAACATTCAATGCTGCCAACCATGTGTAACCATAATACACAACATCTCCCTTTTTTACAATTTGAAATTGATTCCAAAAATAATATTAATTATAAATTACAGAAAGGAACTACTTATAATTAATTAAGTTTAACAAATAATTGGTACAAAATAATATCTACTTAACAAAATATTTTTATAACATCGAAGTTCTAACCTTGGGTTAATGAAGATGGGATTGTGAAAGACACACACAACAACCATGCCTTATCCGGGATTCGAACCCGGGACCCTTGGAGCGTGAAGTGATAACGCTACCGCTACTCCACCTGGGTCGGCTAATTGGTACAAAATAATATCTACTTATAAGATCTTATTCCAAATATCTCTTAGTTTTTTTATTACTCGTCCGCTACAAGTAACAATGTTAGCTTTATCACCCTTTATAGTTTCAATATTGTTACTAATGTTTATACTATATTCATTATGCGAATTAACAACTTCAGGCTTTGATTCATTTTGAGTATTATTCAAATTTGGGTCAAATAAATTATTGTTTTCAATGTGATCTTCTTGTGCTTCTGAGTTATTAAAATGAGGTACATTTAATGAATGTCTTAAATGATAAGAATTCCTTCGAAATAATCTGTTAGCTTCATCTTTGACTAAGTACGATCTAGGATAATTTAATTTTGCAACTATTTGTCCTGGTACCCGTTGTTTGTCTCTTTGGATAATTATATTTTGATTTGGTTCAAACGGCTTTCTCTCTTTGGTACGTTTATCATGATACTTTTTAGACTTTGCTTGATTTTGTATTAGTTTCTCTTTAATCTGAGAATTTAATTTGGGTTTTAATTTCTCATTAGATTTTAGTATACTAGTTTTTATCAACCTTGACATAAGTAACTCTGATGGAGATTTACCTAGCGCGGGAATGGGAGTACTACGATATTCTAATAAGAACTCATTAATAAGCTTATTTTCTTGTAATGATTTTTTAATAATATTTTTTGAAATATGTACAGCCTTTTCAGATATCCCGTTTGATCTGGGATACTTGGGACTAGAATTTGTTATTTTAAAGTTAGAACTTTTTGAAAAATTACGAAATTCAAAAGAATTAAATGGCATCTTGTCTTCAATAATCTCCTGAGGTATGCCATGTGTACAGAAAATGTCTTTTAAAACTTTAATTACTTCTTTAGCAGTTTTAAACTTTAACTTTTTAATTTCTATCCATTTTGAAAAATAGTCAACTAAAACTAGATAATCACGCCCTTGATATGATAGCATATCTATGCCTATTTTTTGGAACGGTAAGTCAGGTACTGGATGTGGAATAAAAGGTTCTTTTATATTAGAATTTCTAAATTTTTCACAAGTAGTACATTTTAAAATATGGTTTTCAATTTCATTGGTCATACCTGGCCAGTAGAATAATTGCTTAGCACGCATTTTAGTCTTCGTTATGCCTTGATGAGCTGTATGTAATAATTTTAAAAATAACGGCCGAAGAGAAGATGGAACAATGATTTTATCATCAAAATAAACTATTCCGTTATTTACCATTATTTCGTGGCGTAATTTCCAAAAATGTTTCAGTTTGTCTGGAATTGATTTTTTGTTTGCAGGCCAACCGGTATTATAATATTTTATTACTGCTGTTAAGCATCATTTTTAGTAGCTACTGCAATATCGTCTTCTGAAACAGATTTGCGTTTTAAAACGTTTAAACTATGAACAATGTCACAATTATTTATTTCACTTTCAGTGTTATTTAAGTAATTTCTAGAAAGTCTGCAATAAATATTTTCTTACCAGGAATATACTCTAGTTCAAGGTCATAAATCATAAGTTTTAATTTCATTTTTTTAATTCTATTTGAAGCTACTTTTGAAAATTCTTTAGTATGTAATCTAACTAAAGGTAAATGATCAGTTAATACTTTAATTTTGTGACCATAAATATAGTTATGAAATTTCTTACAAGAAAATACAATGCTTAAATATTCTTTTTTCTACAGTCTATAGAAAAAGTAGCCATTTGCGCTCTCTTTTGTCAACGCAAAATGTCACTTTGCCGCTCTAGAGCGACAAAGTAGAAAAAACGCTCGCTCCTCAAATTTCTAACTACTGGGATTTTCAAATAAGAAAACGCTAACTAGCGGCAAATATTAGAACTGCAAACAGTGGTACACATTTGACATTTACATGAAACTACAACTATATGACTACATAATCTCTATTATATGTACTTGAATTATAAATAAAAAATACTAATAAATGAGAAAATAATACGAAAACTAAAGAAATACAATTGACAGAAATGCTACGTTGACACACGTCAACAAAAAGTGTACCAGTGTTTAATGCGATCAGCGCCATCTTTTGATACTTGAAAATCCCAATACAATGTTGAGAAATGTTACTTGGCAACATTCTCAATGGAAACGTTTAGTCAGGAATTAATGACACTGTAGTTACACATTACCCACTTACATAACCAAACAAAATGCCGCACTGCTGTGAAAATAAAATAGGGCATTCATTTACAAGAACGAAAGTATAAAATGCTTAGATTAGATTGAAGCAATAGCTCAAGATGAATGGAAAATACCGATAAGTAAAAATAAAAAAAAAAATTTTTATGGTGGAGGATCCCATTGTGGCGACTGTAGAAAAAATCTTGTGTGTGTTTCGAGCGCAAATGGACATTGCCGATTTCGAGAGAATGCCTCGCTCCTGCGTCGCGCGGCAACAACCTCTCAATCGACAATGTCCCATTTTGCGCTCTTAAAACACAAATAGCTATTTCGATTTGGGGATATTGTTGCTCTGTCTCTGTTAACGTACGAGATGCAAAAGCAACAGGTTTACTGTTTTGTAACAATGCACAGCCTAGACTACTTTTAGAAGCATCACACTGAATTGTGTCACAGTAATTATTTTGCGTAAGATTATTTTTATTAAATTTATTATGTTTTGTCTCTAATTAGCTATTTAGGTACGTAACCGATGCTGTTGGATAAGAGCTACATTTAATGATACTGGTATTCATGTATTTTATTTCAGTTTATGTCTAGATTTCAGTGTGAGAACATCGATATCGTAGTGATTGATTTGTGTAGTGATTCAGGTGAGAGAGTTAATCTAGCATGTGTATGATTGTGAGTTTAGTCTTACACACACTTTTAGTTTACGATGGCAAGAGTAATGCAGATACGGATTTGTATGATTATTCTCTTATTTTACGGTGTTGTCCTTTATCCTAATCCTTGTTGAACGGTCGCGCCCGGTAGAGCCTCCAGGTGTGATGAGAGAGCTGATAAGGGTAACCAGGAATGCGATCTATGTGTCCACGATTGCTAGCCTCGTGGGTTTCGCTGATTGACCGCGTGGGAACGGCAGGGATAGTTTTATCCTGGTTTTGTAACTATGCCCCTAAGGCCGAAGTAAGTCCACTAGGGTCATCAGCACCTGAGCGGAATTCGGGTTAGGGTAGCTCCCTATTCCCATGGGTGGTAATGGCAAGGTTGGTTGTGTAACCATGTGTTGAGTGCCGGGATAAACCACACCGCTCAGGCTGGCAATGGCAGGTACAGTTGAGTATACGTACGCGTAAGTCCGGGGCCACAGTAGTGGTAATGGCAGGTACAGTTGAGTATACGTACGCGTAAGACCGGGGCCAGGGTGGTAATGGCAGGTACACTTGAGTATGTACGCGTAAGTCCGGGGCCACACTGCTATGGAGTAGCAGGTATGCGTTTCGCATAAGGTGACATTCCCTTTCCCTGTTCTATTGGACTTTGTTGCATACGTGTGTTATTTGTGGTGTGATTTTGCAATACATTACCTTGTGGTGGATGCGCGTGTATTTTGTGAATGATTTACTCCTCACTGAGTATTTCTCATGTGTTAATTCTTTTACAGAAATAATCACGGCGTGGAGGAGGATTCCGCGTGACCGGGTTCGGCCAGGCGACGGTCATCTAGATTTGCTATGTTTTTGTATTAATTCTGAATATACTGGTTTGGGTGATAAATGTGTTTTAATATTCTTATTTTCAGGGCTAACATTTAATCGTCATTAATCATTTTCGTTTTTATATTTCAGAAGTGGGATCAGAACATTTTTAGCTTTCAGCTTTTAGGATCATGTCGTAACACCATCGCCATGGCTTACTTAGATGACATCATCTGCTCATCATCATTTACAGAGGGAATTCAGCGACGGACGACACTATTTGACATTTTTTTTAGGGCAAACAACTTTACACTGAATATGAAGAAATGTTTCTTTTTCAGAGCAGCATCAACTATTAAGGTTTTCAGATTGATCGAGATGGAGTTCGACCTGGAAAGGAGAAAATAAAAGCCGTCACAGGATTTCAGGCACCGAGAAATGTGCACCAAGTAAGACAGTTTGTAGGACTTACAAGTTATTTTCGACACTTCATTAAAGATTACGCTAAGATTGTACGACCGATTACTAATCTAACGAGAAAGGATACACTGTGGAGTTGGGAGGCGAAAGAACAGAAAGCATTTGAAGACCCAAAGGAAAAGCTTACGGAACGACCACTTTTGCAACTCTACAATTCGAATGCCGAAACAGAGGTGCACATGAACGTCAGCAAGTTAGGATTAGGAGGAATCCTACTGCAGAAATTGGACACAGGTAAATTCCACCCAGTTACTTATTTCACCAACAGAAATGAAGTATCATTCGTATGAGCTGGAGACTTTAGCAGCAGTCGAAACGTTAAAGAAATTTAGAGTATATCTGCTGGAATTACATTTTAAATTAGTAACAGACTGCAATGCACTACGAACTGCTAGCACTAAACAGGATTTGGTACATAGGATTGGAAGATGGTGGCTGGAACTGCAGGAATATTCATTCGATATAGAATATCGCCCAGGAGTACAAATGGGTCACGTCGATGCGCTAAGTCAAAACCTCGTGTCAGGAGAAGGACTTTCTGCAGAATTTGAAATTTTTCATATAATAAGCTGACTGGATACTCGCCGGACAAATGACAAATTGAAAATTATCAAGAACATTTTAAGTATACCACCGGAAACTAACTATGAAAGGAATATTTATAAAAATTACTGTTTACGAGACGAACGGGTTTACCGAACCACCGCGTCTGGAATCTAATGGGTTGTACCTAGAGGACAACGGCTGCAGATAGTACGTTCCTGTTTTGATGAGTTTGGACATTTTGGAAGTTACTGGTTTCCTGGAATGAGAAAATTCGCGAAGTACACTGACTCGTGTATCACATGTTTTTACCATAAACAACAGAGAGGAAGCAGCCAGAACTATTGAATCCAATTAAGAAATTACCGATTCCATTTCACGCCATCCATATGAAGGACCATTTCAAATAAAGAAAGTTCTATCGAACGATAGATTTTCAGTAGAATATTTGCCTGGTACAAATCGAAGTAGAAGAGGAGAATATAGTAACGTAGTGGCGATTGACAAGATGAAACCATATTTAAGTACACGTGAACTGTCGGAAGACAACAGCGCTTCGGATGTTGATGCCGATGCTGCAGGAATTTGGGATTGATTCCTCGAGGACGAGGAACTTGTCAGGATGGACGAACTGTCACAGTAATTATTTTGCGTAAGATTATTTTTATTAAATTTATTATGTTTTGTCTCTAATTAGCTATTTAGGTACGTAACCGATGCTGTTGGATAAGAGCTACATTTAATGATACTGGTATTCATGTATTTTATTTCAGTTTATGTCTAGATTTCAGTGTGAGAACATCGATATCGTAGTGATTGATTTGTGTAGTGATTCAGGTGAGAGAGTTAATCTAGCATGTGTATGATTGTGAGTTTAGTCTTACACACACTTTTAGTTTACGATGGCAAGAGTAATGCAGATACGGATTTGTATGATTATTCTCTTATTTTACGGTGTTGTCCTTTATCCTAATCCTTGTTGAACGGTCGCGCCCGGTAGAGCCTCCAGGTGTGATGAGAGAGCTGATAAGGGTAACCAGGAATGCGATCTATGTGTCCACGATTGCTAGCCTCGTGGGTTTCGCTGATTGACCGCGTGGGAACGGCAGGGATAGTTTTATCCTGGTTTTGTAACTATGCCCCTAAGGCCGAAGTAAGTCCACTAGGGTCATCAGCACCTGAGCGGAATTCGGGTTAGGGTAGCTCCCTATTCCCATGGGTGGTAATGGCAAGGTTGGTTGTGTAACCATGTGTTGAGTGCCGGGATAAACCACACCGCTCAGGCTGGCAATGGCAGGTACAGTTGAGTATACGTACGCGTAAGTCCGGGGCCACAGTAGTGGTAATGGCAGGTACAGTTGAGTATACGTACGCGTAAGACCGGGGCCAGGGTGGTAATGGCAGGTACACTTGAGTATGTACGCGTAAGTCCGGGGCCACACTGCTATGGAGTAGCAGGTATGCGTTTCGCATAAGGTGACATTCCCTTTCCCTGTTCTATTGGACTTTGTTGCATACGTGTGTTATTTGTGGTGTGATTTTGCAATACATTACCTTGTGGTGGATGCGCGTGTATTTTGTGAATGATTTACTCCTCACTGAGTATTTCTCATGTGTTAATTCTTTTACAGAAATAATCACGGCGTGGAGGAGGATTCCGCGTGACCGGGTTCGGCCAGGCGACGGTCATCTAGATTTGCTATGTTTTTGTATTAATTCTGAATATACTGGTTTGGGTGATAAATGTGTTTTAATATTCTTATTTTCAGGGCTAACATTTAATCGTCATTTTTCATTTCGTTTTTATAATTGTTATTGGCAAACTGGGGTCAAAATTGATTAGAACTGGTGGATTTGAAATTAACGTTTTAATAGATTCTAATGCTTTTGTTTGCAAATCTGTCCCGATCCATTCTGAATCTTTTTTAAGTAATATTCGCACCGGTTCTATATGAGTTGATAAATTTGGAATAAAATCTCAAGTAATTTACCATACTTAGTATACGTTGCAGTTCAGTCTTATTAGTGGGTATTTTCAAATTTTGTATAGCTTTAATATTAGTATCGGTCTGCATGCCTTGTTCATTAAAAATATGGCCAATATAATTAATTTCTTTCTGTTTAAATCGTAATTTTTTGGAATTAAACTTTACATTATACGTTTTAGCCCGATTTACTATTTCGTTTAAAGCTATATCATGCTCTTCTTCGTTCTCAGTTGCAATTAAAATGTCGTCAAAATAAATTATAATATTTTTTATATCTCCAAAATATTTATTACAATTTTTTTGGAAAATTTCAGGGGCAGGGGCTAAACCAAAAGGTAATCTATTGAATTTATAATATCCAAAGGGACTTGAAAAAGTACACAACTCATGATTTTTCGTCAAGTGGTATTTGCCAAAATCCATGTTTTAAATCAATGACAATTTCTTATTAGCTAATTGTACTCTAATTTCTTCAAGTTTTGGAATTAAACAAATCTTTCTTTTAACAACTTTGTTTAACAATGCCGGATCCAAACATAGTCTTAATTTTTTATTCTGTTTTTCAACAATCACAAGGTTACTGGCCCATTCTTTCGGGGTATCTACTTTTTGTACAATACCTTTTGACTCCATTTTGTCCAAGGTTTTCTTCAGTTCAACTTTGATTGAATGAGGTACTCGCCGAGGAGGGTGTATGGTTCCTTGCGCACTGTCATCGATTTTAGTTTCACATTCCTCCGGAAATTTTCCAAAACCCTTAAATATTTCTTTATTACACTCTAGAAATTTCTGTTTACTAATACAAATAGTAATATTGTCAGCTCTACTAACTAAATTTAACGAAATGCAACCTGGTAGACCTAGTGTAGGTTTTGTTTCGTTATTACTTATAACTATAAATGTTAATACTTGTCTTTTTCTTAAATTTAGTACATAAATTTATTTGGCCTGTTGGATTGATTTTAAACCCACCATATGCTTGTAATAACACACTACATTTTCTAACTTTATGCTTTAGATTTAACTTATCTAATATTTTACGATTAATAATATTTACTTCTGAGCCTGTATCCAACCCACTAAACAACAATCATCTCTGCGATGTCCAAAAATGTCTTGAAAAGATCTCTATCGTAACATCCAGTATATTTGTCACAGCAATGTCACAGATACTTTTAATTTGTAACATTGTCATATGTTTATCACATAGATATCAATTGTGTGATATATTTTTGACATCATACAGATGTCGTGTTTGCAATATTTATGTTTGGTTACAGAGTGACGTTATATAGATATGATATATGAGATAGTAGGAAAATAATAAACTATTTTGTCATTATTATTTACAATTTTAGAATTTGAGAAATGTAGTTTCGTATAAAAAGTTCAAAATCTATTTTTGTACGTTCTATTGTGTATATATTCATTTCTTTTTATCTTATACAGTTATCCTTGGTCTGGACATAATCAGAAATGCTTAATAAATTATTACCATAAATCTTCTTTAATTCAATTAATTTATAATTTTACAATTTTATTAAAAATTTAACCAAGTTCATGTTGAATGTAAAAAAAATTGAACTTTGTTGGGCAAGGTAAATGTTATAAATGTTTATTATTGATTAAATGACTGCTTACTATTGCCGCCATAATTCAAGCTCAAATTAGCTAAATACAAATATCAAGAATGACAGGGTCCTCCAAATTTGAATGATTTGTGACAACTATTTTTTATCATAATAAAAAAAACTCTATATTTGCTCGAAATATTATATACTTTTAATAAATTAAAATTAAACTTTCAATTTTATTCGGACTGACAATTTTTTATATATTTATTACTATTCGCAGCTACATAATACTGTTTGTGCAACCCTCTTAGCTTAAGCATGCGCACAAGTGCGCCGCGCCCAGGCCGCGCCATTTCCCGGCATTTTACTGTGCAGGTGTAGTTTGTTGTGCAATAGAAGTAAATACGCAATAGTAAAGTGTTTTATATTGTGTGTATGTATATATACAAAAAAGGTAAGTTAAATGTTTTTTATTTTTACATGTTTGTGTTTTATTATTCATGTCATTTGTTAAATGAGAATAACTTATGTACATAACCTAGTTAAAAACACACTTGTTGCATATTTTGATCAGTTTTCATGTTAGTTACAAAATCTTGTTTTGATCAATGTTTAAACAAAAATGTGAACAAAACTAATAATTAATTAAATGATTAAATTTGTTTATTAATTTCCAATTGGTATTAATTTTAGATGTCGACTTCATCGAAGCAACCTCCACCTCCAGGAACTTCTGAAGACGCCTTGTTGAAAAAATCAGTAAGTATTGTCTATTGCAAACTTGATATAATAATATAAGTTTATAATACATTTAACGTAAAAAAGGTCACAATCCGGAGAAAAAACAAATAGGATCAGTATCTAAACGACATTTTCGTCGTTTAGTGAAGCAAGAAAAGATTAATTCTTCAACGAATTATTCTATAGCGTATTATTTAATTAAAATGTTATACAATTTACCGAAATTTATTTTTTTCATTTAATTTATTTCACTAATTATGTTTTTTTCAGAATCGGCGAAGAAGAATTTCCCGCAAATAACGGATTCGGAATTCGAGGAGATTTTGAAAACTTGGTTTCGCCATGCAAACCAAAGATTTTCCAAAGAAACTAGGTCAAATTAAAAATTATTTCTTGTATTTTTTTACCTTCCGTCACCTTTAGGTAAGGAAGGTATTGTCTTTGGTCAAAAAATTCGGTAGTGAGTTTTTAATGAATAAGCACGTTTTAAGGTCCCTAGAATACGATTTTACTATTTTTACGATGATGTCTGTATGTGTGTGTGTGTGTGTGTGTGTATGTATGTATGTATGTATGTGTGTGTGTGTGTGTGTGTGTGTGTGTGTGTGTGTGTGTGTGTGTGTGTGTGTGTGTGTGTATGTAACAAAATTTTCGTCTGCGATAACTCTAATACTACAATTCCAAAAATTATAATTCTTTCGTATTCCTCATCGTTGCATCCATATGAAGAGCTGATTAGATTTTGGTTATAATTGGTCAACCGGAAGTACCCTTATTTGAAGATTTTAACAGTTTTTCTTGAAAAAACGATGTTAAATATCATTTTTTTACATTTAATCTTATTATAAATATTAAAGAACATTGTATTCTCTATACGATTTGACTGCATTTTATACTTAATATTAAATGGATATAGAGTTAAAAAATTATAAAGAAATTAAATTTTATAAAGTAGACATAGCTATGAAAACAGCTACTATATTATGAAAATTCTGATTGAAAGATGTCAGTGTCAATTGACATATTCGTAGTATATTTGTGTTATATTATAATTTTACTCGAAATTTAGGATCTTTTGCTCGAAACTTTCTGTATAGAATTTTTATAAAGTACCTACAACTGTCGAAAGGTAATGTACGTATAAGAAATTTAGAATTTTTTACAAGGAACTTTCTGTATGGATTTTATAGAAAATACATAGGCATTTACGAAAGTTCTACCGATAACACGACTGGTAAAAAGTTACCGTGTTCGAAAATTGTACAATATCTACCAGATCCATCTACCGGATTCATGAAGAATCTAATCTCAAAAGAGGTAGTGATGCAAAGCGAAGTGCACGCGTTAAAAGTGGAAATGTGTTCAAAGCATGACTGCTCAGTTTGTTAACTACACCAAATTTCTAACCTGTTTCAAATTTTCAAATTTTTTATAGGTTATGGATCTACCCTGTTTACCACTTGCGTTCTTAAAATATCGATTCCGGTAGCTATAACCTGATAAACAGCTGTTTACTGGTAACAGTTCACAGGTAGAATTTTCGTAAATGCCTCATATAACTGACGGAAGGTAGTGTGCTGGCCACATCAGATTTTTTTTCATTATTTTAATACAGTTTGTTGTATATGTTATATAATAAATATATGATTAAATAAACTCTTGTAATTTTTATTGAACCCGTATAACAGAATTAGAGGGGATGGTTGGGGGAAGGGGGGAAATTATTATATAATGGATATCTATGTGAATAATATGTGATATATTTTCTAACATCTATGCACTGTCACGAAATAAATTAGGGATGCACATGTTACATTACAATTGCGACATCTATGTGACTGATGTGACCAAGGGCGGACATTAGCAATCACTGAGAACTCTATGCGACATAACTGGGATAAAAACTTGTAAGTCACATCTGTGATGTGAACGTTACTAGGACGTTTATATAACGTTATTTTGTTTAGTGGGAATTTACATCAGTCCAACATATTTCATTGACAGCTTTATTTACTAGGTTACAGACTCAGAATTAAATATTTCTATATTGCTTACACCAAAACTATCTTCCTCACTATCACTGGTATTTTCACTATCAATTTCTTTGGTTACTTCTTTAACTCTTCTCTTAATAAATCTACATCCTACCACGAAATGATTATATCTTTTGCACTGTTTACATTGCTTACCGAATGCGGGGCACTGGTACATTTTATGTAGAGTATTCACTATGCAATGGTTGTTTAAAATTTTTATTAAATACCAGCGCATCTGGACTTGAATCGTTCAGGTAAATAAACCAATTGTTTTAAATTGCAAATATGTACAAAATAATTATATCAGAGAAAAAAATGATTTTATTCATTAATAGGTGTTTTTTTAAATTTTTCGTACTTATGATTGGTGTAAGTCACATATTATATACCCGTTTAGTGATGACGTTGGCCAGGTTTCCAAACAAGAAAATGGCTGCCGCCTTGGTAACTGTTGCTACGTTATTTAAATTAACCGCGTAACTAGCAGTGAGAGATTTGTTTCTTCAAATTGTAGGCTCTTTAAAGGGCACAGATGAAAGTTTACTTGCTGGCGTAAATTAATGAGAAATACAAATAAAATATTTGGTATTGAACAAAAAAAAAAAAAAAAAAATCTGAAAAATCAGTTATGCTATTGAAATGGTTGAAATTTCAATTGCACTCTCTTGTGTTAGAGCCATAGAGTAAAAGTAAGAGTGTTCGTACTCGGTGGTCACCAATGTAAAAATATCGTTTAACTTAAATTGTAAAAAATGTATATATACAAGGATAAGATTTAGACGTATCTTTATTTTTCAAAACCCAACAACTTATCAATAGTTACAAAAAAACAAAACTATAATAACATTGAATTATTAGCCGTCTACTCGTTTTATTCTTAGTCGGTCAATGTGGCTACATAACTGTCATAATATTTTCTATTTTAGTAGTATAAAACCTGAAAACTTTCAAAATAATAAGCGAATATACAGTTTTAAAGAACATGCTACCAAGATTCGTATAATACGAGTATATACTGTCCCGTATTTCGAAAGCTAAAAGGTGGCAACCCTAGTATCATTGTATTCCAAATACTGACCATTGGTACTCACGTTAAATGCACTGGAGAACGATTTGCTGTCTTCACCGATATCGCTTTTATCATTTAGATTGCGAATCACAGCCCGAAGGAACACAGCTGATATAACTTGATTATTGGACGGCTAGTGCTTGAAATTTTAAATTTAAATTTGAGAAATTACCTAAGTAATGTACCTATTTATATTGTGTATAAATTCTTGAATATAAATATAAGCAACAATAAATAACAATGAAATATTCTAGTGTTAAATTTGTATTAAATAATTTGCTTTGATGTACTGTAAAAATAATAGGAATACAATCTGCTCAGGATTAATTTATTTAGGTGACAGTAAAGTAAAGAAGATTAAAAGAAATAATTTATATAATATTTATTGATTTATAAGTAGCCCAATTCGATGATACTTATTTGTAATATAATCATCTTTTTCCGACAGTAATTTCGTTTCATGATAAAATCTAATTTTTAGAAATGTGTCAATAATTTTCATAATTTGTTTTGTGGTTATCTAAAACAGTTTGTTCCTTGACGTAGTTAACAAATTCGGTTGTATTAAACACATAAGGAGAGCATTGCTGAAAAACATTAATAATCATGCGTTGTTTTAAAATTTTATTTTTAATATTTCCTGTCGGCTTTGCCTATATACCCTTTCGGCCTTTTTACAAATAAATGCGACATCCTTTGAGTGATATAGGAGGTTCCCTCGATTTTTTATGTTAATTATTAATATGATTTCTCTTCTATCAGCGCACAAGTACTTCAAAGTACATGTACAATTAGTATAAACAGAAATTAAATCAAACGTCAAACCATGTTCTCGCTGCATCAGCCGGCTACAGCTGCCAGCGGTACCCAATAGTAGTCAAGATTTCCGATCGTGCGCATAATTCCAGGTTGGGTGTTTGTGTGAGATAGACTTATGCAGAAATGGTATTTCCATTTCACAGTGTTTCCTTCACCTACTCTTATAGGAAAGATACGAGCATTAGCAATATATTTGTCTAATAGGTATATGTAAAATTCACAGCAATAAAAGACATTAGCGCCCCCTGCAACGGTTTAAAATGGCTGGCATTTATTATCGGCTACCATTTATGAAAATGTCATTTTATGCGGGTCCCATACAGAGAATACCTATACTCTATCCGTTTTAACTATAGACTAGATGGCGTTTCGAGCGCGGCCGTTTTTACATGTATTAAATAAATAATTCAAATTTTGGCGCCATTCCTGGATTTAAAAATAAATTCTTTCTAATTGACATTTTTTCAGTAATTTTGTCTTGTACCTACGTACATGTGCTAATCTATTTTGTGTTTTTATGCATATACTTATAATCTCTGTACCTTTCGCTACATTTCGGCGAAAGGGGCATGCATAAATGAAAACCACCATATTCAAATAAATTTTAAAGAAAACGTAAAATAAAAATATAATTCACGTTTGAAATATAAAGATTTACACTGTAAAATATATACATCATATGTATAAACTATATACACCGTTAAATATGAACAAAATAATGTTCTAAACAAATTTATTTGTTCCTGGGGTGATCCGAATGACCCTTTTTCCTCATATTCTTTTATAGCTATCCAAATATTACATCGTCCTATGCCCAGTTCTGATGCCACAATTTGGACACTGTCTAATTTGGAATATGCATTCGTGGCACGATATGTGCAGTATAAATTATACGCCACTTTTTTTGCCCTCTTCGGATGGCCTTTCCTTTTGGATATTTTAAAATATTGGCAGAGCCAGGTTCAGGATTTTTATCCATAATATTAACGAAGATAACAATAACAAAATTAACGAACTACTAACTAAAAATTAAGAAAACGCTCACAATTAAAACTATGTAATATGAAATATAACGACAAAACAGTAAGAAAATTATATAGACGAAAAAAACAAACAAACATAACTGCACAGAAACTGATAATATGTAATAAATCGTGTATTATTAACTTTGTTGACATTTATATATTTTATGTCAGACGTCAAAATAATTGATACAGCTGTCAAGAAAATTTAAATTTCGCGTCAATTATTTTACTGTGTAAACCCGGTTCACGTTTGAACCAATCAGGGAGCTAGAATCTTAAGCCCTATCTTACCTAACGCTCTATAGTTAAAACGGATAGAGTATAGGTCTAAAATATCATTTTTTAAAACAGTTTTGAGTCATGACATAACCCACAGCTGGGTAGATCGTCGTTTTTCCGGGGAAGACAGCAAATAAAGTGAGTATCAAGGATGATGATTATTTGGAATACTATGATACATTTTTCACGTAGCACTAGCCCTCGGTCTATAAGGGAGGTAATGCTTCGTTTTTACTATTTTTGCAATGATGTCTGTCAGTGTGTTTTTTGTGTGACGATTTTTTTCCTTCACGATATCTCTCTTATATCAAACTTGAAGAGTATTTTTTTCTGAATTCAATCATGTAATTGTTTTATATTCTATAAATTTGATTCTTATATTATTTTTCAATAGGCTATGGATGAAAAATAAATATTGCTATTTGTCAATTTGAATTATTAAGGATAGAAATCAAATAGAATAGAATACTATTTATAAATATATTAAAATCGTAGAAATGGGCTTAAGGATCCAGGACAAATTTATTTAAACGAAGAAAGAATTGTGAAAAATTCATGGACCTCGCTGGGATTCGAACCCAGAGCCTCCCAATCTCTCTCAATTGGTAGAGCGCCCGGCTAGAGATTGGGAGGCTCTGGCTTCGAATCCCAGCGAGGTCCATGAATTTTTCACAATTCTTTCTTCGTTTAAATAAATTTGTCCTGGATCCTTAAGCCCATTTCTACGATTTAAACAATTAGATTGGATCTCAAATAATTATTCTACGTGTGTGTGACGGCTTAAAGTTCACAATAATATAATATTTACTGCGCAATGTTAGCGTTGCGTATTTATCTCTCAATTTATGAGAGTGTACTCGTTACGATTGTAAAAAGGCTTGTGAAAGATTCGTAGACTTCAACGGGAACTTGTGGCTCAATTGGTAGAGCGCCCGGCTAGAGATTGGGAGGCTCTGGCTTCGAATCCCAGCGAGGTCCATGAATTTTTCACAATTCTTTCTTCGTTTAAATAAATTTGTCCTGGATCCTTAAGCCCATTTCTACGATTTAACAATTAGGTTGGATCTCAAATAATGATTCTATATATAAATATATTATTAAATATTTATGGTTCATTTCAATAAGCTCATTTTATGCATCCATAGCCTGCTGAAAATGACTATAAACATCAAAGTCAATTAAATTTCAATTGGATTTTTCTTAATATTTTTGTTGTGTAAGGATATAAAGTGATTACACGGTTGAATTCAGAACAAAATACTCTACCGAATGAGCCAAAAATATATACCATCCTATTTTAAAAATTACAACTTTGTGTTGTTACTTGAGAATCACTGGTTTCAAAAAAATATTTTCTCCTCTAGTCGGATGTCCCCCTTGGTCTTCTATAAGATTGTCTTATAGGATTTTCTTGCATGTCTAATAATATAGAAATTATTTAAGATGGCTTGTGTAGCTGTTACAACCTGTATGTAAAAGCTATATATATATATATATATATATATATATATATATATATATATATATATATATATATATATATATATATATATATATATATATATATATATTCATGTTTTTAATTTTTGTGACAACCACAATTTATTACTTACATTATTTATTAAACTCGCGCCAACTTTGTGGACAATATTTGTACATTTTGAAAATATATAAAGCAAGGTATGTACAGACCTATATATGTACAGGTGTCTCATTTTCGATGTTTTTTTAAGGTATCTCGGGTAATATTAATGATAGAGTAAAACCATTTGCACATTCCAGGGTCAACTTTTCCAGAAATGTTTAATAGTCACCACAGGAATTTTCGATCTTCTTTTGTTTCTCAGCTACAGGCAAAAACTCGTTTTTCACTTATTTTGAAAATATCTCATATCTTATTTATTATGATAGAGAAACAATGTTTTTACAAAAATTTTAGCGTTTTTTAAATAGGATAAAATGGCGTAATTATATTTTTTGAAAACTTAATAATTCTCGAGATATAACACAAACTTATGATTTTTTAAATGGGAACCTATGTTGAAATAGTCTCATTTTTTTGCTTATTTTATAAGCTTTTCAATGATATATAACAAGTCTACATTCTTTTGTTTTAAACATTAATAAAAGACGAATTATTAATTTATTGGGGTGAAAATATTGGAAATTATTAAGAAACAAATGAAAAAATCTATTCCAGATCATCATTTGCATATTTCTAATGGTTTTTGTTTCAGTTTTACTAATTTTTTCTATTTATTTACTTCAAAAGCATATTAAACCATTTTGATCGGATTGTGTCAAAACCAACTGTAACGTCGATAAATAGTAATTTAACTAACCCGAAAATAATTGGTTAAGAATAATTTTGAGAACAAAATTAATAGATATTGAATCAAAATAAACAAATGATGATTTGTAATAAATTTTTTCATTTGTTTCTTGATAATTTCCAATATTTTCACCTCAATAAATTAATAATTCGTCTTTTATTAATGTTTAAACCAAAAGAATGTAGACTTGTTATATATCATTGAAAAGCATATAAAATAAGCAAAAAGGGAGACTATTTTCAATATAGGTTCCCATTTAAAAAATCATAAGTTTGTGTTATATCTCGAGAATTATTAAGTTTTCAAAAAATCTAATTACGCCATTTTATTCTATTTAAAAAACGGTAAAATTTTTGTCAAAACATTTTTTCTCTAACTATCATAATAAATAAGATATGATATATTTTCAAAATGAACGAAAAACGATTTTTTGCCTGTAGCTAAGAAACAAAAGAAGATCGAAAATTCCTGTGGTGACTTTTAAACTTTTCTCGAAAAGTTGACCCTGCAATGTGCAAACAGTTTTGCTCTACCATTAATATTACCCGAGATACCTTAAAAAAACATCGAAAATGAGACATGCTGTACAAGTTTAAAAGTCACCACAGGAATTTTCGATCTTCTTTTGTTTCTGAGCTACAGACAAAAACTCGTTTTTTGCTCATTTTGAAAATATCTCATATCTTATTTATTATAATAGTTAGAGAAAAAATGTTTTTAACAAAATTTTACCGTTTTTTAAATACAATAAAATGGCGTAATTTGTTTTTTTGAAAACTTAATAATTTTCGAGATATAACACAAACTTATGATTTTTTTTAAATGGGAACATATGTTGAAAATAGTCTCGTCTTTTTGTTTATTTTACAAGCTTTTCAATGATATATAACAAGTCTACATTCAACATTCTTTTGTTGTTTAAAACTAACATGTTTTAAATGAGAGGAATTTGGAAAATATTAACCCCTTGAGGTAGCAACCCGCTGCACATGGGAATAGAACGGTTAACCCGCCCTGACTCTATTTAAATAAGTCAATAAATAAATGGAAATAACTGTTTCTATTACTTTGAAAAATTAGTTATATGGTTTTACGTGTTTAAGTTTAATTTTAGTATTGTTTGAAATAGCTGTAGTATCTTAAACTAATTATTAATATTAATATTATTGCATCTGGCTTCACGCGAGTGCGCGCGCAACCCCACGCAGTGTGCAGCTGCTGCAGCACTGACCGGCATCGATCGAGTTAGACTGTGTCTGGCTGGCATACGGTAAACACGTATCGCGTCGTCGTCCGCGAAAGTGGTTTGTCCACCATTTTGCATAAACTTTCTGATTTTCATATGGTCAGTAAAGTAATTGGTTGTTTAATTATCGTACGCGTAGCTTGATTAGCCTAACACGACTAATTCAAGGAGTATCGTTCGGTTTTCATTTAATTTGGTACTTTATAGTCCGCGAATACTTTCCGGCGCCAATTTATGCAGCTAATAGACACATCTCAGGAATCAATTGTAAAATCGAACTGTACAATTTGATTTCTCACGGAACTCGTGTTGTTAGGGATTTGATTCATATTTCCTTGGGTGAAATTATTATTATTTCTTTGTAAACCTGTTTACACACGTCCATCTTCGAGTGACGTCATTCACAGCGCATCTGCTGTTATTGTCGACTAGGTACATTCAATGCAACAAGTTTTGCAGTCTAGTTGGTTGTTATTAAGTTCATTCAGAGTTCTTAATATTGTTTAACTACATTTGTTTGTTCATACACTTATGAAATGATTTAGTTAATTTATACAAATATCGTATTTGTTTATCTTTGGTTTATTATTGTTTATGTCACTTGTATTCAATACGCTATCACATATTTCTCAGAATTGGTTTTCAGTTGTTTGTTATTTTGTTGCAATTATATTTAGCACGTTTGTTAGTTCGTCAAACTAACTGGTCCTTCGTTCGTTTTAATTAGTACATTTCACAAATTAATATTATCCCGTTTATTGGCCAAGTCCAGTGATGTGAACCAGCTATCGAAGGTTGTAATTATTTTGGTTTACATATAGTTTTGTTTTATTCATTGAATTTAACATCAAACACATTGTTGGTGCTTCTAGACCGGATTCGCTGATCTAGAGACATCGCATTTGGTCTTTGTCGAGCCGGATTTGGCGGTATTCGGAGATAATTATTGTTTCTAGTTACATTTGGTCTTTGTCGAGCCGGATTTGGCGGTATTCGGAGATAATTATTGTTTCTAGTTACTTTGGTATTAGTAATTGCATTTATTAACACACTGTAAAATGGCTAAACTACTACTCGAACAATTAGAGGTTGTGACAGAGCATATTCGTCGTCTATCAGTCTATTCTTCAGAGACTGATGAAAAAAGTAAAGTGAAATTTGAAGTAACTTTTCCGTCTCTCGCAGCTTGGGAACAAGAATTCAATCGTACTTATTGTGAATATTCTTCAAAGTTAAAACAAACCAAAAATCCCGACGAGGATATATTGGCAGAAATTTCCCGAGTTAAGAAGTTGTTTAATGAAATAAACGAACTCATTTGCGACATACGTGTCAATTACAAACTTATGTTCAATGGAGACACCGGATCACAGGCAGGGTCCGACAGAGCTAAATCAGAATCACATTCGATTCAATCAGCACAATCTTTGCGATATATGCAACCCAGCTTGCCTAAATTGAATCTCCCAACATTCGATGGGGAGAAAACAACTTTTATGAATTTTTACGATTTATTCACACAGTTGGTGATAAATCGGGACAGTTTGTCAGATATTGAACGACTTCAATATCTCAAGTTATCCTTAAAAGGGGAAGCCGCTAGGCTTATTACAAATATCCCCGTCAAAGCTGATAGTTTTGATATTGCATGGAACGCCATCACAGATGAATATTATCGTCCTAGGTTGTTGAGGTCGGTACATCTGAATGCACTCCAAGATGTGCAAAAGGTCAAGCAGGCAGACGCCCCTACACTAAAATCATTGTTGAACACAGCACGCGAAAACATCGCTGCTCTGAAAAATTTAGAGGTTGATGTTGACTCATGTGGGGTCATTTTGGAAAACATGATTTGTCGTAAGCTAGATTCGTCTACTAGACGACAGTGGGAACTAACATTGGATTCTGACTCCAAGCCCACTCATGTAGAGTTAATTGCGTTCTTGACTAAGCAAGTTTCAAGCTTAGAGGTTGAACCAGACAAATCTGTCAAAACTCACGAGCCAATCAAAAGGCACAAGCCAGCATCCCGAGCGATGACATTGGCAACTAATACGAATTGTCCGTATTGCAGAAAATCTCACTACATCAGTCAGTGTGAAGGGTTTATAGCTCTTAAACCTAAAGGAAGACATGATGCTGCAATTAAACACAAGTTGTGCATCAACTGTCTTAGAATGGGTCACATACGCCCGAACTGTCCTAGTACAGCCACATGCAGAACGTGTAACAAAACTCACCATACGCTGCTGCATTTTGGTGAAAGGTCGAACAAGTCGTTATCACCCAAGCGTGATAAAAAATCTGAGCAAACCAATCGTCCGTCATCACCCAAGAGTGATGCAAACTCTCAAGCCAGTAGTAGTAAGTCTGAAACTACTAAGTCAATGTCTGCTAGGACTTATTCACTAAGTCAACACAGAAAACATACTTCGGTATTACTACCCACTGCAAAGCTGCATATATTTGACAGTGCAGGAAAGGTACATGTTGTACGTGCCTTATTGGATACAGGATCGCAGAAATCCTACATCACAAGTCGTTGTGTCCACAATTTGAATCTGTCTATTGAAGCGTGTCAAACAAAGATTATGTCAATCAGTGACACCCACGTCAAGGACACTAGTGGTATTATACATACCAAAATCAAACCATGTCGTAGAGAAACTCCAGTTCTCGATTTGAGTTGCATTGTAATCGACAACATTACAGGCAGAATCCCAGATTATCCAATATCTCGGGATACCTTTAAACAATTTGGGAATATCCAACTTTCGGATCCCGAATGCTATAAATCTCAACGAATAGACATGCTGTTAGGAGCTGACATTTGGGGTCAGGTCATTCGTAACGGAGTTAAGAAAGGAGTCGATGGCACACTTACCGCCATCAAAACAATCTTTGGTTGGGTGGTTATGGGAGAATATACCAGCAAGCAAATAAGCAATGCTGTGGTGTCGTATCATACATACACACAAGAAGATACCCACGAACTATTGTCAAAATTTTGGGAATTGGAAAATGTTCCAACTCCATCGGTTGTCACTAAACCGGAGGATAAAATGGTGGAGGACCATTTTGTCAATACTACCCAAAGAGACTCCGAGGGAAAATACACGGTTTCTTTACCTTTTAAACAGTACCCACCAGTACTAGGCAATTCATACAAGAAAGCTTTGTCCATTTGTCACGCACAGCTGACTCGCTTGAGTAAAAGCCCAGAGTTACTCAAGGCTTATGATGCAATATTCGAAGAATATTTGCAAAAGGGTTACGTCACTAGACTTGATGTGCAACCCAATTTAAATGATTCGTACTATATTCCACACCATGCCGTGGTTAAACCTGATAGTGCGACGACACCGGTACGCATTGTGTTCAATGCTTCAAAGCCATCGTCTAATGGAAAGTCGATTAATGACTACTTGTATCCTGGTCCGGTACTACAGAAGAGTATCTTCACTCTTCATTTGCGAAATAGATTTTATCCTATTTTAATTACGGGGGATTTAAAACAGATGTTCCTACAAATTAGAGTTGTACGCGAGCATCAACGATTTCTAAGGTTCATTTGGAAACCTGCGGATGCCACACATCCTATTGTGTACCAATTCAACACTATCTGCTTTGGTTTGAATTGTTCGCCGTTCTTGGCGTTGCGTACAGTTGAGCAGTTGGCTCAAGACGAAGGGAATCAATATCCCTTAGCAGCTAAAGTCCTGCAAAATGATGTCTATATGGACGATGTTGTGACTGGAGCTGAAGACATTCAGTCAGCACTGACACTGCGCCGTGAACTCACGGATATATTCGAAAGGGGAGGATTCACCCTCCGAAAATGGGCCAGTAATTCTCAAACAATACTGGAGGAACTACCAGACAATGCACGCGCAGTGAAAGATGTCCACTTCAATGACGACGAGTCAGTGAAATTGTTAGGTGTCAAATGGGTTTGCAAGTCCGACTGCTACGAGTATACGGTCTCAAAACCCGACGATTTGTGCACCAAAAGAAACATTTTGTCCTGCATTGCAAGGATCTATGATCCATTAGGCATTATGTCCCCATTGGTGATGTTTCTTAAACTCATCATGCAAGAGCTTTGGAAATCAAAGGTAGAATGGGATGAAGAACCTCCCGCTCATATTGTCTCAGAGTGGAACTTGTTTCTGAACGAGATCGATTGTATATCCAACTATTCGATACCAAGGTTAGCCTGTTTGGGTTCTAAATTCGATCTTATCGGATTTGCGGATGCCTCCGAGCGAGGCTACTGAGCCGTTGTCTATGTTAGAAGTTATTCAAACGATAAACCAGTGGTTCAATTGCTCTGTGCAAAGACGCGTGTAGCGCCTTTGAAAAAAATTACTATACCTCGTCTGGAATTATGTGCGGCGCATCTTCTCGCCAAACTTCTCGAGAATATTCTCGAAAATATTCCAAAACAACCGGAGGCTGTACATTGCTTCTCGGACTCTATGATAGTTCTTGCTTGGTTGCGCAAGGAACCACACACTCTGAAAACATTTGTGGGTAATCGAGTCGCTCAAATACAGACAAATTTTCCGAGTGAACACTGGCGTCATGTAACGTCGGAACACAATGCGGCCGACGTAGGTTCTAGAGGTCTCAGTCCTCTAAGTTTCAAGACATGTACTCTCTGGATAAGTGGACCAGAGTGGTTACAACAACCTTACTCGTGTTGGCCACAAAGTGAATTGGTGCAACTTGACGGAGATCAAACCAACTCTGCTCAGACAGAGATTGCCAACGCCTAAGTTTGTCTTTAGGGAGACCCTAAGGTGGCCGGTATGTTTAAAACTAACATGTTTTAAATGAGAGGAATTTGGAAAATATTAACCCCTTGAGGTAGCAACCCGCTGCACATGGGAATAGAACGGTTAACCCGCCCTGACTCTATTTAAATAAGTCAATAAATAAATGGAAATAACTGTTTCTGTTACTTTGAAAAATTAGTTATATGGTTTTACGTGTTTAAGTTTAATTTTAGTATTGTTTGAAATAGCTGTAGTATCTTAAACTAATTATTAATATTAATATTATTGCATCTGGCTTCACGCGAGTGCGCGCGCAACCCCACGCAGTGTGCAGCTGCTGCAGCACTGACCGGCATCGATCGAGTTAGACTGTGTCTGGCTGGCATACGGTAAACACGTATCGCGTCGTCGTCCGCGAAAGTGGTTTGTCCACCATTTTGCATAAACTTTCTGATTTTCATATGGTCAGTAAAGTAATTGGTTGTTTAATTATCGTACGCGTAGCTTGATTAGCCTAACACGACTAATTCAAGGAGTATCGTTCGGTTTTCATTTAATTTGGTACTTTATAGTCCGCGAATACTTTCCGGCGCCAATTTATGCAGCTAATAGACACATCTCAGGAATCAATTGTAAAATCGAACTGTACAATTTGATTTCTCACGGAACTCGTGTTGTTAGGGATTTGATTCATATTTCCTTGGGTGAAATTATTATTATTTCTTTGTAAACCTGTTTACACACGTCCATCTTCGAGTGACGTCATTCACAGCGCATCTGCTGTTATTGTCGACTAGGTACATTCAATGCAACAAGTTTTGCAGTCTAGTTGGTTGTTATTAAGTTCATTCAGAGTTCTTAATATTGTTTAACTACATTTGTTTGTTCATACACTTATGAAATGATTTAGTTAATTTATACAAATATCGTATTTGTTTATCTTTGGTTTATTATTGTTTATGTCACTTGTATTCAATACGCTATCACATATTTCTCAGAATTGGTTTTCAGTTGTTTGTTATTTTGTTGCAATTATATTTAGCACGTTTGTTAGTTCGTCAAACTAACTGGTCCTTCGTTCGTTTTAATTAGTACATTTCACAAATTAATATTATCCCGTTTATTGGCCAAGTCCAGTGATGTGAACCAGCTATCGAAGGTTGTAATTATTTTGGTTTACATATAGTTTTGTTTTATTCATTGAATTTAACATCAAACACATTGTTGGTGCTTCTAGACCGGATTCGCTGATCTAGAGACATCGCATTTGGGCTTGCGAGCAGGATCAAAACATTTTGGTTCTTCTAGACCGGATTCGCTGGTTTAGGGTTTGAACATTTGGTCCTTCGAGCTATTAGATCCTTATTACTTAGTCCTTTGCACCGGACGGACGCAACATTTGTTTTAAACTTGAATAAGAAATAATTATTAATTTATTGGGTTGAAAAAATTTAAAATTATTAAGAAACAAATGAAAAAAATCTATTCCAGATCATCATTTGCATATTTCTAATAGTATTTGTTTCAATTTTACTCATTTTTTCAATTTATTTACTTCAAAAGCATAATAAACCATCTTTTTCGGATTTTGTCAAAGTCATCTGTAACGTCAATAACTAGTAATTTAACTATCCCAAAAATAATTGGTTAAGAATAATTTTGAGAACATAATTAATAGATATTGAATCAAAATAAACAAATGATGATTTGTAATAAATTTTTTCATTTGTTTCTTAGTGATTTCTAATATTTTCACCTCAATAAATTATTAATTCGTCTTTTATTAATGTTTAAAACAAAAGAATGTAGACTTGTTATACATCATTGAAAAGCTTATAAAATAAGCAAAAAGACGAGACTATTTTCAACATAGGTTTCCATTTAAAAAAATCATAAGTTTGTGATATCTTGAAAATTATTAAGTTTTCAAAAAAAAAACTAATTACGCCATTTTATTCTATTTAAAAAACGGTAAAATTTTGTTAAAAACATTTTTTCTCTAACTATCATAATAAATAAGATATGATACATCAAATTGAGCAAAAAACGAGTTTTTGCCTGTAGCTCAGAAACAGAAAAAGATCGAAAATTCCTGTGGTGACTATTAAACTTTTCTCGAAAAGTTGACCCTGCAATGTGCAAACGGTTTTGCTCTATCATTAATATTACCCGAGATACCTTAAAAAAACATCGAAAATGAGACACTCTGTACATTAAGAAACAATGCGTGTTCCCCTCTCAATCGACATTAGTTATTTCTTTCATAAAACGAAATATAGTTTGAAAATGAAAAGATGAAGATGATATGAGTCGCTACATAAGTAAATCATCTGTTACACAAATTGTAATACTATTTAAGGAATGTTGTATACTAGTGACATAGATCTTATAGTGCTTTACACAAGTTACTATAAGATCTGTGACTAGTGAGTTGTGGAGTTGTCAAAGTAGTTGCTTTGTTTAGACAGCGTTTCCAATAGTTTTGGTGAATACAATATTTTTGAACAACAAAGTATTATTTCATTATTTTGAATAAGTCTGCACTCTGTGCTACTATTCATAAGTTTGTGACTGTATTATAATTTCTAACCTGTACACATAAATGAAACAAAAATAATAGGTAATGATAGTAACAATATAATGTAAGCATCACAATTCGAAACAAAGTAGAAAAGAAAAATTTATATTTCAGATTATCATAAAGTTTGAAAGAATACTTGTGTGAATCAGTTCCCCTTGTGTAACGAATGTACACGTTAATTAATATAAAAAAGCAATCACGGAGAGCAACATGGAGATCATGGAACATTTAACAACTAATTATCAGAAATTTGAAGAGGTTTATATCAAAGAAGAATCATTTGAAGAAACTTCCATGGACGATGAAAATATATTGCATAGTGTAAAGGAGGAATGTACTACTGATAGCGGTAACCAGATTGAGAAAGCTTGTGCCAGCCCAATCACCACAAATAATGATATTTATAAAATTGATCATATAAATAATATTCATACTGAAATAAGAGCATATAAGTGTCCAACATGTAATAAAACATTTTTAAAAAACTCCCATTTAAAAGGCCATATGAAAATTCATAGTGGAATCAAAGACTACAAGTGTACAATGTGCAATAAACAATTTATACAAAGTAGTAATCTATATAAACATATGAAAATTCATAATGGAATCAAAGATTTTAAGTGTGCAATATGTAATAAACTATTTACACAAAGTAGTAATCTGTTCCAGCATATGAAAATTCACAGTGATATAAAAGAATATAAGTGTACAATACGCAATAAACTATTTAAAAGTAACAGTAATCTAAGTAATCATATAAAAAATATTCATACAGAAATAAGAGCATATAAGTGTCCAACATGTAATAAAACATTTAAAAAAATTCTCATTTAGTAGACCACATGAAAATTCATAGTGAAATAAAAGACTACAATTGTGCAATATGTAATAAACTATTTACAAAAAGTAGCAATCTATCCAGGCATATGAAAATTCATAGTAAAGTAAAATAATATCTGTACAAAATTCATTAAGAAATATCAATGCTCTGTTAACGCAGCACCATCAAAGTAGTCGTCCAGTAGATAGATATATTATTATGTCAGTGACCACATTACGTACGTATTAAGGTCACTAATGTAATGTGAGTATGTACAGAAAAAATGTTCATATATACATACTTTTAAATTCTCAATGAAAATTGCAGCAGACTTACAAACGATATGCTTCCAATATACAAAATTATAAATAATTCTAATGATAATTTTTGTCCTCCCCACCATTACTATCTCTGTTTCATTTAACCGATTCAGTAGATAGCGCTCATATCAGCGCTAGTTTTAAGTAACCGATATTACTGTAATGTGCAGCTCCCGCTTTCGCTGCCACTGTCGCTGTCGCAGCCGCGTAGGGACGAGCGTGTGTCTATTTTTAGCGATGACGCAACCGACTTGTCCGAACTTGCTTAATTACGCGGTTGATGAAATCTATTGTGTTTGAGTTTTTATCTAGAATAGTGCTCTAGAAATTTCTCGAATACAAATGCTGGAGTTTATAAACACTGTTAGCGAATGCATTGGACAGTCTGATATAAATAAGCGTCGCGTGTTAAATTGTTGGTGATATAAACAGATAGTCGACAAGTGGTAAACATAAATAAATATAGTTGTATAAATAAATGAGCTATATATTGTTTAAATAAATAATCTTAGTGTTAGTCGTAATTAAATAAATAAAATAAATAAATATATCATCACGGCTTATTACCCATTGGTGTGTTTAATATTTGTTTAATCGTAGTATTTGTTATATTTATCCTCTTTAATTATATTTATCGTTATAATAAACTTTTATTTTAATTCGTTATAATAAACTTTTATTTTAATTAATAATAATTGTCTAATATTTACACTTCACCCAAATAAATAGAAACGTTACATAACATTGGATAAATTTGTCTCTTGTCTCCAATTTCAGCCAATCAGAGAATTCAAAACGATGACCTATACTCTATAATACTGAATTGGGCAGGTGGAACAAGTTATACAGGGGTGTTCGGATTTCAAAAGCAACAATTGGGATCTCGGAAAGTATAAGAGATACGACTTTGGTTAAATGGGACATATGGTGCGCCTTTGGACGGCCATCGTAAATGTTCTTTTGTTTTGACAAAAATTTTCATAGGTTACTAGAAAATGGCGGAAAACTTAATTTCGTCGATTTTTAACATTAAAATTACTTCTAACCCAAACAAGTTATTTATGTAAAATAAAATACTATTTTAAAAAACTAATGAAATTACTGACAAAAAATAAATTCAGATTTTATGGGTAAAATAAATTAAAAACCCAATAACCCTTAGATCAATCGGAAGAGAGAAAAAAATAAGTATTTTTAGAGTAAAATCAAATATGGCTTCCATTTAAAAAATGTAAGTTTGTGTTATACCTCAAAAATTTACCCATAGAAAACATATTTTCGTACGCCATTGGATAGACAATAAAAATATTTAACTTTTATATTTGAGACATTTTCTTGATTACTGATAGTTTAGAAGTAATTTCGAAATGAAAATATCGACCAAATTCAGTTTTCCGTCATTTTCTAGTATCCTATAAGAATTTTTGCCAAAACAAAAACACATTTAAGATGGCCCCCCAAATGCGCGCCACGGGTTCTATTTAATCAAAGTCGTATCTCTTATAGTTTCCGAAATCCCAATAGTGGCCTACGAAATCCGGACAGTCTGTATATGTCTTTAAAAGAAGGCAACAAGGTCGAAAAGAAAGATGGTTTTGTATCACTTATCTTCTTTTCTAAATGTATTGTCCTAATGAACCATATTATTTAT
This sequence comes from Harpalus rubripes, assembly GCA_963082715.1. Taxonomy (NCBI): domain Eukaryota; kingdom Metazoa; phylum Arthropoda; class Insecta; order Coleoptera; family Carabidae; genus Harpalus; species Harpalus rubripes. The sequence continues at coordinate 37,884,498 of OY720456.1, forward strand.
TATAGCGCCTCTGTTGGCTGATTTATGAAATGAAAAAAGCGAATTAGGGTGACAAACTATTTTTTAATTTTTCCAATTAAGTTGGCAATACTAACGTTTTTCTCTTTACTATTCTTAGGAAAAAAAGGAAAAAATATTCCTTTTTATTTAATGGATTCAAATCACAATTCGGGAAGCAACAATAGTAAACATGCATAATCAAAAAAAATATTTCGTACTTTACAAAAGAATCACAACAACAAAACATTAGTTTATGGTTGTCTGTCAGTGACAGAAGAGTAAATAGGCGCTTAAAATTTTTAAATTTTGATGTTTGTTTTATTGATTATTTATATATAAGAACAGAATACAGTAGTCAAACATGAAATGAAACTTGCAAGAAAAAAATTATCGTTCATTTACGTCTACATAAATTAATATTTTGCTTTAAAAATACAATTTTTCCCATAAGTTTTATTTCCGCTGTACTGCCAAGCATATGATTGGTGCATTCCGAGCATGCGCATTGAGATAGTAAATAGTAATATGGTCTATTCTATTTGACATTTGCTCTGTTTTATTTTGCAGTAATGATTGACGTATGTATGGGTGATCACTTTTGTTATAACAATAATTTGTTTTAAGCTTTTTATATTTAATTATTTGTAAATACCGTGAAATTAATTTACTATTAATATTTCTTTGTTAAATATGATTTTTTTAAAAAAATAAGGGCGTATATAACTGCTACGGGCATCACGCCAATTGACAATTTTTGTTTTATTTAGACACATATATTTATTTTCCCATTATTATTGGTTAATTGGTACATTTTTCTATTTTACTATATATATATATATATATATATATATATATATATATATATATATATATATATATATATATATATATATATATATATATATATGTATATACAGGGTGAGTCTGGGAAGACGCCCGCCCCTTTAACTGTTTTATTATAAGTAATATAAAAAAAATGGCTCATATAAAAGTTTTATTATTTTACATATACTATTTGATGGCAGATGTAGATATTTTTTATAAAGTCAGGTTTACAAGATACGACTATAAACTTTTATTTTTCAAATGGCAACCTATAATTATTTTAGTAAAATAGAAACCGCAATTTTTTCTCTTTTCAACGATGTATTATTTTTTATTAATGTATTTGAAAAATTTCAAGAAAAATGAGATAATTTAGAAATATTAGAAATAGATTTTAAACAAATATTATAGGTGGCTATGTGAAAATAAACAAAACGTAACAGTGCTATACAACTTAGCAAACTAAAACAACAAATTTAGTAACAAAAACAACTTAAAACAAATGTTCAAAATTACGACCATGTTCTGTAATACAAAAACTCAAGCGTTGAACGTCATGTGTTCGAACATCTGCCAGCATGTTTCGCGAAATATTCTGAACTGAACCTGTTTCTCGAAATCGGGTAAAAATCCTTCTCAGTGTTCTTAAACTCAGTTGCCGACGTCTAGGAAACCGCTCCCGGTAAATTGTTTTTGCTCTTCTCATGATTCCAGTCGATTCACCACTTATTAGAATCATATCAATTAATTCGTTCTTCGTAGACATTCCAAAATGTTTCTTTTTGTTTACAAAATAAGTAAAATTAAGTAACTGTTAGGAATATGAATGCACCAGAACGAATAAACCATACAAGACAGGTTTTAATTTGACATAACATTTATTGTATATGAAATTACAATCTTTGATGACAGCAACAATTATTTCTAAACTAACTATGATTATATCGAATATGAACCGCGTACTTGATTTATAGAATTACAAAATAATATAATCTTGACAGTAACAAACCAATGTATACTTTTTTGACATTAATTTAATTGTTTTACATTGTTACGTTTTGTTTATTTTCACATAGCCACTTATAATATTTGTTTAAAAATTATTTCTAATATTTCTAAATTATCTCATTTTTCTCGAAATTTTTTAAATACATTAATAAAAAGTAATACATCGTTGAAAAGAGAAAAAAATGGCGGTTTCTATTTTATTAAAATAATTATAGGTTGCCATTTTAAAAATAAAAGTTGATAGTCGTATCTTGTAAACCTGACTTTATAAAAAATATCTGCATCTGCCATCAAATAGTATATGTAAAATAATAAAACTTTTATATGATCCATTTTTTTCTATTACTTATAATAAAAAAGTTAAAGGGGGGGGCGTCTTCCCAGACTCACCCTGTATATATATATATATATATATATATATATATATATATATATATATATATATATATATATATGTATGTATTTCACAATAATTATTTATTTACATGTAATTACACAATTAGATCCATTAAAATACAATATTATTAGAATTTGTACACGGGGCAATCTCGGTCCAGCACGATTTCAGTCAACACTTCTATTCTCAAGTTATTAACTCGACAACAACTCAATCACAAGTGAATCACTTACTCATGAAGTTTATATTAGTTTTTGATAAGACTAAGAACAATGCTACCAGTATTCCGTGTCGCGAGATGACTTCATCGCCTGGCCTCGATTTTACCAAAACACCATGCGTGTTTTACGTGTACAGTTATCTCATCATGTTTACAGCGAGCGAACTCCAATATGAATGAATTCAGGGTGAATATTCTATTCCATCCCCGACATATATATATATATATATATATATATATATATATATATATATATATATATATATATATATATATATATATATATATATATATATATATATATATATATATATGTACGATTCACTTTTCGACTGGGCGCCACTGGTTTAGAAGCGCTAGCTTAAGGCATAAACACTTGAACATGTCTCACCCCTTGGCGCCCGCCCGTCCTTTAGTTCGGGTATAACCACAGTGCCGTGCGGGTGTGAAAGTGTCCATAAGAAAAGATTAGCTGCTTGCAGTAATTATAGGTGAGTGGTAGAACTCACTGTCATTCTAATTATTATACAGGTATAGTTTGGTGTGGATCACCAAATGCTTGATTGATATGTTATACACTGCTTGTGTATTTAATATGCATGGTATATGTGAAGTATACATTTGTATTATTTGTGGCCGCAAACGTAGTAGTTTCCTAATTAATTATCCGAAGAGTTGTCTGGGACAACTCTGGGTCCATGGAGCTTTATGCTTCGAGGTGTGACGACACCAAATGAGAGGCTGAGATCCACGAGAACGTCTGGGACGTTAAGGATAAACCTGGGGTTTATCATGATAGGTCTGGGACCTATAAACGTGTGATCGTAAGCTAAACTCTGATAACGGGTCTGGGACCCATTGACCTCTGGGAGATCAGAGCTCTGGGAGCTCAACATGTGTGGGACATGCGTATGTGGCTACGGTACCGCTAGTGGCTCAGAAATGATTATTCACGAGAGCCGTATTCCAGCAATTCGTCAATGCACTGGGTGTATACTTTTGCGGATAGGGGTATCGGAAACCACAAGGTGTTAGGCCGTATTTAATATGCGGGGCACCTACCCAAGTCTGGGACTTGGGAGCAACCTTATTCCTGCCCCCCCCCCTCCTGTCTATCTCATTAGATGATAATGCACGCCTGTGATAATTGTTGTAAATTGGAATGACAATGTGTATTTTATCCCACTTAGGGGAACGCGTCGTAGAGGGCCAGTCCGTCGCTGACAAAGTTGCGTGTGTGGGAAAAGACGCCGATAACAGGTCAAAAAGGAAAGTGAATTGTATATATTAGATTATTGCATGTATTATCGCCCATATATTCTAGTTAAGTAATAAATGAAAAAGATTAACAAAAATTAGTAAAAACCATAGCTTTTATATATATATATATATATATATATATATATATATATATATATATATATATACAGGGTGGGGCAGAAAAACCTATCCGATTTCAAATCCCTTTTTCCCAGAAGAGGGAGCAGGTAGAGTAGTGGGGTAAAAACCGTTAGAAAGCCGGTTTTATGCCATTTGTCAGTAGTCAACATGCCTTGGTCTGGTGAACATCGTGCTTTTGTTATCGAGCGGTTTATCGAATGCGGCGGTTCGATAATTGCTACACAACGTGCTTTTCGAATTCATTTCGGACTCGGGCGTCATGATCCTGTTCCACATCACGCTACGATTAAAGTGTGGGTGTCAAATTTTAGACAGACGAGTTCAGCATTGAAAAAGAAGTCGCCTGGACGTCCCAGGACAGCAACAGGACCTGAAAACGTGGCCAATGTGAGAGCCGAGATTGAACGTTCCCCGCGTCGTTCGGCGCGAAAACATTCGCTCGCTTTGGCGATTTCCAACCGCAGTATTCGGCGCATTTTGCACCGGGACCTCAAAATGCATCCCTACAAAATGGTTGTTGCACAGGAATTAAGTGAAAGGGATTTTGAAACCCGTACGAACCTGTGTCGCGATCTCCGAGAATTCCCAAACGACGATGTTGTGCTCTTCACGGACGAAGCCCATTTTCACCTTTGTGGTGCCGTTAACAGGCAGAATTTTCGATATTGGAGTGACGAAAATCCTCGAGAAATCCATCAGGAACCCCTCCATAGCCCAAAAGTGACTGTGTGGTGTGCTCTTTCCCGCCTAGGCGTCTGGGGGCCTTACTTTTTTGAAGAAAATGGGCAAACCGTAACGGTCAACAGCGAGCGCTATTGTTTCATACTGGAAAATTTTCTTAGACCCAAAATGGAAGAAAATGGCGTGGAAAATGTGTGGTTTCAACAGGATGGTGCAACCGCCCACACATCGCGACGATCAATGGACATTCTCAGGGAACTGTTTCCCGGTCGCCTCATTTCCCTGAGAGGTGATCTTGGCTGGCCGCCGCGCTCACCGGATCTCACTCCATGTGACTTCTTCCTTTGAGGTTACCTCAAATCGAAGGTTTACCAGCATCGACCAAGGACCCTTCTTGCTTTACGAAGGGAAATTGCTCGGGCAATTGAAGAAATTCCTGTGGAAATGACGGTGAAAGTCATGGAAAGCTACCGCGAGCGCCTAAATCAGTGTATCCGCTCCCAAGGACGACATTTGAGTGATGTGCTTTTCAAAACTTAAATTTAAAAATGGCATAAAATTTGCGATATGTTAATAAAAAAAAATTTTCACAAGTTGAGTGGTTTTAATTTTATAACGTTTTGAAATCGGATAGGTTTTTCTGCCCCACCCTGTATATATATATATATATATATATATATATATATATATACATATATATATATATATATATATATATATATATATATATATATATATATATATATATATTTATGTCCTTGAGAAATAAAAATATTCTCTGAATGTTATTTTGTATATTATTATTTACACATCATGTTTCAGAGTGGATTGCACATCCACATGTATCGCGCAGGCAGTCAAGAGAAATATTATGATGGTTACGATAAATATCGAAAATAGGGCAGTCGTTAAAAATATGTTTGATTGATAATCTGGAGTTGCACTGTTGACACATAGGGGGTTCAGTTCATTAAGTATATAATTTTGAGTGAGATTACTGTGTCCTATTGTTAGCCTGGTTATTATCACTTGTTCTCGACGTGAGAGACCCTCGAATCTCATTTTTGCCTATGGAGATATGTCTGCTTTAATAGTTTTTATATGATTTGAACCTTGGAAATTATTCCAGCTAGCACATTTTTGTTGTAGAAGGTATTTTTTAGCATGTTGTTGTAGATCTTTAGTGTGGTAACAGCTTCAACATGGTTGTCATTGTCGTATGATTGTTGAATATTTCTTCAGTAGGTTACTAGCGGTTCAATCGGCTAGCCCATTCCCGAGAATGCCTACATGACTTGGTATCCAAAAAAATATTACATTTATATTTAAAGTTTCATATAGTTCGATTATAATTTTTAGGAGGTACTGATAAATATTTCAGTAGTAGTTTTCCTTGGTGTTCTCAATAAATCGTATAGAGCTTAGAGAATCGGTAAATATTATAATTTTACTTATATTTTGCTGTTGTTCATTAAGCGACTTCAGTTTATTACTTATTTCTTCAAGAGCTGTTATAATAGCAAAATATTCTGCAGTAAAAATGCTATTGAATGATGGTAAAATTTTATGTGTCCTTCTTAGACGACAAAAGTCAATTGCTTCACATTTTTCAGTAGAGAAACTGAATTCTCTTTTGGTAGCATTCTTAGATATATTTTTTATTGCATCTTGAAGATGGCGTTTAATTATTTTAATATTTGAATTTCGCATAAATATTAGTAAATCATCCACATAGCAAAAATGACTTACACTGTCAGGAATATTTTCTAATAGTGCATTCATTGCAACTAAAAAAAAAAGGGTGACAGATATTGTTGACCCTTGAGGTATGCCGTATTTAACATCATAAGTACGAGAATAGTTTGCTCCAATTCTCACTTGGAGTGTCCTATTTTGGAGAAAGTTGTTCACAAATTGTAGGAGATTTCCACGTATGCCATATTCAAAAAGTTTTTGAATAATTCCAAATCTCCATGTCATATCAAACGCCTTACAGAAGTCCAATGATACAGCTACAAGGTGCTCACGTTTCATAAAACTATATTGTATTTCGTTAGTAAAGGAGTTTATAATTTCTGCAGTTGATCTGCCCCGTCTAGAACCATATTGGTTTATAACTAGTGGATTATTTTTGTGGAGGTACTAGGTTAATCTATTATTAATTAATTTTTCGTATATCTTTGCCATATGACAAGTTAATGATATAAGCCTGTAATTGTTAACATTTTCTTCAGCCTTATTGCTGTAGCATTACGCCACATATCTGGGTATATATTATTTCCCCATATATGATTGTAAAAGGCAAGTAAGAAACGTATATAATCAGTAGGTAGGTTTTTAACATTGCATATGATATGCAGTCATTACCTATGGCTGCCCCATTTTTGCAATGATTTTGGATTATATTTTCTAGTTCAGATATGTTAAATTTCTGGTTATATTGGTGTTCAGAGTCATTGTAGGGCATAAATAGTATATTATTAGTTTTTTCAATATCATCTTTAGTTTTCCGGAAATTAAGGTTTATGATTCGTTACTACTAACCGAACTAAAATTCTCCGCACCGTACCTATTCTAAATTTGTTTATTGGTTTTATCGTATTTACGCCCCTGATACCTATTGTTAATCTTTTTCCATGTTTCTTTAGAAGTTGTATATAATAAACAAGTAGAATAACCTAAGAAAAGTGTTGAGTAAATTAATGTGAACCAAAATTATAGTGAAGAGAGCTAAAAACAAATCTTACACGTATAAAATAATCACGAACGTATAATAAAAGTCCGAAATCAAACTTGTAAAGAAAAATTGCCAAAAAGTTCAGTCATATTTTAGCCAAGTCATTCTGTCACCCCACGGGCAACGTTCCCAAACGCTGTAGCGGCGCATAACCAACAAACATGAGTGTAGGAAACACTCCTAAACGCTATGATGGCGACACGGATTATTCATCGACAGAAGACGGTAAAAGGAAGACGGACGATATGATAAAAGGGTTTAAAAAAAGCAGGAAAATTATGAGATCTCCTATAAAAAAAGACGAGGATGAAGAAATTGAAAACACTGAAATGCAAGAGGTAAAAAATATGTTCGCCGACCTAATGAAGGAGTTAAAGGAAATTAAAACAGAGCAAAAATATATTAGACAAGACATGAAAGTAATAAATATGGAGGTCGCAACCTTGAGAGAAGAAAACAAGGAGTTAAAGAAGAGGTTAACTATAATTGAACAAAAACAAGAAAAAGGAGAGAGATTACAAAAGAAAAATAATGTAGTTATAAAAGGAATAGACTTTAAAAATAATGTAAAAGAAGTAGAGAAGTTATGTAAAGATAACCTAGATGTAGAAATTAAAGTGGAATCGGTTCAAAGCATAAGAACGCAAAATTCAGAGAAGACGATGACCGTAGCAAAAATCAAAAGTTGGGAAGAAAAAGAACAAATAATGAAAAACAAAAAGAAATTAAAAGGCAAGAAAATATACATTGACCATGACTTAACTAAAAATGAAAGCGAAATTCAAAAAAAACTTAGAGAGATAGCAAAACGGGAAAGGACTGAAGACGTAACAGTACACGTAGGATACAAGAAATTATTTAAAAACGAAGAGTGCTGGGTATGGAACGAAGAAATAAATGATATAGAAAAGAAAGAACAGAATTCAAAAAACTATTAAGAATAGGTCAAACGGACGGATTTACGGAAAACATAAAAGGCAATGAAAAAAATGAAAATAAAAGAAAATGGTATTACACGAACAAACAAAAAAAAGAGGAAAAACTTATTATGGCAACTTGGAATGTAAGGGGAACAAATGAAGTAGGGGCATTAAAAAACTTAACCATGGTACTAAAACATTACAATATAGATATAATAGCAATACAGGAGACTAAACAAAAAGATAATTTCATAACAGAAGCAGATGACTACATATTTTGCAATAGTGACGATAAACAAAAAATATTAGGTACTGGATTTATGATAAAAAAACAATTACAGCAGTCAATAATAGATTTTGAACCGATAACAGGAAGAATGTGTAGATTAAGAATAAGAGGAAGATACAGAAAGATAAATATAATTAAAGTACATGCACCGACTAATGAAAAAGAGGAAGAAGACAAAGAAAAATGGTACGAAGAACTAACAGATATAATAAACAAAATACCCAGATATGACATAAAAATAGTTATAGGAGATCTAAATGCTAAAATAGGAAGAGAAGAATTATACAAAACTATAACTGGAGGTAACAGCAAACATGAAAGTTCAAACGAAAATGGAAAAAAGGTAATAGAATTTGCATTAGAATCACATATGAAAAATAATGAGCACAAAATTTCAAAGAAAAGACATACATAAGGGAACCTGGCTGTCTCCAAATGGCTACACATGTAATCAGATAGACCATATCTTAATCGATAACATACATGCAAATATAATAAAGAATGTTAGAAGCCAAAGGGGAGCTGTAACAAATTCAGATCACTTCATGGTAAAAGTAACAATAAAACAAGATATTCCGCGAGTAAGTAACAAAAGAAAAGCAGGTTGGCAAAAATATAATATCGATGAACTCCAGGAAGAGGATAAATTACAGCAATACAGGGAGACACTAGAATTAGAAATAGAGAAAGTAAAAAATACAGAAACAGTGGAGGAGAAGTGGAAAAAAACGGAAGAAGCCATAAAGGAAGCAGCAAAAATAACGATACAGAAAACTAAAAGACGAAAGGGAAACAATTGGTTTGACGAAGAATGCAGATCAGCCATAGAAAAAAGGAACCAAGCTAGAATTATGCTTTATCAACACAATAACGAAAGCTCCAAATCAATATTTGACAACGAAAAGAAAAATGTGAAGAGAATATGCCGAGCAAAGAAACGAAAAATGATGGAAGAGTCAATGGAAAAAATTGAAGAGAATTATAAAAACAAATACATACGAAACCTATACCAAGAAACAAAGAAACAAAAGGAAGGATACCAACCAAGAACAATATTCTGCAAAAATAAAGATGGCGAACTTGTAACAGGAAAAGATAAATTGAACAGATGGGTAGAGTACTTCAAAGAAGTTCTAGACGGGGACACAGACGAAGAAAGAGAAAATAATCAACCGAATATAATAGGTATTATAAACGAAGAATTGCAACAAGAAATGGAGACGCCGAAGTTAGAAGAAATTGAAAAAATAATAAATAATCTAAAGAACCATAAAAGTTCAGGAGAAAATGGGATCTCAGCAGAGCTGTATAAGTTAGGGGGAGAGACAATTAAAAACCAAATTTACGCAATATTAACGGAAATATGGATTAAAGAAGAAATACCCAACAGCTGGAGGGAAGCGGTAATATGCCCTATCTACAAAAAAGGAGAGAAAACTGCCTGTGAAAACTACAGAGGAATAGCGCTATTGGACGTAGCATATAAGATTTTTGCAACAACAATACGGGACAGATTGACAGAAGAAACAAAGGAAATAATCGGAGAATACCAAGCCGGCTTCAGGCAGAACAGATCAACAATAGATCAAATATTTATTCTGAAGCAAATAATAGAAAATAGCTATGAACATGACCTCCCATTATACATATTATTTATAGATTTCAGACAAGCTTATGACACAATCGATAGAGGTAAATTAATAGAAATTTTACAATATTTTAATATAAACCCGAAGCTTATCAGGCTAATAACAGTAATGTTGGAAAACAATAAATGCAAAATAATGGTTGATGGCGATAAATCGAAAAACTTTTCTATAAATAAAGGCCTAAGACAAGGAGATCCACTGTCCACGGTATTATTCAACATTGTACTTGAATGGATAATACGTAAGGGTAACATCCAAACTAGAAGTTCCATATATCACCATAAACACCAGTGCTTAGCATATGCAGACGACATAGCATTATTAACAAGAAAGCGGAAAGAATTACAAGACACTATGACAAGATTAGTAAGGGTAGCGGGAGAGGTGGGCTTAAAAGTTAGTTAAGGGAAAACAAAATATATGATACTGAAACAAAGTAAAGAAAGTCAGACCAGTATACTAAAAATAAAAGTGGATGAAAGGAAAGTGTATAATTTTCAAGAAGTGAGCCATTTGGTATACCTGGGTGTAACAATATCAAATAACAATGAAGAGGACACAGAAATTACAACAAGGCTAACAAAAGGAAGTAAGAGCTATAGTGCACTGTCGAATATATTAAAATCAAAAAACATCTCAAGACTAGCTAAAGTAAGGCTATACAAAACCATTGTAAGACCTACGGTTTTATACGGCAGCGAACTATGGGTACTAAGCACGACTAACCAAAGAAAACTAGAGATATGGGAAAGAAAAATATTGAGAAAAATATATGGGGAAAAAATGGGTAACGTATGGATAAGAAGAACAAACAAAGAACTAATGGAACTATATAATGAACCGGGAGTGACAGGAGTGATTAAAGCGCAACGACTACGATGGTTAGGTCACATAGCACGAATGACAGAGGAGCGAGGTGTAAAACAAATCTTCAATAGTGGCATAAGAAAGAAGAAAAGAAGAGGAAGACCAAAACTAAAGTGGTTTGATTCAGTGGATAAGGACTTGCAAGTGCTAAATGTTAGAAACTGGAAATTGAAAGCAAAGGACAGATCAAAGTGGAAAGAAGTGACGAAAGAAGCCATGGGTCTACACGGCCTGTAGTGCTACATATTATTATTATTATATAATCCTAAGTTGCTTGTGAAATTTCTCCAACAGTCTGTTTTTGCTTTTTTAATTTCTACTCGAGTCTTAGCTCGACGTTGCTTCAAAATAATACTGTTTTGGACGGTGGGGTTTCTTTTATAATTTTTTAATGCAGCTTTTTTAGCTTTTATAGCTTCTTTCACAGTATTATTAAACCATAGAACTTTTGTTTTATTTGAATTTAAGGACAGTTTGAGGCAATTCTTACATTTGGCCCCAAGACCTGGATAATTTTTGTGTACACTTTGCGTATGTGGAATTGTTGTGACGGCTGAAGAAAAGATGATTTCATTAAGTTCATTTAAAATTTCTTTTATATAATGGCAAATTATTAACTGTTCAAATTCATTTATTTGTGGTAAGTTTGTACAAAAACTTGTCCAATCAGCACGATCATTGTACCATTTAGGGGCCGGAATTGGGGAAGAGTAAGACTGCAGCCCATTTATTAGAATTGGAAAGTGATTGCTGAAATGTAGATCATCTTGTACAGTGTCCAAGTTTAAATTAGCTGCTAAAGTCGGGGAACACAATGTTAAATCAATGATTCAGAACGAATTTGATCTAATATTATTGTAGGTTGGTACACCAGGAGTGTTTAGTAATATAGTATTACTATTCAATAAGTAATTCTCAATTTGTTTACCACAGCGGTTTTCAGTTCCACCAAGTAAACTCCATACCCGGCTATAAGCATTAAAATCTCCGCAGAGAATAAAATTTCGACCTAGCTGTTGAATTAGATTTTCAAAATAATCAAGTGCCCAGTTTTCATTTGGTGGTAGGTACAATGAGCAAATTATGCAGTTCACAGGCTCATATATTTGAATAGCGATAGCTGTGAATGGTGTTATATTAATTTCCTCCCCTAGCTCGTAGATTTGGAATGTCATCACACCGGTAAATTGCAAAATTCCGAAGACTAAATTTTTCATTAGGAGATAGATGTGTTTCTTGCAAGCATAGTATTTTTGTATTATATTCATTCATTAATAATTTTAGCTCATCTATATGATGTGTCATACCGTTTATATTCCACTGGCAAATATTTAAATCCATATTTAGTTATTAAAATTATTTATACAGGTATTTATTATTTATTGCGCAATGAGCTTATTTTTTTTAAATTAATTTTATTTTATTGTGTATTTTGTTTTTTACTTTTATTTTTGTAAGTATGATTTTTTAGGTCTTTTTTTTCTAGCTGTGGTTTATTTATTTTTAATTTAATAGGAGGGAGGCGTTCTGTGTTATTATTTGTGCGAGGTTGTACAGGAAAGTCGTGGTCATCATCGACAGAACCGCTGGTATACTCTTTTTCGTCGATTATTTGTGGATCTGGTGTGATGTCACAGTCCATTGATACGTGATGGAGTTGTACATTCGGAAGGGGTGTAGCAATTTCATTTTCTTTTTGATTTATAGTTGTCGTTGTATGGTTTCGAAGCAATATGCCACTTGAGGTACTTGCTTGATTATCTTTTAATTGACGTGGGAGGAAGGAGGGATTCAGAGAGAAATTGGCCTTACTTGAAACAGGATAACGAATTCCTGTAGTTGAGTTGGGTATGTCTAGTTTTTTATAATGTTCATCGAGCATACTTTTAAACATTGGTAACATTTGATTCATTATTTCACGTATTAATTCAGTATTGTCAGCTTTTTTATTTGTTTTTGAAGTATTTTGCACTTCATTAGTAATTCTTGCATAACTAGCTTGCTACGGATTTAACGATGTTTTCTCGACGACGTCGAGCTTGGAAATATGTGCATCTATTTTTTGCTTTGTATTCATTTATCGCCTTCTCAAATACAAAATATGGACATGTTTTATCAGAAGCGGTATGAGAGCCGCAACAGTTAGGGCAAATAAGAGTGGATCTCTCACATGGTGTTCCTGTATGTGGTGTTTTGCCATAAATACATATTTTCTCATTACTACATTTATCGGCAAAATGTCAAAATTTTTGGCAACCCAGGCATCTGATAGGATAGGTATGTATAAATCAAGAGGAAGAGAATACATTGCAACTTTAATATTTTTAAGAAGGATTTGTTTCTCAATGGTGAAAATGAACAAACCATTATCAAACTGTTTACCGTCTTTATATGGGGTCTCGTGGCCGCGTGCCTGAGTGTCTGGTCGCGAATCTGGGGAACCGGGTTCGATCCCGACCGACGCCAAATATTTCAAATTTTAAATGGCACAAAATTGACCCCTGTGGTGCACTCTCCACGCCAGCAATGAGTGCCCGTGAGGTGACGCCTGGTAAACGCCCGCACGGTACAAATATGTCATCATCATTACCGATATCTGCATACAAAGCAGATTGGCACACCCAGCAATGGGTAATATGCCGTGATGATATATTTATTTATTTATTTTATTTATTTACCGTCTTGTAGGATTTTAGTCGCTTGATATGTATTACACCTTGAAATTTAGTTTCATTCAAAAATTTTTCATCTGTGCAATGGATTAAATCATAACAATGTGCAATACCCCTTATACTGTTCAGAGTAGGATATAATTCACATTCAATATCTTTTTCAAATAATTTTTTTAGCTTCGAGGTTTTTTCTGTCTTTAACATTTTTAGTTTTAATTAATAAACCGTTTTTATTTTTTTTAATTTGACCTACCTCACCGATAAGGTCTTTAATTTTATGACTTAGGGCTATAGGACTAATTTTATTAAAGTACATCTCTTCATTACTACATTTTATTAAGATATATTTACCATCATCTGTTTGGTTTGAATTATTACAAAATTGGATATTTGAGTTAATGAAAGGAAAATTTTTATCCCCTAGATTGGAGTGTTTTCGAGGCCCCACACCCAGCGTCATTGTGTGAACGTGGGCATGAAAATATTATTTGAACACCTAGTATATGTGATAAACACGATACACGATCGCTCTGCGCTTACCTGGAATAAGCAGGCGAAAGTCATGCAGCGGTACAGTCAAAAGTTTAAATGTTTAGTTTGGTCTTAATGGGGACTTATACAATACAAACTTTTTGTACGCCATCTAGCGAGTAAAAAAGTAATTAATAAGTAGTTATGTAGTGAGCAAGATTTAGCATTACAGTTTGACATTTATCATGTGATCCAGCTCGTGATCACAACACTGTTAACTGCTTTGAAAGGAAACGTAAACATGTCAGACTGAACACATTTTTATATAATTATTTAAGTATATGATCTTTTCAGAGCATATCTTGCAATTAATTCATGTTTATTTCCACTTTTCTTCAAACCCCGGCATTCTAACCATCTTTTCAACTGTAAGACTGAATGGTTTTCAATGTTTTTAAACACAAATCGTGCCCCCGGTACATCATCTTGTGTTAAACACATTATTTATTTGTGAACTTGGTTTTTAGTGATATTTCAAATTCAAGGATCACTACACTTTAGTACAAGAGATAATTAATAACAGGCACTACACAAAATAACATAACCAAAGTTTGCTGACTAAATAACAAACAACTTGTTGGATCAACGAGGCGAAGTGCTGAAGGGGAGAGCATGTGATTGACTCGGCCATGGTATATCACCTCGCCTTTTCTAAAAATTTGTTGTCCTTTTCTAAATTGTGTGGAGGGAGATCCGCCGCCGATCCGTCGCGGGTGACGTCCAATTTTTAAGTCCCCATTACAATAATTAGTAAGTTATTGTTCTGATTTTAATAAACTATTTTTATCTGATTTTTGTATGCTGTTAGTATTTGATATAACCAGGCGTTGAGGTTCGAAACCTCGCCGATTGTAAGTAAACAGTACTTATCTGTTGGTTAGTAGTACTACGATGTTAACTGGTTCCACTGGTAATCCAAAGGATGTAATGAACACTAAATTACACAGGAGCACTAAAAAGTACTAATTTATCACGATTTTCACTTTATTTTTGAATAAAAAACAAAGATTTGCGTTCGCTATACACTAACACTTGCGCTCACAACGAGAGTTGAACGAAGAGACAACATATTTTATTACTTTCATTATTAATTACTATCTAATTATCTACTTGACACGTAAATTAGCCGAATTTTATTGTTGCCTAGCAACGCCTATTAACTTTTCAATTACTAGTGCGTGAAAAGTGACACTTTACGCACTGTAAAGAGTGAGTGAAAAGTACCTTTCACGCACGGTTGTAGAAAAAACAAATTTATATAAAATAAGTATGAATTCATTATTACGGTCTATTTCTGACCCTCCAAGTGATGCACACAAATTGTAAGTTGCCTGTCAGCAAAATTTTATGACATTTCACTAGAGTAACATACCCCCTTACCCAATTAGCAACTTTATCAGCTATTACTATGTTACCAAGTTATATTACTACAATATATCACTAATAAACATAACATAAACAACTAAAGCTATCAATTAAAACATTATTTGTGAATACATAATACATACCGTTATTATTTACTGTTAAATATAAAACCAACCTAATACTAATTTTGATATTTGAATGAGAATGAACCTTTATTGCATGAATGGAATAGTAGTAATTCAAAAGTAAATGCTCTCAATTATTTACTACCAAAGATATATCCTACAAATTAAAACAATGTGTAACAATTATAAATTCAGAAAATGTAAAAAGAAATAAAACAAGGAAATATTTGGTTCAGCTCTCGAACAAGATTTTGTTCAAAACAAATGAAAACGATGAAAATGTATGTTAACTTTTTGATTTTCAAATCATAAAATATTTTTTCGTCAAACTTTTAATATTGTTTTAAAAGTTTATTGCAACGTTAGAAAAGAATACCGCATTAAACTTCTTGAATATTACTACGTCTCATCAAATTTTTTAACGAATACTTATAAGGTAAGACGATTTCCAAAAGAGGTTTATTTCTGTGAGAGTTGATAGACTATATCAACTTTCAACTGGCCTATACAAACTTCCTGATATAATCGTTATAAAGAATAGTAGAACAAAGCAATTGACGTTAGCGCATTGAAAGGGAGGATGTTAGCGTTAGTGTTCTGTTTGGAAATGGAAAAATATGAGTGGAATAATTTAAGAATAATGAAACTTTAAGACGTATTGTTACCAAAGCACTTCTGTAAATATATAGCAAAAGAGAGCATTTATTTAATATTTTGTAACCTACCAAATTTCCAACAAACTCTTCTTTTTAATTTGGTTTAAAATATCTGGAGAGGTTAGAATTTATAATACATTCACAAACACTTGCAAACTAGTACACCACAGACTTTAAAGTCAAGAAAAAAACACTTTGTTGCTCAAAAATATTGAACTCAAGGAAACCATTGAAAAATACCGTTTAATAATTTAACGAACCATACCTATTTTTATTATATAAAAACATATATAGTAAAATGCATATTACAAGAACACTTTGTCGTAAAACGATTAGCAATTGCATCTATAAACCAACAATCGGGACCTTTAGTTTGCGGTTACATACCCCTAATACATCATACAAACAGGCAAGGACAGGGTCGGTCCCTTTACATTAAGAATTATTTGAAAGAAAATATTTCACGATATTTTTATATAAGATTTAAATGTTATTACAAAAACAAGTACAACAAACGATAAATTTTAAAATTTTATACATGTATTTGTCACTTGCACTCAAAAACATGTAACGAAAAATTAGTGAAAATTGTTCTTCATGCATCCAATTTATACTTGTTCTCTAATAACGGTAATTTTATTAATCTTTCAAAAACTATTATAGATTTAAAATTATTATTCTCAGAAATTTTAAAATTCAGGTTTTTCTTTAATCTGTGTAATTTACTTAATCTTTTAATCTTGTTTCGTATTTCCAAATTATGCACAAAGAAGTAAGCCTATTTCAAATATATAATTATAGTTCATCTAGGGATCATTTTCCGAAGACTCGTTATCGTTTTATTATGGGTGCATAATAGCTAAAACCGCAATGCCAAAATATTTCGGTCCGTACAGTCGACCAGTTCAGTATTTGCAATGCTGGTATATATTTTACGCCTAGTATTCGACTGTAGACTTACATTTAAAAGATTAACGCATTAAAATCTGGAAAGTGCAGTCTTGGTCTACAGTCGAATACTAGCATTGCAAATACTGAACTGGTCGACTGTACGGACCGAAATATTTTGGCATTGAGGTTTTAGCTATTGTGCACCCATAATAAAACGATAACGAGTCTTCGGAAAATGATCCCTAGACGAACTATACTTAATCCCACGAAAATAATTTTTTTGGTAATTTTAATACAGTGACCATGTACTGCATAAATTTTAAAATGTATCGTTTGTTGTACTTGTTTTTGTAATAACATTTAAATCTTATATAAAAATATCGTGAAATATTTTCTTTAAAATAATTCTTAATGTAAAGGGACCGACCCCGTCCTTGCCTGCTTGTATGATGTATTACGGATATGTAACCGCAAACTAAAGGTTCCCATTGTTGGTTTATAGATGCAATTGCTAAATCGTTTTACGACAAAGTGTTCTTGTAATATGTGTTATAAATGACGATTAAATGTTAGCGCTGAAAATTAGAATATTAAAACACATTTATCACCCAAACCGGTTCATACAGTATTAATACAAAAATAATAACAAATCTAGATGACCGTCGCCTGGCCGAACCCGGTCACGCGGAATCCTCCTTCACGCCGTGATTATTTCTGTAAAAGAATTAACACATGAGAAATACTCAGTGAGGAGGCAATCATTTACAAAAGGTTCAGGCATTCACACACCGTACACACATGTTGGCAACTACGGGCAGTACCGCTAGTTACTACGGACCCTCTGCCGCTTCGGTGGTGATCCGGAGACATTCCTCTTAACCAACTGGATCAGATCACTACAGCCCTAACTGCTGCTACGCTGACGACCACAGATGTGGGTCACTACAGCCTTCCCTGCTGCTACGCTGGCGACCCTCGGGTTCACACGAGCGGCCACTACGGAACCACTGCCGCTTCGGTGGTGATCCGGAGACATTCCTCTTAACCAACTGGATCAGATCACTACAGCCCTAACTGCTGCTGCCGTTGGCGACACCAGATGTGGGTCACTACAGCCTTCCCTGCTGCTACGCTGGCGACCCTCGGGTTCACACGAGCGGCCACTACGGAACCACTGCCGCTTCGGTGGTGATCCGGAGACAATCCTCTTAACCAACTGGATCAGATCACTACAGCCCTAACTTCTGCTGCCGTTGGCGACACCAGATGTGGGTCACTACAGCCTTCCCTGCTGCTACGCTGGCGACCCTCGGGTTCACACGAGCGGCCACTACGGAACCACTGCCGCTTCGGTGGTGATCCGGAGACAATCCTCTTAACCAACTGGATCAGATCACTACAGCCCTAACTGCTGCTGCCGTTGGCGACACCAGAATGTGGGCCACTACAGCCTTCCCTGCTGCTACCGTTGGCGACCCTCGGGTTCACACGATGCGGCCACTACAGTACCCAGTACTGCTCACATGCACACTCACAATCATACACACGCTAGATTAACTCTCTCACCTGAATCACTATAATATCGATGTTCTAACACTGAAATCTAGAAATAAACTGAAATAAAATACGTGAATACCAGTATCATTAAATGTAGCTCTTATCCAACAGCATCGGTTACGTACCTAAATAGCTAATTATAGACAAAACATAATAAATTTAATAAAAATAATCTTACTCAAAATAATATCTGTGACATATGCATTTTACTAGACCTATTAGATATATACTGCTGATACCCGCCGTTGCAGCGTGCTTGAAGGAAGGAGACAAGAAATCTATATTTAACTTTTCAGTTATTCTGTAGTTTCTCTTTCAAAGTGAACACTTTTATCAGAATGGTTAAATCTTGTTGTTTGTGTGGTGCTAAGTCTGCAGGAAGTTTTTACTGGTAAGTTAAAATATTAAATGACATTTATATCGTATTTTTTTAAACTATCAAAACTACCTAAAATGATACCTCAATGTTCATTATATTGTTAACTATCGTTAAAAATTTAAGATTTAAAATAAATAAAAGTAATTGATTTTCATTATAATATTATGTTTATGTTTTAGTTTTCCAAAAGATGCGCAGTTAACGAATGTTTGGAAACAAATTTGCAACTTCAAAGATCATGACGTTGTAACTACTCTGCATCTTTGTTCCAAACATTTTAATGAAGAGGACTACTACTCGTGTGGGCCAAATGGAAGAAAGAGATTGAAACCTGGACGTTTTCCTTCAGTTTGTGTTCCAAACATGTTATGTGTTTCCAATATTGAGAAGGAGGTCTCCGTACCAAAGATTGTAGATACTGTTCCAGCGACTCTGGAGGTATCAGAACTAAATATTGTGGTTTCTACATCTTCAGCCACAGAAGAAAAACTTGTGTTTACCGCATGGTCAGAAGTTTCGAAATCACAAGGTATGTATTGCATGAAAATAAAATTCAACAAGAATGAAAATATTTTTAATAATTTTAATTTTTACTTTTAAACAGTCTTCATAATGTAATCAAAATAAAATATGACACTTTCGTCAAAATAACACGTAAGATCATAATACTCGAATATTTACTGCTAAATTATAACAATGTAGACGCAATAGTTACAACAATTAAAATAAATAATACTGCTGTCAGAAAGCGATTTTATTTTATCTATTTTTCATATCCATCGTTATCAGATTATTGAAGAAAATATATTTCATTTTCTAAATATCTGGTGCTACTGGTACTACAGATATTCTATTGCATTAAATGAAGACTTTTTTAAAAGTAAAAACTCATTTTAAACAACTTACAAATTTGTACAGGAGAGCTAATTTCCGTACATTGTTAAAAAATTGAACGCAGGACCTCAGTTTTCATATCCCAAAAACAGTATTAAATTTATATTAATAATTCGTAAATAATGTAATTTCGGCTTGATATTAAGAGAATCTTAATATGGTGATATTTATTTTGACAAATGTCTATCTTTACTGTGTAAAGTTTTCCGTTTACGAGAAGAATAGGAACCTACGTGACTTGGATTATTCAAAGGGAGAAAATACATTTACCGTAGAATTAATAATCTTTTACATTTGTCAGCCCCTACCTGTGGTTTGCGAAAAGACGAAAATTGATATTTAGCTTTAATGCTACTCTCCAGTACAATAGTAAGCATTCCTAAATGAGCTTACCAGTCTAACGGTTTCTATTTTCTATTATAAATTGAGAATTGAAATTAAAACGGATTAAAAGTTTAAATGAGATACCTGTATATATATATATATATATATATATATATATATATATATATATATATATATATATATATATATATATATATATATATATATACAGAGAATTTATTTTAACATGCAACATATGGTCAATCACTTCCATGGTTACACACTACTGTCAAAGAATGACAGCAATGTAATATTTGTCCATTTTAAAATGCAACATACAAAAATTTGTAGCTATGTATTATCAATACTAATTTCCAATAAATTAGCCTACATACAATTAACAAAAAATCAAAACCTTAATTAACACATCTTAACAAACTTTGGCTTACAAAAATTCATAATTTTAATGTAATAAATATTCAAAAATACCTTCATTCACACTGAGGCAATATGCTAATTGGTCGTAGAAAGAATGAACACCATTTGTGATGTGTTCTGGAGGTATCTCCTGTACTGCAATACTATTTATAATGTTGCATTTTAAAATGGACAAATATAACATTGCTGTCATTTTTTGACAGTAGTTTGTAACCATGGAAGTGGTTGACCATATGTTGCATGTTAAAATAAATTCTCTGTATATATATATATATATATATATATATATATATATATATATATATATATATATATATATATATATATATATATATATATATATATATATATATATGTATGTCTATTTACAGCAGAACCGCACGTAATGGAAACACCAAAGAAAAGAAAATATCATGAACCCCGTTTCGTTAGCGAAATAGAATCTCCTCATCTAGCGACACCGAGAAAAGCAAGAAGGGCTTTGAATTTAGCGATAAATCAAGTAAAGAAATTACAAATGAAAAACCTTGCGTTACGTTCAAGAAATCAAAGATTGAAGACGAAAATAACATCAATGGGGGAAATGCTGGAACAGCTTAAACGAAATAATAGTTTATCCGAAGACGCCGCAGATACTATTATGGTAAGAAAACTATAATTTTTATTTTTCCCACAAATATATATTTAAACAATTTAAGGTTGGTCCCCATCAGTCCCATGCCCTTAGACAATGTTATTTAACTTCAAGGATCAACTGAGCTTCAATCTGAAGATCAATATTTAAGCTTCAATTGTATAGGTTTTCAAATAACATTAATAATTTAAATCATTAGATTAGTTTATTAACAATAACAATATTATTGATATTTGTATTACATTTTTTGAGGGTGCATTGTGTAAATAAATTTCTAATTATTGCTATTTACAATTTTTTAGAATATACTACCTGTATCTGTGAAGACCATAATAGACAGGATACTACAAAAAAAAATCCAGAGCTAAATATACACCGGAGCTAAGATCTTTTGCTCTTTTGCTGCAGTTCATGTCTTCCAGGGCGTACAATTATGTACGGAGTATGTGGCAGAATTTGTTGCCACGTCCGTCCACTTTACGAGCGTGGTATAATGTTGTGGATGGGAGACCAGGGTTTACGAAAGAGGCACTAAAGTGCATATCGGCCGAAATTAAAAATAAAAAAAAATTACGTAAACTTGACTCTTGAGGAAATGTGTATCAGAGAACAGTTAGTGTATAAAAACGACAAGTTTTAAGGTGGGATAGATTTCGGAGTAGATAATAATAATAATGATAATGTACCTTTGGCGCGATGCGCGCTCGTATTCATGGCTGTATGTTTAATCGGTAATTGGAAGGTGCCCGTGGGTTATTTTTTAATAAAAAGCTTAATAGGTTCAGAAAGGGCTAATTTATTGAAAAAATGTTTGGAGTTGCTTCATGAATCGGGGGCTCATGTATACTCCATTACTTTTGACGGCGCACCTTCAAACATCAGTATGTGTACCAATTTGGGGGCAAATTTTAATTATGGAGATGAAAATTTCCGTCCACATATATTACATCCCATAACAAAACATAAAATTTACACATTCTATGATGCATGCCACATGATAAAATTGGTCCGAAATTGTTTAGGGGATAATTTTAGATGGGGACGGCAACAAAATTTTATGGCAAGATATATCAAATGAACATGCTATAGAAGAAAAAGAAAGGTTGCATTTAGCAACAAAATTGACAAAAAAACATATGCAGTATCAAAATAATACAACGAATGTAAAACTGGCGACACAGACATTATTATTAAGTGTAGCGAATGCGTTACAGTATTTAAAAATGATAAATTACGATAACGGCATGTTTAACGTGTGCGACGGTACCATACAATTTTGCAAAATGTTCAACAATATTTTAGATATTTTAAATGTGAAATCAAAATTTACGAAACGCGGTAATGAGTCAATTGTTATTAATAATAAAACCGTACAAAAATTGAGGGACGAATATAATGTATACGTAAATTATATCGCTAATTTGACGAAACCTACGGGTGCAAAAATAATTCATTCCAGCAGGAAGACTGGTTTTTTAGGGATGATAATTAATTTAATAAATATTTTACAATTATTTGATGATATTAATGGGGATGTGGACTATTTATTAAGTTTTAAATTAAGCCAGGATTTTTTAGAAACTTTTTTTAGAGCTATAAGGACTCGGGGAGGGTTTAATAACTCAAATGCCAAACAGTTTGAAGCATCATACAAACAATTGTTAGTAAAAAGTGAAGTAAAACTGGCCGATAATTCAAACTGTTTAGCGGATAGGTTGAACATATTGTATGTATCCTCCAAAAAAATAACAGATCCCGTTTATGGCAATGAGAACGATTGCGTATCCATCAATATATTCGTTCACGACTATGTGAACACCATGTGGCGATTGAATACATACGTAGACGACGTGGTTGAATATATTGGTGGTTATATACTAAACAAAATATTGAAACTGAACTTATGTTCTTTTTGCAGTCAATATTTAGTTGCAACAGAACAAAACTGTGTATTTATTACAATTAAAAATAGAGGAAAATTAACAAACCCATCGAAAAATGTTACAATAGTATGTACAGCAGCTGAAAAAATTCTGCGACAGAATACAAAAAATGTATTTACTAACAAAAATATCGTAAAATCTATGGAGCAAGCCGTATTGTATGAGTGTGCCTCCAATGTTTTCATTTCACCGGAATATATAAACCATATTAAAAATCAAAATCCTTTAGACAATCATAAATTTCAATTTATTATTAAAATTATAATAAATACTTGTCGAAAAATTAGGCTGCATCACGAAACAAAATTATTATGTGAAAAAAATGACTATATTAGAAATAAATATTGTAGACTTGTTTTGTTTAAGCATCAATAAATATTTGATTTTTAATTCACATTATGTGTACCTTTCCTTTCCTTACTTTTATTTTATTATAAAATTATTAATTGGAACAATAAATTAGTAATGCTATTAATAAAATTTCCGTATTGCATATTGTCATTTTAATAATTAACTTATTTAAGAAAGACGTTTGCAATAATTTTAAAATTATAAATAGGCTGTAATATAAGCAATCAACTCGTATATGTTAAATTTTTCTAAAACATTGCGTTCAGAATTACGGTTTCCCGCTTGGGAAACCGTGCGCTAGCAAAACACGCCCCCAAACTCACGCTTGCGCATCAGTAACCAAGGCCTCGAAACTTTCTCTTTCCATCGAGCACGCTGTTTTGTATTGGAGAGATAGGGGCATTAGCAGTATATATCTAATAGGTATATGGGTGGAACGACCAACAATCGTGTCTATTCTATAATTCGTTAGATTATTTTTAACAACTGGCTCATAAAATTATCCAATAGATTTTGATTTGATATCGATATACTTGATTGAATAATTTTTTTAACCAGTTAAAAATTAACTACTGAGTCACAGAATAGGCCTGATACATGAATTATTTTCTAATATCTGGAGAGGTGACTGAGAAATAGGATCCTCCAATCTATTTTTTTATTATTTTAAATGAAAGTTCGTTTAATTTTGAAGCAATATGTAGTATTAAAAAGTCATAATTGTGTTTAGTTTAACTGCATTTGATTTTTAACGAAACCTATAGCTATCTTTCTCGCACCAGTTTCTGTAGTTGGCTGCGCGAGAAGAAAGCATTAGTTGTGATGTAGATGAATAGATGGTGAAAATCTAAAATATTTCAAAAACTAACAATTTAAAAAAATTTCGTCTCAAACACGATTATTTCTTATCTTTTTCCAATATAACTAACATATTACTCAATTTTCTGTTATGGTAGAGGATCATATTGGGTGATAGGTACGAGAAAGGTGTCCAATTTACAAATTTTCTTTTAATTTTTGATCATTTATTTTTTACTTGACGAGAAGACCATGGAAATTGATTTGAAGGTGTTTATAATACCGACTGTGACTCTGTGGAATTATTTTGACGGCTATGAATATTCAAATGCTTTTTCAGATGAGTACTTAGTCTAAATGATCTTCCGCATTGAGAACATTTATGTTTTTTAATTTCAGTATGAATTAACATATGTTTGTATAGAGAACTACTATGTCTAAATAGTTTATTACATATTTCACATTTATAGTTTTCTATATCACTATGAATTTTCATATGTTTATATAGATTACTATTATTTGTAAATAGTCTATTGCAGATTGTACATCTATAGTTTTTTGTGTCACTATGAATTTTTACATGTTCGGATAAATTATCACTTTGAGTAAATCGTTTATGACAAATATTACATTCATAGTTTTTAATTCCACTGTGAATTTTATTATGATTGTATAGATTGCTATATTGTATCACAAATTTTACATTTATATTCTTTTGTTTCACTATGAATTTTCATATGGACTTTTAGATTTTTTCTTTGGGTAAATAATTTCTTACATATTCCACATTCAAAGTCTTTACTATCTTTATGCATTTTTAAATGATCTTGCAAATTTCGCCTCACTTTAAACAATTTATTGCACATATTACATTGAAAGTCTTCTCCGCCACCATGTAACTGCATATACCTTGTCAAGCTTTGCTTCATTATAAAACTCTTATTACACACTGCACAACATAAACTGTTTGTTTTAGTATTTTCATTTTCCCGGTTTTCATTATTTATATTAATTGGGATGTCGCATGCTTTATCCATCTGTTCATCATAATCACTAATACATTCTCTTCTCTTTCCACTTTGCAAATCTTTTTCGGAAGATTCACAGTCTTGAGAATTTTCTTCCAGCGGTTCTACTTTAATAAAAATTTCTTCAAACTTTGGATAATTTGTTACTGTTGTTGTATCGTCGTTCTCCACATCAGTGGTAACCGTGTGCAGTCGAGTATCCATAGATGCTTCTTTATTCATTATTTAATTAATGATTGTAAGTTTGTTTCACAATTGGAACAGATGCATACAAGAATTCTTCCCAATTTGATGATTATCTGAAACATAAATTTTCTTTGTTATAAATAGAGTTCGGAATACCGAGTTATTTTTATTGGTGCATATAGGCGAATGTCATTACCATAGTTATATTTAAAATTATTGACAGCAATTTATTACCGCATTAAAAAAAAAAAAATTGGACATAAGGAGTTGTCAAAGTCATCAAACTGTCCTGTCATTTTCCAAAATGATGTATGAAGAAAAGGTACAGATCATAACATTATATAAGTCCCATATGAGTCTGAGGCATGTTTCCGATTTATTTGCTGCTACTTTTAATAAGCGACCCAGGCCAGCAACTATTAGGAAGTTGTCAAAGTTATCAAATTGGCTTGTGTCAATTTCAGAAATTATTTTTATAGCGAAAGGGTATGTCATTTTCTTTTAACTGTATAACTTAATGTTTTTTTTTTATTTATTTATTATTAATTACCTTACTTGTTCTGATTTTCTTTTAATGCATCTTGTGGTCCTCTAGTTATTACTGATTTTTCTAATAATTGCTGGACTGGGTCGTTTATTGAAAGTAGCAAAAAATAAACGGAAACTTGCCGAAGACTCATATTGGACTTATACAATGTTATGATTTGTACATACATAATTTTGGAAGATGACAGTTTGATGACTGACAACTCTCTATTGAGTACATGCAAGTTATAATAATTAGGTTTGAAAATGTTTTTAAAAACATTTATTAGCCAGGTGATAACAGATACAATACAGAGCAACTACTAGACTCTTCAGAGTAACAATTCAAACTGCTTAGCTATATTCTTAGCACTATTTATAATATATACCTATCTATGCTTAAGTGTTAGTAAGATACGGCGATAACAGATAATTTATTAAATAACTTGCACAACCGTTGTATTGATTTATCTGATTGTTTTATGAAGTAACATAAATGTGGCAATAAATTTCGTTTACATTCATACGCAGGCCTTAAGCAAATACTAAAAGGAACGGACATAAAAATTGCAAATAATAACCCAAATACCACAAAGACACTTCTCCAAACTGAAAGACAAAACACCAATCGAAAATGTTACAGATGTTGTCTACCAGGTGAATTGGGAAAGATGTCCTAATATTTACATAGGTGAAACATGCCAACCAATCAAGAAAGGGTTATATCAACACAAGTACAACTGTGATTTTAAAAATTTCCACCACAGTGCTCTAGTAAAACATCATTGTGACACAGGACACACTTTCGACTTCAAAAAACCCAAAATCTTGAAACAAAAAAAAAATAAAAATAAAAGATTAATATTTAAAAGTTTACATATCAATATGAATGAAAAACAATGTGTCAACCATCAGACAGAGCATAACAATCTTTTAAAATTCGCGCGACCAATTCTCTAGGCTGACCGAGTTCATATATTCAAACAGTCAGTCTTCCATATACCTTCGGCCATAAAACCTCAAAATTAAAAAAAAAAACTCTAACTGCCAAGTAATTCTGCTTAAAATTGTTTAAAAAACAAATATGAATTTTTACTTCGAATAACATACAGGTAAATAAAACGCTATATAAACAAAGAAATAAAATTTTACTTTAGGTTTTTAATAAGCACAAAATGGAGGTCATCACTTATTTGATGCGATGAGGGAACTTCATGGGCAAACATACCCGACAAAAAAAGCAAAATAAAAATGTAAAATCCACAATCTGTGGGAAAAAATAATTTAGGCGAGTGCTTATTTTCATTTAAAAAACTGAATAAGATAAACTTTTTCGTGAAAATGTATCAATTATTTGTAAATTGTAAACAAACAATTGTATTAAAATAGATGCTGAAGATGAAGGCCAGTGGGCTTTCGACACGTACAGATACGTAAATAAACATCAAACATTAAAATCTTCCCAAAAAGACCAAAAAAGTGTATTTACCAAATTTACATTCATACGTTTATTATATTATTTGTATTTGGTTTGATTGCTTTTGTTCTGTGTTATACTGGTTCACCGTATCTACAAAAAAAAATTATGTAGAGTGCTTAGAAAATTGCAGCACGGGAGAACTAAAAATTGTTCCAGTAAATTAAATAAAAACTGCTAAATCAAAAAAAGCGCGTTAAATCTCAAGTTACAGCAATATTTGAGCAAACCGTATTTAATTTTTTTGTATTCTTTTGTTATTTTTTATTTTTATAATGTAATTACCAAGTAAATAAGAATAATACAAATATGTAACAATTTTTTAAGACCGATCAACCAAACCGTGTTAAATCAAATTATTTAAAAAAAAATACGCCAAAATGGTTGAAACAAAATACACTGTATTGTGGGTATTGAAATGTTTAAATAAGTTAATTAAATTCCAAAGGGATTTTAAGTAAGAACATTTTTGCGATTTACTTCAATATTTGTAAATAGGAATTAACTCGTTTTGCATGCTTGCTCCTCAATTGTTCAAAACTAGCACACAATACAGAGTATTTTAAAGTTCAAGAAAACACAATAAACGTTCATAAATCTACTCATAACCAGCGTAAACAATAGAATATCATAAAAGCAATACCCCACGTAACGGTTCGAAATTTGGCCGCTAGGTAGTGAGCGCCTAGAAAGCATGGCAAATATTCTGACGTTTAGTTATAAAAGCATTTTTTGTGTGACATAACAAATCTACTAAATTAAAATCATATAGCACCTAAAATAAACAGTATAACAATAAATTTCTTCAAACATCAAAAAGTCAAAAACATGTCACATGTCAATCACATAGTAGCACATGTTTACTTCCAATCAGCTGATTTTGACATGATTGTCAACGTGACGTGCACGTACTCTATATATATATATATATATATATATATATATATATATATATATATATATATATATATATATATATATATATATATATATATATGTATAAAATCGATAATACATTGCTGTCCATCATTGTAAATGTAACTACGGTAATGACATACGCCTATGACCACTGATAAAAAAAAAACTCTCGGTATATACAAAATGTATATTAAGAGCATGCTTGCATATCTTGTTGCATATTTTTAAGAAAATTGAATAATGCCATATGCAAAGTAAGTTGCAAGGTTGAACGTACATTTTCTTCTTTTGAACTTATTTTTACTGATAGAGGGCAAAATCTTAGATAATTAATAAAAAAAAATTAGTTATTTATTATTATAACTGTAATATTCAAAAATTTAATAAAAAAATTATTTTTGCTAGTACAAAGAATTTTTGTATATCAGACCAAGCTTTGATCTTAGAAAATTTTAAAGTGAATTCAATCAAAAGAAGTACAGAATTTTCTTTAAAACGTATACGAACATAAAAGAACAAGAAAGAAATAAGGCTCACGCTAAAATTATTGAGAATACGAAAATAAGGTAGGCCATGGAATACAAAATGTGTACTATCAGTTTAAACCAGTGCCTCACCAGAAAAAAAAAATAACTCAGAATATCATTTTAACAAATAATAGTTTTATGTAAATTAAATTTCAATTTATTCCGTCGATGCTTGTCTTTGTAAATATCAAAAGAACAATTTAAGCCACCACCATAATTAATTAGTATTGTAGTTCA
The DNA here is from genome assembly GCA_963082715.1 of Harpalus rubripes. Taxonomy (NCBI): domain Eukaryota; kingdom Metazoa; phylum Arthropoda; class Insecta; order Coleoptera; family Carabidae; genus Harpalus; species Harpalus rubripes. Next base: position 37,913,948 of record OY720456.1, read on the forward strand.
TCTAATTTACACTCCGTGACGCTTGCCTCTTGAAATGAATAGTATAATGTCTAATGTTTTTTATAAAGCTTTCATTCCGATAAGAAATACCTACGCTAGACAAGGAGCTGTTTGAGGCATGCTTCAAATGCAAAATGCAATGAGTCCGTGAAGGATAAAAGATAGAGTCCGTGACCGTAACCGTACCTGATAGTCACTAGATCATATAAAGTACCGCAATACGTATGGACTGTACGTTAGAGAGAGAAGTACATTATGGAACCAAAATGGCAAATGACAGTTATCATTTCTTGACAGTTGCTTGACATTTGTGTTCTATTTTGGGAAAAAGTGCAGTTCGCTAGATAATTTGACGCTTCAATTTGGAATCAAAATGATGCAATTGGAGACTAAAATTAACGTGAATCCCTTACGCGGACGATATTTGCAACTCTTGAAAATGGTATTCTGTTATGCAACTATACAGTAAATATATATAGTGCATTGGATTCCTTGCCGGTTTCTTGTTTGTCTTTTTGTTTTAAAGTACATGTAAATCACTTTGCAATATAAGCAAAGAACGAAAATATATTAACAACGTCAATTGCTGAGGTTACGGCTGTCATTCTCGGGGTAGTAAGAAATTATCTGTCCCAAAAATTAGTGAGAGGAAGAGTGACATCCAAAATAAATTTGGTAAAATGGAGTCTATCGACAAAAGCGAGGGCTGGTTTAGGAAAATACAAACTAGAAAACAAGTGACGAATCATAAGAGGATAACAAAAATAAAAAGTAATGTATTATTTCCTGACCAATTCATGAGTAAAATAATACACTTCTCATTTTATGTGTACCATGCAATATATTTCTTACACATGTAATTAAAACAATTTGAAAGATATTTGACATTAGTTCCATTTTAATTTTAAATACATATTTATTTAACATCCCTAAATAATATACGCTACTATTTTACTATCTTGTACAAAATATTAAGACAGCTGTAATGTGTTTGTACTGGCCACTATGGCCAGCTATACAAGAGCATTTTGTAAATGATCAATTGTAAATTTAAAGTTCTTCTAATCTCATGAGGATGTGACGTTAGAGCACTTGTTTAAACACAGCCCAAATTTTTATTAGTCTGTAGCACTATGTTCATTAACGCCACAAAAATAACAACCCACGATTCAACAATTCTTCCCCTTCTATAAAACTTCGAGAAGAATTTGTTGCCTCCAAATAAGTAAACATTTCCTTAAAAGTAAGTCTAAGATACATATCTTTCTTCGAATGTTATCTGGAAATAATTGAGAAAATAAATTTAGATTAATTGTATTATTTTGTAACGTGATTATAATTTAAGTACGTACACAAAATTATTACTAGCACTATTTATAGAAAGCTAATGAATTTGTTATTATACTTCAAAACGAATGTTGGTTAAACAACACAATACCATTTTCAGAGCACGTGTATGCTACAACACTTGCGCCGCCATCGGTAGTTTTAGTCGGCAATTGCGGTACTTTGTATAATCTAGTGACTTTAGTACCTGAATACAATCAACGCCGCGTAGTGACAAATTATGTAGGTAGGTTCACGACATCTACTGTACATTCTTGCACGCGAGATTAAATAAAGGTGTGTATTCTATAACTCGTCACTAATAATAGTAGACACTGAATAAAAATTTAAATGACAGATAACACATTTGTTTCTACTGGCTACAAATTTTAACAGGCTGTAAAAATTAACATGGTACAATACACAATACATAAGTGCATATTGCATTCGAACATTAAATATAAACATAACCTGTCTAGAATTTTTGTTGTAATGTAAGGCAAGCACTGTATAATAGTCGCGCCACATCGTGCTTTGTTTAGACTGTAGGCAATTTATCCAGGTAAGTTAACAATCCGTTAAATATATTCTCTTTTCTAAAATTTTCTGTGATCTGGCAATTTATTTTTGTACATGAAAGGGGAAAACATGCAGCTTCACATCCCTTAAAAAATGTAACTTTCAATTGTAAGGCATTTGACTTCGAATGAAAAACAAAATTCACCTGCGGGGCTTTTTTCTGGATACCTTGCCTCACTAAAGTTTTAGTGCACGAGCCGATATTGGTTTAAACAGTTATTTATCTGTCATTTTAAATTATGTTACAAGAATTATGCTGGTCAGAACTTAGTTAATAATTAAGTATCGTTGTGAATGAAAATATGGAATTAACCAAAGAACATCGTCTCAAATTTTGGCAAAAAAAATATAATAGAACACGTGCCATGCTCACATCATTTGGCAATGTTCGGCTTTGAACTTTCAGAGTAGAAGAGTGCTTCAAATAAAAGTTTTATGCTGCAATTCATAATTATATTCAAAGCATTCCAACAGAATAATGGTTTTTAAGTAGTGGAATGAAAGAATTGTAAAGAGTATTATTGTTGTGGGGCTTTATTACTTTGAACACATTTAAATTAAATAATATGAATCATGTGTTATGTCCGTAAACTGGATTAACAAATAAAAACACATTGGCTGCTAGTATGAACAAGAAGTGATTAAGGGTGATTAGCGTGCATTTGACTAGCATTATTTTATCTCTGTCAATCGTTCACGTATTCCTGTAACTATTATTTGAAGTGTTTTTCTCTAAAATAATCTATAAACGATTAACAGATATAAAACAATGATAGTCAAATGCCCGATAATCACCCTTAAATCACTGTTCATATTAGCGGCCAATGGATCTATTATGTTTCGTGCTTTATTTACACCTTGAAAAACAAATTACATTCTATCGTGCCAAGACGCACACATCATTATCACAACTTGAATCTCTTCTTGTTCGCTGAGCGCGCCACGCCCATCGGAAAATACATTTTGGCGCGATATTCAACAATGTGTCTTATTTTAATTGATTCTAAAGTGAACTTCGCAAAAGTACTACGTTCACGTTCAATACATTATTCAACAGTTAAAGCAATTATGAATTCGGAAAGGCGTATGTTGACAAAGAAAAAACAAACAAAACAAATTATCAAATAGCATGTTGTTGAGAACAAAGAAAACTGTGATATTGAATGTAACCTTCTTGATTTTCAAACCGTTTCTACAATTTTTACACAACTTTTGATATTGCATTTGCGTTTATTGCAATGTCAACAAAAATTTTCGTAATACCTGGATTAATGAACATCTTTAATATTACTATAACACTGTAAATGTACTTACAACATAGATGATTTTCAAAGAAAAGAGATAAATAGAGTTGATGTACTAAGCCTATATAAATATCTGGATATGTCATCCCAAAGAGAAGTGAAATAAAGAAGTTTACGTCGATAATACAATTATTCTTATGATGTTTGGAAATGTATATCATTGAACTACTTTAAGAATGACGATGCTTTTATAGTTCTGGAAATATATGACTCAATATTAGCAAAAGAGAAGAATTAAAAACCAGATTATATATCAAACTTACCAAATTTCGTTCCAAACACAATCAACACGCAGTATTAACAAAGCATGAAGTCAAAACTGTATCACCACATAATTATACGGACTCTAACACAACCCAAATCCAATCCCAACCCAGATACCAACGCAATATTCATAAGTTTATATTACTGTATCATAGATGGCACTGTAGTATAAACCTTGATTTACACAAGATGTACAAAATAGCATAAGGCAAGTTTCTTTATTCATCTAAATATTTAGAGCTGAATTTCAGAGCATTTTCAAATGACGTCATTGATGAATGTTCGATGAAATTGATGATGTAGAATTAAAAAAAAACGATTTTGATGAAAACCTTCTTAATTTAAAGATTGATGCGTTTTTTGTGCCACAAATTGTTAAATTCTTCCCTCCAGCACTACATGTCTTCAGAAGAAGACGGCAGACTCGAAGAAAGAGATAGTTATGTATTACCATGAGCTCTCTTCTCTTCTCAACGTATTGTTCTAATTCGATTTGATATTTTCTGATTTATTTTGTGGTGGTGTGTGACGTATGTATGAATAATCAGTTTTGTTATAATAATAATTTGTTAGCTGACGATAAATTCTAAAAAAAAAATAATACAGAAATGCAAAATCATCCAACATATTTAAATATTGTTTATGTTCTATCTAAGATGTTATAACGTAACCTAGCCTAGTCCTTAGTGTTATAAAAACCAAACTGTGGTCCAGGGGTGAGTTCCCGAGCGAGGTTTTGGCTCCGGCCAGCTAAACAGTGGAGACGGTGTGGATCGACGTCGCTGAAAAGGGTGGAAAGGGCGCCAGTCACTCTATCACAGAGCCTACAAACAGCTGAGCGACAAGCCCTCGTGAAACTTGAATGCGGGAGAACGGGAAGGTAACAACAATCGCTAATTTTAAAATAAAGGTGTGTACTATATTTCTACAACGATGATACATATAACGTGGTTATAAACGGTGGTGTAAAAACATAGGGCGTTGGCAGTCTGAGTTTTGGCTGAAGGCCGATGGTACATTAGCTTTACGGGCTGGTCGTTGCAGAAGGGTAAGATTCGTGGAGGCGGTGCGTTGTTAAAATGAAAGCGCAAAAAGGGTAGATTGCAGTTGATGCATCAAATACGTCGCGGCGCAAAATATGACGGTAAAAACGCTCAAAGTCTCGCAATACGAGTCCTTAATACCTTTCCGTGGACGGAATAACAATACCACAAAATATCTCTCAAAATGGCCTCGCGGAAGCCAAAGGCGTTTTTTGGCGATACATTGGTTTGAAACTATTTCGTAGTGTTTCAAAACATTATATTTTGGCGACGCAACGGTGACGTCAGAGACGAAATTGGTTGAAACAGTTTCGTATGTTTTCAAACCGATCCGCTGGGTTGGTTTGAAACAGTTTCAAATTATTTCGTAGTAGAGGGGGTAAACGTCAAAGAGCACGGAACACCGGTAAACATTTGTAGGTTAAGTGAAATTTCATATTTTTGATTAAAAAAATATGATCAAAAATGAGTGACACGGAAAATGAAATGATGAAAATACTATTAGGAGACTATACAGTGCTCGTAGATGAAGAAACAGGAAGAAAATTAAAAAGTGGTATGTATTATTTTATTTCATAGGAAGAAATTGTCAGTATTTATCATTGAATATTTGTCATTATTTTTCAGATCTTGTATTCGCATCTAGATATTTAGAACTCATTAAAAATCAAGTAGGCATACCCAGCGAACAAGAAGAAAAGGGTGGAAAGGAAAAAGTGTGGAAAACATCAAAGTGTCAAACAGTAAGTGATCATAAAGGAACATTGGAACTCATCGCCTTGAGAAAAAAATACGACAAGGAATTTAAAGACAAAAAACACCGAAAAATATCTTGTGGACAAAAATTGCAGGCGTGTTAAATGAAAAAGGATATTTTGTCGGGGAGGGAACAGAGGGTCGAGATCGGTGTAGACAGAAATTTGCTAATTTGCAAACTGCGTACATGAAATGTGTAGATAAAAGAAGACAGACGGGTGAAGGAAAAATTGTTGATTCACCATATTTCGATGAATTACATGAAATATTAGGTGATAAGCACTTGGCGCAGCCAGTTTTATTAATAGATTCTAATAAAAGTTACGATAAAAGCTCAAATGTTTGCAGTGCCTCGGGCTCAGGTTCATCCACTTCCACTGCTCCTACTGAAGATGAATTATCTTCTACAGCGAGCACTTCGAATAGGAGTTTAGAAAGCGGAACCAAATTTAATAATATTAAAAGAACCGTGCGCCCTAAGAAGGATACGAATTTTGAAAAAATTATCGAAATGAATAACACAAATTAGGAAAACAGAAAACAAGAATTTAATAGCATTTTAAAATTAATTCGTGAACAGAATACGCAGAGACATAGTCAGATAATGGCATTAATACCATCCATAAAAAGTTCTAAAAAAGGGCCCGAACTTCATCCAGTAGCGATGAAAATTAATTTTCCATAAATTTGTCAAAGTTATTATTGTAAGAATTACTATATTCTTACAAAAAATAAAGTATAATAATTTTAAAAATGACTGATTTTATATATTTCCACCTGTTAATAAGACTGATATTATCCTTCAGAATTCAAGTTTTGTTTTATGAAACCCAAATAGTAACAAAATATTTTAGTACAAATAGAGTTAATTACCATATAGATACAAGAATAGACAATAATCAATGTTTATGTTTATTTTTTATATTGTTAACGTAAACAATTTTGTAATATATATTTGTAAGAATATAGTTTTATTTTATTTATCAATATTACAAAAAATGTACGTAAGTTTATGTCAAAATATATTTTTACAATGAATTTGCTATTTCATTCCTTTTAATTTCAGATCTTCTGTTTAAATTTCTAATGTTATCATCCATATCAACATCAGCAGGATCATTAATAACTGGTTCGTAGTTTTCCCAAACATCCGAATTAACGTAGCAAAAATTGTGTAGTATACAACATGCGGCTATAATTTGTACAGCTTTTTCAACACTGTTCACATTTATGTACTTTAATATTCTCCAACGGGATTTTAGCAGTCCAAATGTGTGTTCTACCACTATTCTCGTTTTACTATGCTGAGTATTATGAAGACGTTCAGTTACATTAAGTCGTCCATTATCTCTAAAATTAAACATTATGTTATACGGATTTTTTCTGTTTACCTATATGGAGTCATTACCCAGTTTAATAATGGATATGCTGTATGGTATCTTTCGTCTAAGAAAAATTTTGAATAATTTCCATTTTCTTCCACTTCATAAAAAATTCCTGAATTTCTAAATACCTGTAATATGTTTATACATATTATACCTTTCCATTCTTTCGAATATAATTATATCTTACTCTAGCATCGTGAGCTGAACCGGGGAATCCAACTGAAATATCAGTAAATATTTTATTTGCAGAAACTATAGCTTGCAATTTTATAGAATGCTGCATTTTGCGATCAATATAGTCTTCTTGGTAGGCTGCAGGTGCTTTAAATGGTACGTTACATACATCAATGGCACCTATTACACCTACAAAAATATTCATAAAAAGATGAAAATAATCAAATACATTTACTCTACCTGGATATCCGCTTCTTACTCTAAAATCATTTTCAACTTGAGCAACTTCTGTTTCATCTGGCCAAACTATACAGGATGTTTCCTTTAAAACAACCAGCGCTTTTTTGGGCGAACTAATGACTTTAGAAAAATATGTTACGTACAAAAAATGATCAAGAATAAGGGCCTAATTTATTAATAATAACAAACCGAAAATTCGACCAGTGGTTCTCAAACAGCAGAACAAAATTATATTTTTTTAAATGGTATCCTATATAATTTTTTAGCCCATTAGATAGAGAATTTTTTTCTGATTTCAACGATATAAATATGGTATAGGATTGTATAACAATTATTTCGAGAAAAATTGTTTAAAAATAATGTTATAATATTACAATAAGCTATGAAATACACAGGTAGTAGTAAACCCATTTTTTATAGCATTATTTCTAGTTTTTAATACCATTTTTCTCGAAATAATTGTTATACAACCCTATGCTATATTTATATCGTTGAAATCAGAAAATAATATTCTATTTAAAGGCCTAAAAAATTATATAGGGTGCCATTTAAAAAATATAATTTTGTTCTACCGTTTGAGAACCACTGGTTAAATATTCGGTTTGTTACTATTGATACATTATCCCCTTATTCTTGATCATTTTTGGTATAAATCATTTTTCTCTAAAGTTGATAGTTCGCCCAAAAAAGCGCTGGTTGTTTTAAAGGAAACACCCTGTATAGTTGTTTTGAAGTTCAAGAATCTTTAAAAGTATTCTCCGACTGCATTCAAATGCAGTGGAAACTGCTACATTAAATTTATCACTTACGGAAATTAGTGTCTCGCCTTTTCCAAGCCACCATGAAGTTATCATAAGTTGTTGTTCGTCGTTAATTTGTTCAAAACCACCAGAATAGGTATGACGAAGTTCTTCACAGTCAATTTTAGTAAATAAAGTTGAAAATGTTGCTCGAGTCATGCGAAACAACGAAAAAAAATCATATTCCAAATATCTATGAATCCAATCATCAGAATAACCATCAATTCGGTCATGTTCATTTCGAAGAGATAATTGGGATAAAATAAAATAAAATGTTACAAAATCATCGTCAGCAGCGTGTGCAAGTAATAAATTGTCCGAAATTAATACATTCAGGAGATGAGCTTCTAAATCACTATATATTAATTCAAAAATTAATAATTCTAGATACTCCATAATTATCTGTGAAAATAAAACATTTGTAGGTACGTATAAATAAATATTAAAATATAGATTTTTACCTATTAAAAAATATCAATAGAGTGCAGCCAACAGTGTTTTAATTACATTCTACGGACACCACCCATTCAAACGTCAAATTTACATTTGACATATTGAAATGTATACGTCATTAGTTTGAAACACTGTATTTTCGCGATACCTACACTTATGACGTCATATACGAAATAGTTTTGAAAACATAACGAAACTGTTTCAACGCCAAAAAACGCCTCAAATTGGGCTTCCAAATTATTAAGAGATGGCGCTGACAACAAATGTTAAAATCAAAACGTAAGGTACACTTTTCGCTGGCCTGTATGAGTGTAGCATTTAGAGTAATTTTGTTTTTTATTTATTTTGTGCTTTAGATTAGTGTTTTTTTAACTAATTTTAATAAAGTTTAGTTTATAGTTTCCCGTAGTTTTAGTGATAGTTTTATTATTATTTTCATTTCATCAGTACAATTAGTAAGTAGTTGTAGGTTAGCATATCTTTGTTTAGGTCTTATTAGTTTTTTGTATAGTAATTTTGCTTTAATTACTTTTATTTTAGATATGTTTGAGTTATTAGTTTGTAGTTCTCGTAGATTTAGTTTATAGCGATAGTTTGTTGTACATTTAAGTAATTATTTATATCTGTCTAGACTTATATTAACTTTCTTTCTTATATAATGGACAAGTTTATTTCCGTAAATTTAGATACTATTTGTAGATTTGCGAATTGTAGTGTGTCATCTAGAAATATGGTGAAGGTCAGCAAGTAATAAACAGTGGTCATATAATTTTATGTGGCAGAGTTTCAAGCATATCTGATAGAATTGAACTGTATTCATAGTTTTATTGTACTTAAACAGGTGATGTTAACAGAAAATAATTAATAATTTTTATAATTTCTTTTTGTTACTTTTCAGACAAACAAACATGTTACTGGTGATGTTATTCTGAACTTTCAGTTGTCTTTTCCACGCTACTAATTTGTCACAAATCATATCTTCTCCAAAATTATTCATTAAAGTAACTAGTCTTTCCTTTTTTTAGGAAAAAGATGAAATCTAAGCCGTAGATTTACAGCCATAAACGGCACATATTTTTCTATTTTTAGTAGTTTTTTGGGTGAAAACTTCAACACGACATTAACCTCTAAAAATTGTATTTCTCGTAATTTGCTTACCAATTTTAATGGGGACTTATACAATTCAAACTTTTTGTACGCCATCTAGTGAGTAAAAAAGTAATTAATAAGTAGTTATGTAGTGAGCAAGATTTAGCACTACAGTTTGACGTTTATCATGTGATCCAGCACGTGACCACAACACTGTTAACTGCTTTGAAAGCAAACGTAAACATGTCAGACTGAACACATTTTTATATAATTATTTAAGTATATGATCTACTCAGTGCATACCTTGCAATTAATTCATGTCTATTTCCACTTTTCTTCAAACCCCGGCATTCTAACCATCTTTTCAACTATAAGACGGAATGGTTTTCAATGTTTTTAAACACAAATCGTGCCCCCGGTACATCATCTTGTGTTAAACGCATTATTTATTTGTGACCTTGATTTTTTAGTGATATTTCAAATTCAAGGATCACTACACTTTAGTAAAAGAGATAATTAATAACAGGCACTACACAAAATAACATAACCAAAGTTTGCTGACTAATAACAAACAACTTGCTGAATCAACGGTATAGTATCTCTTTTCTATGATCAACGAGGTGAAGTGCTGAAGGGGAGAACATGTAATTGACTCGGACATGGTATATCACCTCGCCTTTTCTAAAAATTTGTTGTCCTTTTCTAAATTGTGTGGAGGGAGGTCCGCCGCCGATCCGCCGCGAGTGACGTCAAATTTATAAGTCCCCATCGAAACAGAAACTTACCTTTTATATTAGCGGTTATTTATATGTTCTATTTAAAATAAAACAATTATTTTTACTTTTTGTAGCTTTTTACAATGAAAATTCTATAATGACATAAACCTATAATAAATGTAATTTCTTCTAATTCACTTATTAATTTTAATTGAAATAAAAACTTACCTTTTATTTTATCAGTATTTTGTATATTATTATTAAAATAAAATAATTATATTAAACCTTATTTCAATCCACATAGGTATTTTGTCAATAACAAAGACAAAGTTACAAACGTAAACAATTATGTACATTACGTTTAATTCAGAATTCTGCCGCTAGTAGCATTTTCTTATTTTGGAAGCCCAATACCTCTTAAACTATTCAAATATAGTCCACAGTACATATATAACGAGTCTTATCCACTGATGGTGAACGCAAAACAACAAATGGTAAAATACACAATATATAAATATGAATCGCTAAACAATATAAAAAAGAATAATGGTTCTCTTGCTTATCTTATACAGTGGTGGGGAGGCGGTGGAGTCCAGACGGCACGGCAAAAATGGCGGACGTCTCTTTCCTCGTGGCTTGGTACGCCAATAATGAAACTCCTCTCCAGCACGTCAACCAGGAAATGCATGTACAGATAACACGCAGACGGACGGCAATGGTGATCAGAGGGATGATGATGATAGTGATGCCTCGTAATGGTCGCAACAATGTACGTCATGAACCAAACCAAAAAGGTTCCAGATAATAAAAAAAAACCCAAACGGGATGAAATCGAAAGACAGAAGAAAAAGACAGGCCTAAAAGGAATGAACATTATCAGCACATGGTCATCTACCCAATACAAAATGGCTACTAGTTTTTATTTTATAAATTTTAAATCTTTACAATGAATTATAAAATGTAATAAGAGTGATTGGAATAATATTAACGTTAGAATTGTACTTAATTAATTATTTACCTTAGTTACAGGACGGCCTAAAGTGTTAAAAGTTGTAAAGATTTTAAATCCAGGTAACTTCTTGTGAGAATACCCAATTCCCAAAATTAAATGACTTGTGAGTCAAAACCTCTAAACGAGTACTTAAAAGCTAAAACACAATTTACTCTGAAATTTGCTTATAAGCAGAACATCCAACACGTCTAAATTCTTCAACAGTAACTTTTAAAAAGGAAGCAAATCTTACGATGCTGAACGTACTTTACTTAAGTCGGTTCAATTAAGTGAATTCAATTCTGGTCGAAGTAGGCAAAAAGTTCATCAAGTAGTCTACATGGCGGGAATAAATGACAGAAATAATAAACATGAAGTGCAGCTCGCGCGCAAGCGCCAAATGAATGTGGGAATGATACGTGAATTTAAGAATGGGGGCTTGACATAAGAAAAAATATAAACAAGGATTTAATGAATGAATGAAGGTTATAATGTTCCTCCATGGTAGGATAACCAGACGTTCTAGTTTACGAGGACATGTCCTCTTTTTTGCGGCGTCCTCGGAAGTCCTCGCGGATTTTTACAAAGTGTCCTAGTTTTTTAAAGTAATCACATGATTAAATTTTTTTGAATTTATTTTACTGCTTTCTATACGAAATTTCAAAGAATTTCAATTTTAATCTAATAAAATTTATACTCTTGGCGCTAAAAATTAAGTAATTAGTGTAGTAAAACTTTGCGCTTCACTTGCGCGCATTCGAGTTGCAGTCTGTAGAATTGGAGGTCTATGATACTGTGATTCCCCAGTTCAGCGTTCTAGCCAGAGATAACATATCTATATACATAGCGTCCAACTTCCAGCACTAGTTTACAACACAATTCGTGACAGTCTGTGATCTATATTTTATTAATTTATCAGCATTGTCAACCTGTTTCATCAAATTATTTTTTTATATACAGTAAGAAGTACGTATGGTAATTATAAATAGAATTAGTAATTATTATCTTTTATTAAGTGGTTCACTAATAATAGCAAATAGGGTAAAGATAATTTGCAGAACAGGCCTGTTCTGCAGAACAAGCCTATTCTGCAGAACAAGCATATTCTGAAGAACTAATATTGCAGATTGATACTCTTGTTAACAAATAGAATAGCTGATTGCCATCACATGCGCCTTCTGAATTAAGTAATTTCATACATTTCCATTTTCAACCCCTAAATACGCTGTTCCGCAAAATAGGCTGATTCTGCGGAACGGCGGATATATAAATATTATGACACTCTAGAATAGCTGTTCACTATCATATGTGCCTTCTGAATTAAGTAGTTTCATACATTTCCATCTTCAACCCCTAAATACGCTGTTCCGCAAAATAGGCTGATTCTGCGGAACGGCGGATATATAAACATTATGACACTCTAGAATAGCTGTTTACTATCACATGTGCCTTCTGAATTAAGTAGTTTCATACATTTCCATTTTCAACCCCTAAATACGCTGTTCCGCAAAATAGGCTGATTCTGCGGAACGGCGGATGTATAAATATTATGACACTCTAGAATAGCTGTTTACTATCACATGTGCCTTCTGAATTAAGTAGTTTCATACATTTCCATTTTCAACCTCTAAATACGCTGTTCCGCAAAATAGGCTGATTCTGCGGAACGGCGGATATATAAATATTATGACACTCTAGAATAGCTGTTTACTCTCACATGTGCCTTCTGAATTAAGTAGTTTCATACATTTCCATTTTCAACCCCTAAATACGCTGTTCCGCAAAATAGGCTGATTCTGCGGAACGGCGGATGTATAAATATTATGACACTCTAGAATAGCTGTTTACTATCACATGTGCCTTCTGAATTAAGTAGTTTCATACATTTCCATTTTCAACCCCTAAGTACGCTGTTCCGCAAAATAGGCTGATTCTGCGGAACGGCGGATATATAAATATTATGACACTCTAGAATAGCTGTTCACTATCATATGTGCCTTCTGAATTAAGTAGTTTCATACATTTCCATTTTCAACCCCTAAGTACGCTGTTCCGCAAAATAGGCTGATACTGCGGAACGGCGGATATATAAATATTATGACACTCTAGAATAGCTGTTCACTATCATATGTGCCTTCTGAATTAAGTAATTTCATACATTTCCATTTTCAACCCCTAAATACGCTGTTCCGCAAAATAGGCTGATTCTGCGGAACGGCGGATATATAAACATTATGACACTCTAGAATAGCTGTTTACTATCACATGTGCCTTCTGAATTAAGTAGTTTTATACATTTCCATTTTCAACCCCTAAATACGCTGTTCCGCAAAATAGGCTGATTCTGCGGAACGGCGGATATATAAATATTATGACACTCTAGAATAGCTGTTCACTATCATATGTGCCTTCTGAATTAAGTAGTTTCATACATTTCCATTTTCAACCCCTAAGTACGCTGTTCCGCAAAATAGGCTGATACTGCGGAACGGCGGATATATAAATATTATGACACTCTAGAATAGCTGTTCACTATCATATGTGCCTTCTGAATTAAGTAATTTCATACATTTCCATTTTCAACCCCTAAATACGCTGTTCCGCAAAATAGGCTGATTCTGCGGAACGGCGGATATATAAACATTATGACACTCTAGAATAGCTGTTTACTATCACATGTGCCTTCTGAATTAAGTAGTTTTATACATTTCCATTTTCAACCCCTAAATACGCTGTTCCGCAAAATAGGCTGATTCTGCGGAACGGCGGATATATAAATATTATGACACTCTAGAATAGCTGTTCACTATCATATGTGCCTTCTGAATTAAGTAGTTTCGTACATTTCCATTTTCAACCCCTAAGTACGCTGTTCCGCAAAATAGGCTGATACTGCGGAACGGCGGATGTATAAATATTATGACAGTCTAGAATAGCTGTTTACTATCACATGTGCCTTCTGAATTAAGTAGTTTTATACATTTCCATTTTCAACCCCTAAATACGCTGTTCCGCAAAATAGGCTGATTCTGCGGAACGGCGGATATATAAATATTATGACACTCTAGAATAGCTGTTCACTATCATATGTGCCTTCTGAATTAAGTAGTTTCATACATTTCCATTTTCAACCCCTAAGTACGCTGTTCCGCAAAATAGGCTGATACTGCGGAACGGCGGATATATAAATATTATGACACTCTAGAATAGCTGTTCACTATCATATGTGCCTTCTGAATTAAGTAGTTTCATACATTTCCATTTTCAACCCCTAAGTACGCTGTTCCGCAAAATAGGCTGATTCTGCGGAACGGCGGATATATAAATATTATGACACTCTAGAATAGCTGTTCACTATCATATGTGCCTTCTGAATTAAGTAGTTTCATACATTTCCATTTTCAACCCCTAAGTACGCTGTTCCGCAAAATAGGCTGATACTGCGGAACGGCGGATATATAAATATTATGACACTCTAGAATAGCTGTTCACTATCATATGTGCCTTCTGAATTAAGTAATTTCATACATTTCCATTTTCAACCCCTAAATACGCTGTTCCGCAAAATAGGCTGATTCTGCGGAACGGCGGATATATAAACATTATGACACTCTAGAATAGCTGTTTACTATCACATGTGCCTTCTGAATTAAGTAGTTTTATACATTTCCATTTTCAACCCCTAAATACGCTGTTCCGCAAAATAGGCTGATTCTGCGGAACGGCGGATATATAAATATTATGACACTCTAGAATAGCTGTTTACTCTCACATGTGCCTTCTGAATTAAGTAGTTTCATACATTTCCATTTTCAACCCCTAAATACGCTGTTCCGCAAAATAGGCTGATTCTGCGGAACGGCGGATATATAAATATTATGACACTCTAGAATAGCTGTTCACTATCATATGTGCCTTCTGAATTAAGTAGTTTCATACATTTCCATTTTCAACCCCTAAGTACGCTGTTCCGCAAAATAGGCTGATACTGCGGAACGGCGGATGTATAAATATTATGACAGTCTAGAATAGCTGTTTACTATCACATGTGCCTTCTGAATTAAGTAGTTTTATACATTTCCATTTTCAACCCCTAAATACGCTGTTCCGCAAAATAGGCTGATTCTGCGGAACGGCGGATGTATAAATATTATGACAGTCTAGAATAGCTGTTTACTATCACATGTGCCTTCTGAATTAAGTAGTTTTATACATTTCCATTTTCAACCCCTAAATACGCTGTTCCGCAAAATAGGCTGATTCTGCGGAACGGCGGATATATAAATATTATGACACTCTAGAATAGCTGTTCACTATCATATGTGCCTTCTGAATTAAGTAGTTTCATACATTTCCATTTTCAACCCCTAAGTACGCTGTTCCGCAAAATAGGCTGATACTGCGGAACGGCGGATGTATAAATATTATGACAGTCTAGAATAGCTGTTTACTATCACATGTGCCTTCTGAATTAAGTAGTTTTATACATTTCCATTTTCAACCCCTAAATACGCTGTTCCGCAAAATAGGCTGATTCTGCGGAACGGCGGATGTATAAATATTATGACAGTCTAGAATAGCTGTTTACTATCACATGTGCCTTCTGAATTAAGTAGTTTTATACATTTCCATTTTCAACCCCTAAATACGCTGTTCCGCAAAATAGGCTGATTCTGCGGAACGGCGGATATATAAATATTATGACACTCTAGAATAGCTGTTCACTATCATATGTGCCTTCTGAATTAAGTAGTTTCATACATTTCCATTTTCAACCCCTAAGTACGCTGTTCCGCAAAATAGGCTGATTCTGCGGAACGGCGGATATATAAATATTATGACACTCTAGAATAGCTGTTTACTCTCACATGTGCCTTCTGAATTAAGTAGTTTCATACATTTCCATTTTCAACCCCTAAATACGCTGTTCCGCAAAATAGGCTGATTCTGCGGAACGGCGGATATATAAATATTATGACACTCTAGAATAGCTGTTCACTATCATATGTGCCTTCTGAATTAAGTAGTTTCATACATTTCCATTTTCAACCCCTAAGTACGCTGTTCCGCAAAATAGGCTGATTCTGCGGAACGGCGGATATATAAATATTATGACACTCTAGAATAGCTGTTTACTCTCACATGTGCCTTCTGAATTAAGTAGTTTCATACATTTCCATTTTCAACCCCTAAATACGCTGTTCCGCAAAATAGGCTGATTCTGCGGAACGGCGGATATATAAATATTATGACACTCTAGAATAGCTGTTCACTATCATATGTGCCTTCTGAATTAAGTAGTTTCATACATTTCCATTTTCAACCCCTAAGTACGCTGTTCCGCAAAATAGGCTGATACTGCGGAACGGCGGATGTATAAATATTATGACAGTCTAGAATAGCTGTTTACTATCACATGTGCCTTCTGAATTAAGTAGTTTTATACATTTCCATTTTCAACCCCTAAATACGCTGTTCCGCAAAATAGGCTGATTCTGCGGAACGGCGGATGTATAAATATTATGACAGTCTAGAATAGCTGTTTACTATCACATGTGCCTTCTGAATTAAGTAGTTTTATACATTTCCATTTTCAACCCCTAAATACGCTGTTCCGCAAAATAGGCTGATTCTGCGGAACGGCGGATATATAAATATTATGACACTCTAGAATAGCTGTTCACTATCATATGTGCCTTCTGAATTAAGTAGTTTCATACATTTCCATTTTCAACCCCTAAGTACGCTGTTCCGCAAAATAGGCTGATACTGCGGAACGGCGGATGTATAAATATTATGACAGTCTAGAATAGCTGTTTACTATCACATGTGCCTTCTGAATTAAGTAGTTTTATACATTTCCATTTTCAACCCCTAAATACGCTGTTCCGCAAAATAGGCTGATTCTGCGGAACGGCGGATGTATAAATATTATGACAGTCTAGAATAGCTGTTTACTATCACATGTGTCTTCTGAATTAAGTAGTTTTATACATTTCCATTTTCAACCCCTAAATACGCTGTTCCGCAAAATAGGCTGATTCTGCGGAACGGCGGATATATAAATATTATGACACTCTAGAATAGCTGTTCACTATCATATGTGCCTTCTGAATTAAGTAGTTTCATACATTTCCATTTTCAACCCCTAAGTACGCTGTTCCGCAAAATAGGCTGATACTGCGGAACGGCGGATGTATAAATATTATGACAGTCTAGAATAGCTGTTTACTATCACATGTGCCTTCTGAATTAAGTAGTTTTATACATTTCCATTTTCAACCCCTAAATACGCTGTTCCGCAAAATAGGCTGATTCTGCGGAACGGCGGATGTATAAATATTATGACAGTCTAGAATAGCTGTTTACTATCACATGTGCCTTCTGAATTAAGTAGTTTTATACATTTCCATTTTCAACCCCTAAATACGCTGTTCCGCAAAATAGGCTGATTCTGCGGAACGGCGGATATATAAATATTATGACACTCTAGAATAGCTGTTCACTATCATATGTGCCTTCTGAATTAAGTAGTTTCATACATTTCCATTTTCAACCCCTAAGTACGCTGTTCCGCAAAATAGGCTGATACTGCGGAACGGCGGATGTATAAATATTATGACAGTCTAGAATAGCTGTTTACTATCACATGTGCCTTCTGAATTAAGTAGTTTTATACATTTCCATTTTCAACCCCTAAATACGCTGTTCCGCAAAATAGGCTGATTCTGCGGAACGGCGGATGTATAAATATTATGACAGTCTAGAATAGCTGTTTACTATCACATGTGCCTTCTGAATTAAGTAGTTTTATACATTTCCATTTTCAACCCCTAAATACGCTGTTCCGCAAAATAGGCTGATTCTGCGGAACGGCGGATATATAAATATTATGACACTCTAGAATAGCTGTTCACTATCATATGTGCCTTCTGAATTAAGTAGTTTCATACATTTCCATTTTCAACCCCTAAGTACGCTGTTCCGCAAAATAGGCTGATACTGCGGAACGGCGGATGTATAAATATTATGACAGTCTAGAATAGCTGTTTACTATCACATGTGCCTTCTGAATTAAGTAGTTTTATACATTTCCATTTTCAACCCCTAAATACGCTGTTCCGCAAAATAGGCTGATTCTGCGGAACGGCGGATGTATAAATATTATGACAGTCTAGAATAGCTGTTTACTATCACATGTGCCTTCTGAATTAAGTAGTTTTATACATTTCCATTTTCAACCCCTAAATACGCTGTTCCGCAAAATAGGCTGATTCTGCGGAACGGCGGATATATAAATATTATGACACTCTAGAATAGCTGTTCACTATCATATGTGCCTTCTGAATTAAGTAGTTTCATACATTTCCATTTTCAACCCCTAAGTACGCTGTTCCGCAAAATAGGCTGATACTGCGGAACGGCGGATGTATAAATATTATGACAGTCTAGAATAGCTGTTTACTATCACATGTGCCTTCTGAATTAAGTAGTTTTATACATTTCCATTTTCAACCCCTAAATACGCTGTTCCGCAAAATAGGCTGATTCTGCGGAACGGCGGATGTATAAATATTATGACAGTCTAGAATAGCTGTTTACTATCACATGTGCCTTCTGAATTAAGTAATTTCATACATTTCCATTTTCAACCCCTAAATACGCTGTTCCGCAAAATAGGCTGATTCTGCGGAACGGCGGATATATAAATATTATGACACTCTAGAATAGCTGTTCACTATCATATGTGCCTTCTGAATTAAGTAGTTTCATACATTTCCATTTTCAACCCCTAAGTACGCTGTTCCGCAAAATAGGCTGATACTGCGGAACGGCGGATGTATAAATATTATGACAGTCTAGAATAGCTGTTTACTATCACATGTGCCTTCTGAATTAAGTAGTTTTATACATTTCCATTTTCAACCCCTAAATACGCTGTTCCGCAAAATAGGCTGATTCTGCGGAACGGCGGATGTATAAATATTATGACAGTCTAGAATAGCTGTTTACTATCACATGTGCCTTCTGAATTAAGTAGTTTTATACATTTCCATTTTCAACCCCTAAATACGCTGTTCCGCAAAATAGGCTGATTCTGCGGAACGGCGGATATATAAATATTATGACACTCTAGAATAGCTGTTCACTATCATATGTGCCTTCTGAATTAAGTAGTTTCATACATTTCCATTTTCAACCCCTAAGTACGCTGTTCCGCAAAATAGGCTGATACTGCGGAACGGCGGATGTATAAATATTATGACAGTCTAGAATAGCTGTTTACTATCACATGTGCCTTCTGAATTAAGTAGTTTTATACATTTCCATTTTCAACCCCTAAATACGCTGTTCCGCAAAATAGGCTGATTCTGCGGAACGGCGGATGTATAAATATTATGACAGTCTAGAATAGCTGTTTACTATCACATGTGCCTTCTGAATTAAGTAGTTTTATACATTTCCATTTTCAACCCCTAAATACGCTGTTCCGCAAAATAGGCTGATTCTGCGGAACGGCGGATATATAAATATTATGACACTCTAGAATAGCTGTTCACTATCATATGTGCCTTCTGAATTAAGTAGTTTCATACATTTCCATTTTCAACCCCTAAGTACGCTGTTCCGCAAAATAGGCTGATACTGCGGAACGGCGGATGTATAAATATTATGACAGTCTAGAATAGCTGTTTACTATCACATGTGCCTTCTGAATTAAGTAGTTTTATACATTTCCATTTTCAACCCCTAAATACGCTGTTCCGCAAAATAGGCTGATTCTGCGGAACGGCGGATATATAAATATTATGACACTCTAGAATAGCTGTTCACTATCATATGTGCCTTCTGAATTAAGTAGTTTCATACATTTCCATTTTCAACCCCTAAGTACGCTGTTCCGCAAAATAGGCTGATTCTGCGGAACGGCGGATATATAAATATTATGACACTCTAGAATAGCTGTTCACTATCATATGTGCCTTCTGAATTAAGTAGTTTCATACATTTCCATTTTCAACCCCTAAGTACGCTGTTCCGCAAAATAGGCTGATTCTGCGGAACGGCGGATATATAAATATTATGACACTCTAGAATAGCTGTTTACTCTCACATGTGCCTTCTGAATTAAGTAGTTTCATACATTTCCATTTTCAACCCCTAAATACGCTGTTCCGCAAAATAGGCTGATTCTGCGGAACGGCGGATATATAAATATTATGACACTCTAGAATAGCTGTTCACTATCATATGTGCCTTCTGAATTAAGTAGTTTCATACATTTCCATTTTCAACCCCTAAGTACGCTGTTCCGCAAAATAGGCTGATACTGCGGAACGGCGGATGTATAAATATTATGACAGTCTAGAATAGCTGTTTACTATCACATGTGCCTTCTGAATTAAGTAGTTTTATACATTTCCATTTTCAACCGCTAAATACGCTGTTCCGCAAAATAGGCTGATTCTGCGGAACGGCGGATGTATAAATATTATGACAGTCTAGAATAGCTGTTTACTATCACATGTGCCTTCTGAATTAAGTAATTTCATACATTTCCATTTTCAACCCCTAAATACGCTGTTCCGCAAAATAGGCTGATTCTGCGGAACGGCGGATATATAAATATTATGACACTCTAGAATAGCTGTTCACTATCATATGTGCCTTCTGAATTAAGTAGTTTCATACATTTCCATTTTCAACCCCTAAGTACGCTGTTCCGCAAAATAGGCTGATACTGCGGAACGGCGGATGTATAAATATTATGACAGTCTAGAATAGCTGTTTACTATCACATGTGCCTTCTGAATTAAGTAGTTTTATACATTTCCATTTTCAACCCCTAAATACGCTGTTCCGCAAAATAGGCTGATTCTGCGGAACGGCGGATATATAAATATTATGACACTCTAGAATAGCTGTTCACTATCATATGTGCCTTCTGAATTAAGTAGTTTCATACATTTCCATTTTCAACCCCTAAGTACGCTGTTCCGCAAAATAGGCTGATACTGCGGAACGGCGGATGTATAAATATTATGACAGTCTAGAATAGCTGTTTACTATCACATGTGCCTTCTGAATTAAGTAGTTTTATACATTTCCATTTTCAACCCCTAAATACGCTGTTCCGCAAAATAGGCTGATTCTGCGGAACGGCGGATGTATAAATATTATGACAGTCTAGAATAGCTGTTTACTATCACATGTGCCTTCTGAATTAAGTAGTTTTATACATTTCCATTTTCAACCCCTAAATACGCTGTTCCGCAAAATAGGCTGATTCTGCGGAACGGCGGATGTATAAATATTATGACAGTCTAGAATAGCTGTTTACTATCACATGTGCCTTCTGAATTAAGTAATTTCATACATTTCCATTTTCAACCCCTAAATACGCTGTTCCGCAAAATAGGCTGATTCTGCGGAACGGCGGATATATAAATATTATGACACTCTAGAATAGCTGTTCACTATCATATGTGCCTTCTGAATTAAGTAGTTTCATACATTTCAATTTTCAACCCCTAAGTACGCTGTTCCGCAAAATAGGCTGATACTGCGGAACGGCGGATGTATAAATATTATGACAGTCTAGAATAGCTGTTTACTATCACATGTGCCTTCTGAATTAAGTAGTTTTATACATTTCCATTTTCAACCCCTAAATACGCTGTTCCGCAAAATAGGCTGATTCTGCGGAACGGCGGATGTATAAATATTATGACAGTCTAGAATAGCTGTTTACTATCACATGTGCCTTCTGAATTAAGTAGTTTTATACATTTCCATTTTCAACCCCTAAATACGCTGTTCCGCAAAATAGGCTGATTCTGCGGAACGGCGGATATATAAATATTATGACACTCTAGAATAGCTGTTCACTATCATATGTGCCTTCTGAATTAAGTAGTTTCATACATTTCCATTTTCAACCCCTAAGTACGCTGTTCCGCAAAATAGGCTGATTCTGCGGAACGGCGGATATATAAATATTATGACACTCTAGAATAGCTGTTTACTCTCACATGTGCCTTCTGAATTAAGTAGTTTCATACATTTCCATTTTCAACCCCTAAATACGCTGTTCCGCAAAATAGGCTGATTCTGCGGAACGGCGGATATATAAATATTATGACACTCTAGAATAGCTGTTCACTATCATATGTGCCTTCTGAATTAAGTAGTTTCATACATTTCCATTTTCAACCCCTAAGTACGCTGTTCCGCAAAATAGGCTGATACTGCGGAACGGCGGATGTATAAATATTATGACAGTCTAGAATAGCTGTTTACTATCACATGTGCCTTCTGAATTAAGTAGTTTTATACATTTCCATTTTCAACCCCTAAATACGCTGTTCCGCAAAATAGGCTGATTCTGCGGAACGGCGGATGTATAAATATTATGACAGTCTAGAATAGCTGTTTACTATCACATGTGCCTTCTGAATTAAGTAATTTCATACATTTCCATTTTCAACCCCTAAATACGCTGTTCCGCAAAATAGGCTGATTCTGCGGAACGGCGGATATATAAATATTATGACACTCTAGAATAGCTGTTCACTATCATATGTGCCTTCTGAATTAAGTAGTTTCATACATTTCAATTTTCAACCCCTAAGTACGCTGTTCCGCAAAATAGGCTGATACTGCGGAACGGCGGATGTATAAATATTATGACACTCTAGAATAGCTGTTCACTATCATATGTGCCTTCTGAATTAAGTAGTTTCATACATTTCCATTTTCAACCCCTAAATACGCTGTTCCGCAAAATAGGCTGATTCTGCGGAACGGCGGATATATAAATATTATGACACTCTAGAATAGCTGTTCACTATCATATGTGCCTTCTGAATTAAGTAGTTTCATACATTTCCATTTTCAACCCCTAAGTACGCTGTTCCGCAAAATAGGCTGATACTGCGGAACGGCGGATGTATAAATATTATGACAGTCTAGAATAGCTGTTTACTATCACATGTGCCTTCTGAATTAAGTAGTTTTATACATTTCCATTTTCAACCCCTAAATACGCTGTTCCGCAAAATAGGCTGATTCTGCGGAACGGCGGATATATAAATATTATGACACTCTAGAATAGCTGTTCACTATCATATGTGCCTTCTGAATTAAGTAGTTTCATACATTTCCATTTTCAACCCCTAAATACGCTGTTCCGCAAAATAGGCTGATTCTGCGGAACGGCGGATATATAAATATTATGACACTCTAGAATAGCTGTTCACTATCATATGTGCCTTCTGAATTAAGTAGTTTCATACATTTCAATTTTCAACCCCTAAGTACGCTGTTCCGCAAAATAGGCTGATACTGCGGAACGGCGGATGTATAAATATTATGACACTCTAGAATAGCTGTTCACTATCATATGTGCCTTCTGAATTAAGTAGTTTCATACATTTCCATTTTCAACCCCTAAATACGCTGTTCCGCAAAATAGGCTGATTCTGCGGAACGGCGGATATATAAATATTATGACACTCTAGAATAGCTGTTCACTATCATATGTGCCTTCTGAATTAAGTAGTTTCATACATTTCAATTTTCAACCCCTAAGTACGCTGTTCCGCAAAATAGGCTGATACTGCGGAACGGCGGATGTATAAATATTATGACACTCTAGAATAGCTGTTCACTATCATATGTGCCTTCTGAATTAAATAGTTTCATACATTTCCATTTTCAACCCCTAAATACGCTGTTCCGCAAAATAGGCTGATTCTGCGGAACGGCGGATATATAAATATTATGACACTCTAGAATAGCTGTTCACTATCATATGTGCCTTCTGAATTAAGTAGTTTCATACATTTCCATTTTCAACCCCTAAGTACGCTGTTCCGCAAAATAGGCTGATACTGCGGAACGGCGGATGTATAAATATTATGACAGTCTAGAATAGCTGTTTACTATCACATGTGCCTTCTGAATTAAGTAGTTTTATACATTTCCATTTTCAACCCCTAAATACGCTGTTCCGCAAAATAGGCTGATTCTGCGGAACGGCGGATATATAAATATTATGACACTCTAGAATAGCTGTTCACTATCATATGTGCCTTCTGAATTAAGTAGTTTCATACATTTCAATTTTCAACCCCTAAATACGCTGTTCCGCAAAATAGGCTGATTCTGCGGAACGGCGGATGTATAAATATTATGACACTCTAGAATAGCTGTTCACTATCATATGTGCCTTCTGAATTAAGTAGTTTCATACATTTCCATTTTCAACCCCTAAATACGCTGTTCCGCAAAATAGGCTGATTCTGCGGAACGGCGGATATATAAATATTATGACACTCTAGAATAGCTGTTTACTCTCACATGTGCCTTCTGAATTAAGTAGTTTCATACATTTCCATTTTCAACCCCTAAATACGCTGTTCCGCAAAATAGGCTGATTCTGCGGAACGGCGGATATATAAATATTATGACACTCTAGAATAGCTGTTCACTATCATATGTGCCTTCTGAATTAAGTAGTTTCATACATTTCCATTTTCAACCCCTAAGTACGCTGTTCCGCAAAATAGGCTGATACTGCGGAACGGCGGATGTATAAATATTATGACAGTCTAGAATAGCTGTTTACTATCACATGTGCCTTCTGAATTAAGTAGTTTTATACATTTCCATTTTCAACCCCTAAATACGCTGTTCCGCAAAATAGGCTGATTCTGCGGAACGGCGGATATATAAATATTATGACACTCTAGAATAGCTGTTCACTATCATATGTGCCTTCTGAATTAAGTAGTTTCATACATTTCCATTTTCAACCCCTAAGTACGCTGTTCCGCAAAATAGGCTGATACTGCGGAACGGCGGATGTATAAATATTATGACAGTCTAGAATAGCTGTTTACTATCACATGTGCCTTCTGAATTAAGTAGTTTTATACATTTCCATTTTCAACCCCTAAATACGCTGTTCCGCAAAATAGGCTGATTCTGCGGAACGGCGGATGTATAAATATTATGACAGTCTAGAATAGCTGTTTACTATCACATGTGCCTTCTGAATTAAGTAGTTTTATACATTTCCATTTTCAACCCCTAAATACGCTGTTCCGCAAAATAGGCTGATTCTGCGGAACGGCGGATGTATAAATATTATGACAGTCTAGAATAGCAGTTTACTATCACATGTGCCTTCTGAATTAAGTAATTTCATACATTTCCATTTTCAACCCCTAAATACGCTGTTCCGCAAAATAGGCTGATTCTGCGGAACGGCGGATATATAAATATTATGACACTCTAGAATAGCTGTTCACTATCATATGTGCCTTCTGAATTAAGTAGTTTCATACATTTCAATTTTCAACCCCTAAGTACGCTGTTCCGCAAAATAGGCTGATACTGCGGAACGGCGGATATATAAACATTATGACACTCTAGAATAGCTGTTTACTATCACATGTGCCTTCTGAATTAAGTAGTTTTATACATTTCCATTTTCAACCCCTAAATACGCTGTTCCGCAAAATAGGCTGATTCTGCGGAACGGCGGATATATAAATATTATGACACTCTAGAATAGCTGTTCACTATCATATGTGCCTTCTGAATTAAGTAGTTTCATACATTTCCATTTTCAACCCCTAAGTACGCTGTTCCGCAAAATAGGCTGATTCTGCGGAACGGCGGATATATAAATATTATGACACTCTAGAATAGCTGTTCACTATCATATGTGCCTTCTGAATTAAGTAGTTTCATACATTTCAATTTTCAACCCCTAAGTACGCTGTTCCGCAAAATAGGCTGATACTGCGGAACGGCGGATGTATAAATATTATGACACTCTAGAATAGCTGTTCACTATCATATGTGCCTTCTGAATTAAGTAGTTTCATACATTTCCATTTTCAACCCCTAAATACGCTGTTCCGCAAAATAGGCTGATTCTGCGGAACGGCGGATATATAAATATTATGACACTCTAGAATAGCTGTTCACTATCATATGTGCCTTCTGAATTAAGTAGTTTCATACATTTCCATTTTCAACCCCTAAGTACGCTGTTCCGCAAAATAGGCTGATACTGCGGAACGGCGGATGTATAAATATTATGACAGTCTAGAATAGCTGTTTACTATCACATGTGCCTTCTGAATTAAGTAGTTTTATACATTTCCATTTTCAACCCCTAAATACGCTGTTCCGCAAAATAGGCTGATTCTGCGGAACGGCGGATGTATAAATATTATGACAGTCTAGAATAGCTGTTTACTATCACATGTGCCTTCTGAATTAAGTAGTTTTATACATTTCCATTTTCAACCCCTAAATACGCTGTTCCGCAAAATAGGCTGATTCTGCGGAACGGCGGATATATAAATATTATGACACTCTAGAATAGCTGTTCACTATCATATGTGCCTTCTGAATTAAGTAGTTTCATACATTTCAATTTTCAACCCCTAAGTACGCTGTTCCGCAAAATAGGCTGATACTGCGGAACGGCGGATATATAAACATTATGACACTCTAGAATAGCTGTTTACTATCACATGTGCCTTCTGAATTAAGTAGTTTTATACATTTCCATTTTCAACCCCTAAATACGCTATTCCGCAAAATAGGCTGATTCTGCGGAACGGCGGATATATAAATATTATGACACTCTAGAATAGCTGTTCACTATCATATGTGCCTTCTGAATTAAGTAGTTTCATACATTTCCATTTTCAACCCCTAAGTACGCTGTTCCGCAAAATAGGCTGATTCTGCGGAACGGCGGATATATAAATATTATGACACTCTAGAATAGCTGTTTACTCTCACATGTGCCTTCTGAATTAAGTAGTTTCATACATTTCCATTTTCAACCCCTAAATACGCTGTTCCGCAAAATAGGCTGATTCTGCGGAACGGCGGATATATAAATATTATGACACTCTAGAATAGCTGTTCACTATCATATGTGCCTTCTGAAGTAAGTAGTTTCATACATTTCCATTTTCAACCACTAAGTACGCTGTTCCGCAAAATAGGCTGATACTGCGGAACGGCGGATGTATAAATATTATGACAGTCTAGAATAGCTGTTTACTATCACATGTGCCTTCTGAATTAAGTAGTTTTATACATTTCCATTTTCAACCCCTAAATACGCTGTTCCGCAAAATAGGCTGATTCTGCGGAACGGCGGATGTATAAATATTATGACAGTCTAGAATAGCTGTTTACTATCACATGTGCCTTCTGAATTAAGTAGTTTTATACATTTCCATTTTCAACCCCTAAATACGCTG
Source organism: Harpalus rubripes (assembly GCA_963082715.1). Lineage (NCBI taxonomy): Eukaryota > Metazoa > Arthropoda > Insecta > Coleoptera > Carabidae > Harpalus > Harpalus rubripes. The sequence continues at coordinate 37,941,366 of OY720456.1, forward strand.
TTCCGCAAAATAGGCTGATTCTGCGGAACGGCGGATATATAAATATTATGACACTCTAGAATAGCTGTTCACTATCATATGTGCCTTCTGAATTAAGTAGTTTCATACATTTCCATTTTCAACCCCTAAGTACGCTGTTCCGCAAAATAGGCTGATTCTGCGGAACGGCGGATATATAAATATTATGACACTCTAGAATAGCTGTTTACTCTCACATGTGCCTTCTGAATTAAGTAGTTTCATACATTTCCATTTTCAACCCCTAAATACGCTGTTCCGCAAAATAGGCTGATTCTGCGGAACGGCGGATATATAAATATTATGACACTCTAGAATAGCTGTTCACTATCATATGTGCCTTCTGAATTAAGTAGTTTCATACATTTCCATTTTCAACCCCTAAGTACGCTGTTCCGCAAAATAGGCTGATACTGCGGAACGGCGGATGTATAAATATTATGACAGTCTAGAATAGCTGTTTACTATCACATGTGCCTTCTGAATTAAGTAGTTTTATACATTTCCATTTTCAACCCCTAAATACGCTGTTCCGCAAAATAGGCTGATTCTGCGGAACGGCGGATGTATAAATATTATGACAGTCTAGAATAGCTGTTTGCTATCACATGTGCCTTCTGAATTAAGTAATTTCATACATTTCCATTTTCAACCCCTAAATACGCTGTTCCGCAAAATAGGCTGATTCTGCGGAACGGCGGATATATAAATATTATGACACTCTAGAATAGCTGTTCACTATCATATGTGCCTTCTGAATTAAGTAGTTTCATACATTTCCATTTTCAACCCCTAAGTACGCTGTTCCGCAAAATAGGCTGATACTGCGGAACGGCGGATGTATAAATATTATGACAGTCTAGAATAGCTGTTTACTATCACATGTGCCTTCTGAATTAAGTAGTTTTATACATTTCCATTTTCAACCCCTAAATACGCTGTTCCGCAAAATAGGCTGATTCTGCGGAACGGCGGATGTATAAATATTATGACAGTCTAGAATAGCTGTTTACTATCACATGTGCCTTCTGAATTAAGTAGTTTCATACATTTCCATTTTCAACCCCTAAGTACGCTGTTCCGCAAAATAGGCTGATACTGCGGAACGGCGGATGTATAAATATTATGACAGTCTAGAATAGCTGTTTACTATCACATGTGCCTTCTGAATTAAGTAGTTTTATACATTTCCATTTTCAACCCCTAAATACGCTGTTCCGCAAAATAGGCTGATTCTGCGGAACGGCGGATATATAAATATTATGACACTCTAGAATAGCTGTTCACTATCATATGTGCCTTCTGAATTAAGTAGTTTCATACATTTCCATTTTCAACCCCTAAGTACGCTGTTCCGCAAAATAGGCTGATACTGCGGAACGGCGGATGTATAAATATTATGACAGTCTAGAATAGCTGTTTACTATCACATGTGCCTTCTGAATTAAGTAGTTTTATACATTTCCATTTTCAACCCCTAAATACGCTGTTCCGCAAAATAGGCTGATTCTGCGGAACGGCGGATATATAAATATTATGACACTCTAGAATAGCTGTTCACTATCATATGTGCCTTCTGAATTAAGTAGTTTCATACATTTCCATTTTCAACCCCTAAGTACGCTGTTCCGCAAAATAGGCTGATACTGCGGAACGGCGGATGTATAAATATTATGACAGTCTAGAATAGCTGTTTACTATCACATGTGCCTTCTGAATTAAGTAGTTTTATACATTTCCATTTTCAACCCCTAAATACGCTGTTCCGCAAAATAGGCTGATTCTGCGGAACGGCGGATGTATAAATATTATGACAGTCTAGAATAGCTGTTTACTATCACATGTGCCTTCTGAATTAAGTAATTTCATACATTTCCATTTTCAACCCCTAAATACGCTGTTCCGCAAAATAGGCTGATTCTGCGGAACGGCTGATATATAAATATTATGACACTCTAGAATAGCTGTTCACTATCATATGTGCCTTCTGAATTAAGTAGTTTCATACATTTCCATTTTCAACCCCTAAGTACGCTGTTCCGCAAAATAGGCTGATACTGCGGAACGGCGGATGTATAAATATTATGACAGTCTAGAATAGATGTTTACTATCACATGTGCCTTCTGAATTAAGTAGTTTTATACATTTCCATTTTCAACCCCTAAATACGCTGTTCCGCAAAATAGGCTGATTCTGCGGAACGGCGGATGTATAAATATTATGACAGTCTAGAATAGCTGTTTACTATCACATGTGCCTTCTGAATTAAGTAGTTTCATACATTTCCATTTTCAACCCCTAAGTACGCTGTTCCGCAAAATAGGCTGATACTGCGGAACGGCGGATGTATAAATATTATGACAGTCTAGAATAGCTGTTTACTATCTCATGTGCCTTCTGAATTAAGTAGTTTTATACATTTCCATTTTCAACCCCTAAATACGCTGTTCCGCAAAATAGGCTGATTCTGCGGAACGGCGGATATATAAATATTATGACACTCTAGAATAGCTGTTCACTATCATATGTGCCTTCTGAATTAAGTAGTTTCATACATTTCCATTTTCAACCCCTAAGTACGCTGTTCCGCAAAATAGGCTGATACTGCGGAACGGCGGATGTATAAATATTATGACAGTCTAGAATAGCTGTTTACTATCACATGTGCCTTCTGAATTAAGTAGTTTTATACATTTCCATTTTCAACCCCTAAATACGCTGTTCCGCAAAATAGGCTGATTCTGCGGAACGGCGGATGTATAAATATTATGACAGTCTAGAATAGCTGTTTACTATCACATGTGCCTTCTGAATTAAGTAATTTCATACATTTCCATTTTCAACCCCTAAATACGCTGTTCCGCAAAATAGGCTGATTCTGCGGAACGGCGGATATATAAATATTATGACACTCTAGAATAGCTGTTCACTATCATATGTGCCTTCTGAATTAAGTAGTTTCATACATTTCCATTTTCAACCCCTAAGTACGCTGTTCCGCAAAATAGGCTGATACTGCGGAACGGCGGATGTATAAATATTATGACAGTCTAGAATAGCTGTTTACTATCACATGTGCCTTCTGAATTAAGTAGTTTTATACATTTCCATTTTCAACCCCTAAATACGCTGTTCCGCAAAATAGGCTGATTCTGCGGAACGGCGGATATATAAATATTATGACACTCTAGAATAGCTGTTCACTATCATATGTGCCTTCTGAATTAAGTAGTTTCATACATTTCCATTTTCAACCCCTAAGTACGCTGTTCCGCAAAATAGGCTGATACTGCGGAACGGCGGATGTATAAATATTATGACAGTCTAGAATAGCTGTTTACTATCACATGTGCCTTCTGAATTAAGTAGTTTTATACATTTCCATTTTCAACCCCTAAATACGCTGTTCCGCAAAATAGGCTGATTCTGCGGAACGGCGGATATATAAATATTATGACACTCTAGAATAGCTGTTCACTATCATATGTGCCTTCTGAATTAAGTAGTTTCATACATTTCCATTTTCAACCCCTAAGTACGCTGTTCCGCAAAATAGGCTGATACTGCGGAACGGCGGATGTATAAATATTATGACAGTCTAGAATAGCTGTTTACTATCACATGTGCCTTCTGAATTAAGTAGTTTTATACATTTCCATTTTCAACCCCTAAATACGCTGTTCCGCAAAATAGGCTGATTCTGCGGAACGGCGGATATATAAATATTATGACACTCTAGAATAGCTGTTCACTATCATATGTGCCTTCTGAATTAAGTAGTTTCATACATTTCCATTTTCAACCCCTAAGTACGCTGTTCCGCAAAATAGGCTGATACTGCGGAACGGCGGATGTATAAATATTATGACAGTCTAGAATAGCTGTTTACTATCACATGTGCCTTCTGAATTAAGTAGTTTTATACATTTCCATTTTCAACCCCTAAATACGCTGTTCCGCAAAATAGGCTGATTCTGCGGAACGGCGGATGTATAAATATTATGACAGTCTAGAATAGCTGTTTACTATCACATGTGCCTTCTGAATTAAGTAGTTTCATACATTTCCATTTTCAACCCCTAAGTACGCTGTTCCGCAAAATAGGCTGATACTGCGGAACGGCGGATGTATAAATATTATGACAGTCTAGAATAGCTGTTTACTATCACATGTGCCTTCTGAATTAAGTAGTTTTATACATTTCCATTTTCAACCCCTAAATACGCTGTTCCGCAAAATAGGCTGATTCTGCGGAACGGCGGATATATAAATATTATGACACTCTAGAATAGCTGTTCACTATCATATGTGCCTTCTGAATTAAGTAGTTTCATACATTTCCATTTTCAACCCCTAAGTACGCTGTTCCGCAAAATAGGCTGATACTGCGGAACGGCGGATGTATAAATATTATGACTGTCTAGAATAGCTGTTTACTATCACATGTGCCTTCTGAATTAAGTAGTTTTATACATTTCCATTTTCAACCCCTAAATACGCTGTTCCGCAAAATAGGCTGATTCTGCGGAACGGCGGATGTATAAATATTATGACAGTCTAGAATAGCTGTTTACTATCACATGTGCCTTCTGAATTAAGTAATTTCATACATTTCCATTTTCAACCCCTAAATACGCTGTTCCGCAAAATAGGCTGATTCTGCGGAACGGCGGATATATAAATATTATGACACTCTAGAATAGCTGTTCACTATCATATGTGCCTTCTGAATTAAGTAGTTTCATACATTTCCATTTTCAACCCCTAAGTACGCTGTTCCGCAAAATAGGCTGATACTGCGGAACGGCGGATGTATAAATATTATGACAGTCTAGAATAGCTGTTTACTATCACATGTGCCTTCTGAATTAAGTAGTTTTATACATTTCCATTTTCAACCCCTAAATACGCTGTTCCGCAAAATAGGCTGATTCTGCGGAACGGCGGATGTATAAATATTATGACAGTCTAGAATAGCTGTTTACTATCACATGTGCCTTCTGAATTAAGTAATTTCATACATTTCCATTTTCAACCCCTAAATACGCTGTTCCGCAAAATAGGCTGATTCTGCGGAACGGCGGATATATAAATATTATGACACTCTAGAATAGCTGTTCACTATCATATGTGCCTTCTGAATTAAGTAGTTTCATACATTTCCATTTTCAACCCCTAAGTACGCTGTTCCGCAAAATAGGCTGATACTGCGGAACGGCGGATGTATAAATATTATGACAGTCTAGAATAGATGTTTACTATCACATGTGCCTTCTGAATTAAGTAGTTTTATACATTTCCATTTTCAACCCCTAAATACGCTGTTCCGCAAAATAGGCTGATTCTGCGGAACGGCGGATGTATAAATATTATGACAGTCTAGAATAGCTGTTTACTATCACATGTGCCTTCTGAATTAAGTAGTTTCATACATTTCCATTTTCAACCCCTAAGTACGCTGTTCCGCAAAATAGGCTGATACTGCGGAACGGCGGATGTATAAATATTATGACAGTCTAGAATAGCTGTTTACTATCTCATGTGCCTTCTGAATTAAGTAGTTTTATACATTTCCATTTTCAACCCCTAAATACGCTGTTCCGCAAAATAGGCTGATTCTGCGGAACGGCGGATATATAAATATTATGACACTCTAGAATAGCTGTTCACTATCATATGTGCCTTCTGAATTAAGTAGTTTCATACATTTCCATTTTCAACCCCTAAGTACGCTGTTCCGCAAAATAGGCTGATACTGCGGAACGGCGGATGTATAAATATTATGACAGTCTAGAATAGCTGTTTACTATCACATGTGCCTTCTGAATTAAGTAGTTTTATACATTTCCATTTTCAACCCCTAAATACGCTGTTCCGCAAAATAGGCTGATTCTGCGGAACGGCGGATGTATAAATATTATGACAGTCTAGAATAGCTGTTTACTATCACATGTGCCTTCTGAATTAAGTAATTTCATACATTTCCATTTTCAACCCCTAAATACGCTGTTCCGCAAAATAGGCTGATTCTGCGGAACGGCGGATATATAAATATTATGACACTCTAGAATAGCTGTTCACTATCATATGTGCCTTCTGAATTAAGTAGTTTCATACATTTCCATTTTCAACCCCTAAGTACGCTGTTCCGCAAAATAGGCTGATACTGCGGAACGGCGGATGTATAAATATTATGACAGTCTAGAATAGCTGTTTACTATCACATGTGCCTTCTGAATTAAGTAGTTTTATACATTTCCATTTTCAACCCCTAAATACGCTGTTCCGCAAAATAGGCTGATTCTGCGGAACGGCGGATATATAAATATTATGACACTCTAGAATAGCTGTTCACTATCATATGTGCCTTCTGAATTAAGTAGTTTCATACATTTCCATTTTCAACCCCTAAGTACGCTGTTCCGCAAAATAGGCTGATACTGCGGAACGGCGGATGTATAAATATTATGACAGTCTAGAATAGCTGTTTACTATCACATGTGCCTTCTGAATTAAGTAGTTTTATACATTTCCATTTTCAACCCCTAAATACGCTGTTCCGCAAAATAGGCTGATTCTGCGGAACGGCGGATATATAAATATTATGACACTCTAGAATAGCTGTTCACTATCATATGTGCCTTCTGAATTAAGTAGTTTCATACATTTCCATTTTCAACCCCTAAGTACGCTGTTCCGCAAAATAGGCTGATACTGCGGAACGGCGGATGTATAAATATTATGACAGTCTAGAATAGCTGTTTACTATCACATGTGCCTTCTGAATTAAGTAGTTTTATACATTTCCATTTTCAACCCCTAAATACGCTGTTCCGCAAAATAGGCTGATTCTGCGGAACGGCGGATGTATAAATATTATGACAGTCTAGAATAGCTGTTTACTATCACATGTGCCTTCTGAATTAAGTAATTTCATACATTTCCATTTTCAACCCCTAAATACGCTGTTCCGCAAAATAGGCTGATTCTGCGGAACGGCGGATATATAAATATTATGACACTCTAGAATAGCTGTTCACTATCATATGTGCCTTCTGAATTAAGTAGTTTCATACATTTCCATTTTCAACCCCTAAGTACGCTGTTCCGCAAAATAGGCTGATACTGCGGAACGGCGGATGTATAAATATTATGACAGTCTAGAATAGCTGTTTACTATCACATGTGCCTTCTGAATTAAGTAGTTTTATACATTTCCATTTTCAACCCCTAAATACGCTGTTCCGCAAAATAGGCTGATTCTGCGGAACGGCGGATGTATAAATATTATGACAGTCTAGAATAGCTGTTTACTATCACATGTGCCTTCTGAATTAAGTAGTTTCATACATTTCCATTTTCAACCCCTAAGTACGCTGTTCCGCAAAATAGGCTGATACTGCGGAACGGCGGATGTATAAATATTATGACAGTCTAGAATAGCTGTTTACTATCACATGTGCCTTCTGAATTAAGTAGTTTTATACATTTCCATTTTCAACCCCTAAATACGCTGTTCCGCAAAATAGGCTGATTCTGCGGAACGGCGGATATATAAATATTATGACACTCTAGAATAGCTGTTCACTATCATATGTGCCTTCTGAATTAAGTAGTTTCATACATTTCCATTTTCAACCCCTAAGTACGCTGTTCCGCAAAATAGGCTGATACTGCGGAACGGCGGATGTATAAATATTATGACAGTCTAGAATAGCTGTTTACTATCACATGTGCCTTCTGAATTAAGTAGTTTTATACATTTCCATTTTCAACCCCTAAATACGCTGTTCCGCAAAATAGGCTGATTCTGCGGAACGGCGGATGTATAAATATTATGACAGTCTAGAATAGCTGTTTACTATCACATGTGCCTTCTGAATTAAGTAATTTCATACATTTCCATTTTCAACCCCTAAATACGCTGTTCCGCAAAATAGGCTGATTCTGCGGAACGGCGGATATATAAATATTATGACACTCTAGAATAGCTGTTCACTATCATATGTGCCTTCTGAATTAAGTAGTTTCATACATTTCCATTTTCAACCCCTAAGTACGCTGTTCCGCAAAATAGGCTGATACTGCGGAACGGCGGATGTATAAATATTATGACAGTCTAGAATAGCTGTTTACTATCACATGTGCCTTCTGAATTAAGTAGTTTTATACATTTCCATTTTCAACCCCTAAATACGCTGTTCCGCAAAATAGGCTGATTCTGCGGAACGGCGGATATATAAATATTATGACACTCTAGAATAGCTGTTCACTATCATATGTGCCTTCTGAATTAAGTAGTTTCATACATTTCCATTTTCAACCCCTAAGTACGCTGTTCCGCAAAATAGGCTGATACTGCGGAACGGCGGATGTATAAATATTATGACAGTCTAGAATAGCTGTTTACTATCACATGTGCCTTCTGAATTAAGTAGTTTTATACATTTCCATTTTCAACCCCTAAATACGCTGTTCCGCAAAATAGGCTGATTCTGCGGAACGGCGGATGTATAAATATTATGACAGTCTAGAATAGCTGTTTACTATCACATGTGCCTTCTGAATTAAGTAATTTCATACATTTCCATTTTCAACCCCTAAATACGCTGTTCCGCAAAATAGGCTGATTCTGCGGAACGGCGGATATATAAATATTATGACACTCTAGAATAGCTGTTCACTATCATATGTGCCTTCTGAATTAAGTAGTTTCATACATTTCCATTTTCAACCCCTAAGTACGCTGTTCCGCAAAATAGGCTGATACTGCGGAACGGCGGATGTATAAATATTATGACAGTCTAGAATAGCTGTTTACTATCACATGTGCCTTCTGAATTAAGTAGTTTTATACATTTCCATTTTCAACCCCTAAATACGCTGTTCCGCAAAATAGGCTGATTCTGCGGAACGGCGGATGTATAAATATTATGACAGTCTAGAATAGCTGTTTACTATCACATGTGCCTTCTGAATTAAGTAGTTTTATACATTTCCATTTTCAACCCCTAAATACGCTGTTCCGCAAAATAGGCTGATTCTGCGGAACGGCGGATATATAAATATTATGACACTCTAGAATAGCTGTTCACTATCATATGTGCCTTCTGAATTAAGTAGTTTCATACATTTCCATTTTCAACCCCTAAGTACGCTGTTCCGCAAAATAGGCTGATACTGCGGAACGGCGGATGTATAAATATTATGACAGTCTAGAATAGCTGTTTACTATCACATGTGCCTTCTGAATTAAGTAGTTTTATACATTTCCATTTTCAACCCCTAAATACGCTGTTCCGCAAAATAGGCTGATTCTGCGGAACGGCGAATGTATAAATATTATGACAGTCTAGAATAGCTGTTTACTATCACATGTGCCTTCTGAATTAAGTAGTTTTATACATTTCCATTTTCAACCCCTAAATACGCTGTTCCGCAAAATAGGCTGATTCTGCGGAACGGCGGATATATAAATATTATGACACTCTAGAATAGCTGTTCACTATCATATGTGCCTTCTGAATTAAGTAGTTTCATACATTTCCATTTTCAACCCCTAAGTACGCTGTTCCGCAAAATAGGCTGATACTGCGGAACGGCGGATGTATAAATATTATGACTGTCTAGAATAGCTGTTTACTATCACATGTGCCTTCTGAATTAAGTAGTTTTATACATTTCCATTTTCAACCCCTAAATACGCTGTTCCGCAAAATAGGCTGATTCTGCGGAACGGCGGATGTATAAATATTATGACAGTCTAGAATAGCTGTTTACTATCACATGTGCCTTCTGAATTAAGTAATTTCATACATTTCCATTTTCAACCCCTAAATACGCTGTTCCGCAAAATAGGCTGATTCTGCGGAACGGCGGATATATAAATATTATGACACTCTAGAATAGCTGTTCACTATCATATGTGCCTTCTGAATTAAGTAGTTTCATACATTTCCATTTTCAACCCCTAAGTACGCTGTTCCGCAAAATAGGCTGATACTGCGGAACGGCGGATGTATAAATATTATGACAGTCTAGAATAGCTGTTTACTATCACATGTGCCTTCTGAATTAAGTAGTTTTATACATTTCCATTTTCAACCCCTAAATACGCTGTTCCGCAAAATAGGCTGATTCTGCGGAACGGCGGATGTATAAATATTATGACAGTCTAGAATAGCTGTTTACTATCACATGTGCCTTCTGAATTAAGTAATTTCATACATTTCCATTTTCAACCCCTAAATACGCTGTTCCGCAAAATAGGCTGATTCTGCGGAACGGCGGATATATAAATATTATGACACTCTAGAATAGCTGTTCACTATCATATGTGCCTTCCGAATTAAGTAGTTTCATACATTTCCATTTTCAACCCCTAAGTACGCTGTTCCGCAAAATAGGCTGATACTGCGGAACGGCGGATGTATAAATATTATGACAGTCTAGAATAGCTGTTTACTATCACATGTGCCTTCTGAATTAAGTAGTTTTATACATTTCCATTTTCAACCCCTAAATACGCTGTTCCGCAAAATAGGCTGATTCTGCGGAACGGCGGATGTATAAATATTATGACAGTCTAGAATAGCTGTTTACTATCACATGTGCCTTCTGAATTAAGTAGTTTTATACATTTCCATTTTCAACCCCTAAATACGCTGTTCCGCAAAATAGGCTGATTCTGCGGAACGGCGGATATATAAATATTATGACACTCTAGAATAGCTGTTCACTATCATATGTGCCTTCTGAATTAAGTAGTTTCATACATTTCCATTTTCAACCCCTAAGTACGCTGTTCCGCAAAATAGGCTGATACTGCGGAACGGCGGATGTATAAATATTATGACAGTCTAGAATAGCTGTTTACTATCACATGTGCCTTCTGAATTAAGTAGTTTTATACATTTCCATTTTCAACCCCTAAATACGCTGTTCCGCAAAATAGGCTGATTCTGCGGAACGGCGGATGTATAAATATTATGACAGTCTAGAATAGCTGTTTACTATCACATGTGCCTTCTGAATTAAGTAATTTCATACATTTCCATTTTCAACCCCTAAATACGCTGTTCCGCAAAATAGGCTGATTCTGCGGAACGGCGGATATATAAATATTATGACACTCTAGAATAGCTGTTCACTATCATATGTGCCTTCTGAATTAAGTAGTTTCATACATTTCCATTTTCAACCCCTAAGTACGCTGTTCCGCAAAATAGGCTGATACTGCGGAACGGCGGATGTATAAATATTATGACAGTCTAGAATAGCTGTTTACTATCACATGTGCCTTCTGAATTAAGTAGTTTTATACATTTCCATTTTCAACCCCTAAATACGCTGTTCCGCAAAATAAGCTGATTCTGCGGAACGGCGGATGTATAAATATTATGACAGTCTAGAATAGCTGTTTACTATCACATGTGCCTTCTGAATTAAGTAATTTCATACATTTCCATTTTCAACCCCTAAATACGCTGTTCCGCAAAATAGGCTGATTCTGCGGAACGGCGGATATATAAATATTATGACACTCTAGAATAGCTGTTCACTATCATATGTGCCTTCTGAATTAAGTAGTTTCATACATTTCCATTTTCAACCCCTAAGTACGCTGTTCCGCAAAATAGGCTGATACTGCGGAACGGCGGATGTATAAATATTATGACAGTCTAGAATAGCTGTTTACTATCACATGTGCCTTCTGAATTAAGTAGTTTTATACATTTCCATTTTCAACCCCTAAATACGCTGTTCCGCAAAATAGGCTGATTCTGCGGAACGGCGGATGTATAAATATTATGACAGTCTAGAATAGCTGTTTACTATCACATGTGCCTTCTTAATTAAGTAGTTTCATACATTTCCATTTTCAACCCCTAAGTACGCTGTTCCGCAAAATAGGCTGATACTGCGGAACGGCGGATGTATAAATATTATGACAGTCTAGAATAGCTGTTTACTATCACATGTGCCTTCTGAATTAAGTAGTTTTATACATTTCCATTTTCAACCCCTAAATACGCTGTTCCGCAAAATAGGCTGATTCTGCGGAACGGCGGATATATAAATATTATGACACTCTAGAATAGCTGTTCACTATCATATGTGCCTTCTGAATTAAGTAGTTTCATACATTTCCATTTTCAACCCCTAAGTACGCTGTTCCGCAAAATAGGCTGATACTGCGGAACGGCGGATGTATAAATATTATGACAGTCTAGAATAGCTGTTTACTATCACATGTGCCTTCTGAATTAAGTAGTTTTATACATTTCCATTTTCAACCCCTAAATACGCTGTTCCGCAAAATAGGCTGATTCTGCGGAACGGCGGATGTATAAATATTATGACAGTCTAGAATAGCTGTTTACTATCACATGTGCCTTCTGAATTAAGTAGTTTCATACATTTCCATTTTCAACCCCTAAGTACGCTGTTCCGCAAAATAGGCTGATACTGCGGAACGGCGGATGTATTAATATTATGACAGTCTAGAATAGCTGTTTACTATCACATGTGCCTTCTGAATTAAGTAGTTTTATACATTTCCATTTTCAACCCCTAAATACGCTGTTCCGCAAAATAGGCTGATTCTGCGGAACGGCGGATGTATAAATATTATGACAGTCTAGAATAGCTGTTTACTATCACATGTGCCTTCTGAATTAAGTAATTTCATACATTTCCATTTTCAACCCCTAAATACGCTGTTCCGCAAAATAGGCTGATTCTGCGGAACGGCGGATGTATAAATATTATGACAGTCTAGAATAGCTGTTTACTATCACATGTGCCTTCTGAATTAAGTAGTTTTATACATTTCCATTTTCAACCCCTAAGTACGCTGTTCCGCAAAATAGGCTGATACTGCGGAACGGCGGATGTATAAATATTATGACAGTCTAGAATAGCTGTTTACTATCACATGTGCCTTCTGAATTAAGTAGTTTCATACATTTCCATTTTCAACCCCTAAGTACGCTGTTCCGCAAAATAGGCTGATACTGCGGAACGGCGGATGTATTAATATTATGACAGTCTAGAATAGCTGTTTACTATCACATGTGCCTTCTGAATTAAGTAGTTTTATACATTTCCATTTTCAACCCCTAAATACGCTGTTCCGCAAAATAGGCTGATTCTGCGGAACGGCGGATGTATAAATATTATGACAGTCTAGAATAGCTGTTTACTATCACATGTGCCTTCTGAATTAAGTAGTTTCATACATTTCCATTTTCAACCCCTAAGTACGCTGTTCCGCAAAATAGGCTGATACTGCGGAACGGCGGATGTATTAATATTATGACAGTCTAGAATAGCTGTTTACTATCACATGTGCCTTCTGAATTAAGTAGTTTCATACATTTCCATTTTCAACCCCTAAGTACGCTGTTCCGCAAAATAGGCTGATACTGCGGAACGGCGGATGTATTAATATTATGACAGTCTAGAATAGCTGTTTACTATCACATGTGCCTTCTGAATTAAGTAGTTTTATACATTTCCATTTTCAACCCCTAAATACGCTGTTCCGCAAAATAGGCTGATTCTGCGGAACGGCGGATGTATAAATATTATGACAGTCTAGAATAGCTGTTTACTATCACATGTGCCTTCTGAATTAAGTAATTTCATACATTTCCATTTTCAACCCCTAAATACGCTGTTCCGCAAAATAGGCTGATTCTGCGGAACGGCGGATGTATAAATATTATGACAGTCTAGAATAGCTGTTTACTATCACATGTGCCTTCTGAATTAAGTAGTTTTATACATTTCCATTTTCAACCCCTAAATACGCTGTTCCGCAAAATAGGCTGATTCTGCGGAACGGCGGATGTATAAATATTATGACAGTCTAGAATAGCTGTTTACTATCACATGTGCCTTCTGAATTAAGTAGTTTCATACATTTCCATTTTCAACCCCTAAGTACGCTGTTCCGCAAAATAGGCTGATACTGCGGAACGGCGGATGTATAAATATTATGACAGTCTAGAATAGCTGTTTACTATCACATGTGCCTTCTGAATTAAGTAGTTTTATACATTTCCATTTTCAACCCCTAAATACGCTGTTCCGCAAAATAGGCTGATTCTGCGGAACGGCGGATGTATAAATATTATGACAGTCTAGAATAGCTGTTTACTATCACATGTGCCTTCTGAATTAAGTAATTTCATACATTTCCATTTTCAACCCCTAAATACGCTGTTCCGCAAAATAGGCTGATTCTGCGGAACGGCGGATATATAAATATTATGACACTCTAGAATAGCTGTTCACTATCATATGTGCCTTCTGAATTAAGTAGTTTCATACATTTCCATTTTCAACCCCTAAGTACGCTGTTCCGCAAAATAGGCTGATACTGCGGAACGGCGGATGTATAAATATTATGACAGTCTAGAATAGCTGTTTACTATCACATGTGCCTTCTGAATTAAGTAGTTTTATACATTTCCATTTTCAACCCCTAAATACGCTGTTCCGCAAAATAGGCTGATTCTGCGGAACGGCGGATGTATAAATATTATGACAGTCTAGAATAGCTGTTTACTATCACATGTGCCTTCTGAATTAAGTAATTTCATACATTTCCATTTTCAACCCCTAAATACGCTGTTCCGCAAAATAGGCTGATTCTGCGGAACGGCGGATATATAAATATTATGACACTCTAGAATAGCTGTTCACTATCATATGTGCCTTCTGAATTAAGTAGTTTCATGCATTTCCATTTTCAACCCCTAAGTACGCTGTTCCGCAAAATAGGCTGATACTGCGGAACGGCGGATGTATAAATATTATGACAGTCTAGAATAGCTGTTTACTATCACATGTGCCTTCTGAATTAAGTAGTTTTATACATTTCCATTTTCAACCCCTAAATACGCTGTTCCGCAAAATAGGCTGATTCTGCGGAACGGCGGATGTATAAATATTATGACAGTCTAGAATAGCTGTTTACTATCACATGTGCCTTCTGAATTAAGTAGTTTCATACATTTCCATTTTCAACCCCTAAGTACGCTGTTCCGCAAAATAGGCTGATACTGCGGAACGGCGGATGTATAAATATTATGACAGTCTAGAATAGCTGTTTACTATCACATGTGCCTTCTGAATTAAGTAGTTTATACATTTCCATTTTCAACCCCTAAATACGCTGTTCCGCAAAATAGGCTGATTCTGCGGAACGGCGGATATATAAATATTATGACACTCTAGAATAGCTGTTCACTATCATATGTGCCTTCTGAATTAAGTAGTTTCATACATTTCCATTTTCAACCCCTAAGTACGCTGTTCCGCAAAATAGGCTGATACTGCGGAACGGCGGATGTATAAATATTATGACAGTCTAGAATAGCTGTTTACTATCACATGTGCCTTCTGAATTAAGTAGTTTTATACATTTCCATTTTCAACCCCTAAATACGCTGTTCCGCAAAATAGGCTGATTCTGCGGAACGGCGGATGTATAAATATTATGACAGTCTAGAATAGCTGTTTACTATCACATGTGCCTTCTGAATTAAGTAATTTCATACATTTCCATTTTCAACCCCTAAATACGCTGTTCCGCAAAATAGGCTGATTCTGCGGAACGGCGGATATATAAATATTATGACACTCTAGAATAGCTGTTCACTATCATATGTGCCTTCTGAATTAAGTAGTTTCATACATTTCCATTTTCAACCCCTAAGTACGCTGTTCCGCAAAATAGGCTGATACTGCGGAACGGCGGATGTATAAATATTATGACAGTCTAGAATAGCTGTTTACTATCACATGTGCCTTCTGAATTAAGTAGTTTTATACATTTCCATTTTCAACCCCTAAATACGCTGTTCCGCAAAATAGGCTGATTCTGCGGAACGGCGGATATATAAATATTATGACACTCTAGAATAGCTGTTCACTATCATATGTGCCTTCTGAATTAAGTAGTTTCATACATTTCCATTTTCAACCCCTAAGTACGCTGTTCCGCAAAATAGGCTGATACTGCGGAACGGCGGATGTATAAATATTATGACAGTCTAGAATAGCTGTTTACTATCACATGTGCCTTCTGAATAAAGTAGTTTTATACATTTCCATTTTCAACCCCTAAATACGCTGTTCCGCAAAATAGGCTGATTCTGCGGAACGGCGGATGTATAAATATTATGACAGTCTAGAATAGCTGTTTACTATCACATGTGCCTTCTGAATTAAGTAATTTCATACATTTCCATTTTCAACCCCTAAATACGCTGTTCCGCAAAATAGGCTGATTCTGCGGAACGGCGGATATATAAATATTATGACACTCTAGAATAGCTGTTCACTATCATATGTGCCTTCTGAATTAAGTAGTTTCATACATTTCCATTTTCAACCCCTAAGTACGCTGTTCCGCAAAATAGGCTGATACTGCGGAACGGCGGATGTATAAATATTATGACAGTCTAGAATAGCTGTTTACTATCACATGTGCCTTCTGAATTAAGTAGTTTTATACATTTCCATTTTCAACCCCTAAATACGCTGTTCCGCAAAATAGGCTGATACTGCGGAACGGCGGATGTATAAATATTATGACAGTCTAGAATAGCTGTTTACTATCACATGTGCCTTCTGAATTAAGTAGTTTTATACATTTCCATTTTCAACCCCTAAATACGCTGTTCCGCAAAATAGGCTGATTCTGCGGAACGGCGGATGTATAAATATTATGACAGTCTAGAATAGCTGTTTACTATCACATGTGCCTTCTGAATTAAGTAATTTCATACATTTCCATTTTCAACCCCTAAATACGCTGTTCCGCAAAATAGGCTGATTCTGCGGAACGGCGGATATATAAATATTATGACACTCTAGAATAGCTGTTCACTATCATATGTGCCTTCTGAATTAAGTAGTTTCATACATTTCCATTTTCAACCCCTAAGTACGCTGTTCCGCAAAATAGGCTGATACTGCGGAACGGCGGATGTATAAATATTATGACAGTCTAGAATAGCTGTTTACTATCACATGTGCCTTCTGAATTAAGTAGTTTTATACATTTCCATTTTCAACCCCTAAATACGCTGTTCCGCAAAATAGGCTGATTCTGCGGAACGGCGGATATATAAATATTATGACACTCTAGAATAGCTGTTCACTATCATATGTGCCTTCTGAATTAAGTAGTTTCATACATTTCCATTTTCAACCCCTAAGTACGCTGTTCCGCAAAATAGGCTGATACTGCGGAACGGCGGATGTATAAATATTATGACAGTCTAGAATAGCTGTTTACTATCACATGTGCCTTCTGAATAAAGTAGTTTTATACATTTCCATTTTCAACCCCTAAATACGCTGTTCCGCAAAATAGGCTGATTCTGCGGAACGGCGGATGTATAAATATTATGACAGTCTAGAATAGCTGTTTACTATCACATGTGCCTTCTGAATTAAGTAATTTCATACATTTCCATTTTCAACCCCTAAATACGCTGTTCCGCAAAATAGGCTGATTCTGCGGAACGGCGGATATATAAATATTATGACACTCTAGAATAGCTATTCACTATCATATGTGCCTTCTGAATTAAGTAGTTTCATACATTTCCATTTTCAACCCCTAAGTACGCTGTTCCGCAAAATAGGCTGATACTGCGGAACGGCGGATGTATAAATATTATGACAGTCTAGAATAGCTGTTTACTATCACATGTGCCTTCTGAATTAAGTAGTTTTATACATTTCCATTTTCAACCCCTAAATACGCTGTTCCGCAAAATAGGCTGATTCTGCGGAACGGCGGATGTATAAATATTATGACAGTCTAGAATAGCTGTTTACTATCACATGTGCCTTCTGAATTAAGTAGTTTTATACATTTCCATTTTCAACCCCTAAATACGCTGTTCCGCAAAATAGGCTGATTCTGCGGAACGGCGGATATATAAATATTATGACACTCTAGAATAGCTGTTCACTATCATATGTGCCTTCTGAATTAAGTAGTTTTATACATTTCCATTTTCAACCCCTAAATACGCTGTTCCGCAAAATAGGCTGATTCTGCGGAACGGCGGATATATAAATATTATGACACTCTAGAATAGCTGTTCACTATCATATGTGCCTTCTGAATTAAGTAGTTTCATACATTTCCATTTTCAACCCCTAAGTACGCTGTTCCGCAAAATAGGCTGATACTGCGGAACGGCGGATGTATAAATATTATGACAGTCTAGAATAGCTGTTTACTATCACATGTGCCTTCTGAATTAAGTAGTTTTATACATTTCCATTTTCAACCCCTAAATACGCTGTTCCGCAAAATAGGCTGATTCTGCGGAACGGCGGATGTATAAATATTATGACAGTCTAGAATAGCTGTTTACTATCACATGTGCCTTCTGAATTAAGTAATTTCATACATTTCCATTTTCAACCCCTAAATACGCTGTTCCGCAAAATAGGCTGATTCTGCGGAACGGCGGATATATAAATATTATGACACTCTAGAATAGCTGTTCACTATCATATGTGCCTTCTGAATTAAGTAGTTTCATACATTTCCATTTTCAACCCCTAAGTACGCTGTTCCGCAAAATAGGCTGATACTGCGGAACGGCGGATGTATAAATATTATGACAGTCTAGAATAGCTGTTTACTATCACATGTGACTTCTGAATTAAGTAGTTTTATACATTTCCATTTTCAACCCCTAAATACGCTGTTCCGCAAAATAGGCTGATTCTGCGGAACGGCGGATGTATAAATATTATGACAGTCTAGAATAGCTGTTTACTATCACATGTGCCTTCTGAATTAAGTAGTTTTATACATTTCCATTTTCAACCCCTAAATACGCTGTTCCGCAAAATAGGCTGATTCTGCGGAACGGCGGATATATAAATATTATGACACTCTAGAATAGCTGTTCACTATCATATGTGCCTTCTGAATTAAGTAGTTTCATACATTTCCATTTTCAACCCCTAAGTACGCTGTTCCGCAAAATAGGCTGATACTGCGGAACGGCGGATGTATAAATATTATGACAGTCTAGAATAGCTGTTTACTATCACATGTGCCTTCTGAATTAAGTAGTTTTATACATTTCCATTTTCAACCCCTAAATACGCTGTTCCGCAAAATAGGCTGATTCTGCGGAACGGCGGATGTATAAATATTATGACAGTCTAGAATAGCTGTTTACTATCACATGTGCCTTCTGAATTAAGTAATTTCATACATTTCCATTTTCAACCCCTAAATACGCTGTTCCGCAAAATAGGCTGATTCTGCGGAACGGCGGATATATAAATATTATGACACTCTAGAATAGCTGTTCACTATCATATGTGCCTTCTGAATTAAGTAGTTTCATACATTTCCATTTTCAACCCCTAAGTACGCTGTTCCGCAAAATAGGCTGATACTGCGGAACGGCGGATGTATAAATATTATGACAGTCTAGAATAGCTGTTTACTATCACATGTGCCTTCTGAATTAAGTAGTTTTATACATTTCCATTTTCAACCCCTAAATACGCTGTTCCGCAAAATAGGCTGATTCTGCGGAACGGCGGATGTATAAATATTATGACAGTCTAGAATAGCTGTTTACTATCACATGT
This sequence comes from Harpalus rubripes, assembly GCA_963082715.1. NCBI lineage: Eukaryota > Metazoa > Arthropoda > Insecta > Coleoptera > Carabidae > Harpalus > Harpalus rubripes. Next base: position 37,961,038 of record OY720456.1, read on the forward strand.
GCCTTCTGAATTAAGTAATTTCATACATTTCCATTTTCAACCCCTAAATACGCTGTTCCGCAAAATAGGCTGATTTTGCGGAACGGCGGATGTATAAATATTATGACAGTCTAGAATAGCTGTTTACTATCACATGTGCCTTCTGAATTAAGTAATTTCATACATTTCCATTTTCAACCCCTAAATACGCTGTTCCGCAAAATAGGCTGATTCTGCGGAACGGCGGATATATAAATATTATGACACTCTAGAATAGCTGTTCACTATCATATGTGCCTTCTGAATTAAGTAGTTTCATACATTTCCATTTTCAACCCCTAAGTACGCTGTTCCGCAAAATAGGCTGATACTGCGGAACGGCGGATGTATAAATATTATGACAGTCTAGAATAGCTGTTTACTATCACATGTGCCTTCTGAATTAAGTAGTTTTATACATTTCCATTTTCAACCCCTAAATACGCTGTTCCGCAAAATAGGCTGATTCTGCGGAACGGCGGATGTATAAATATTATGACACTCTAGAATAGCTGTTCACTATCATATGTGCCTTCTTAATTAAGTAGTTTCATACATTTCCATTTTCAACCCCTAAGTACGCTGTTCCGCAAAATAGGCTGATACTGCGGAACGGCGGATGTATAAATATTATGACAGTCTAGAATAGCTGTTTACTATCACATGTGCCTTCTGAATTAAGTAGTTTTATACATTTCCATTTTCAACCCCTAAATACGCTGTTCCGCAAAATAGGCTGATTCTGCGGAACGGCGGATGTATAAATATTATGACACTCTAGAATAGCTGTTCACTATCATATGTGCCTTCTGAATTAAGTAGTTTCATACATTTCCATTTTCAACCCCTAAGTACGCTGTTCCGCAAAATAGGCTGATACTGCGGAACGGCGGATGTATAAATATTATGACAGTCTAGAATAGCTGTTTACTATCACATGTGCCTTCTGAATTAAGTAGTTTTATACATTTCCATTTTCAACCCCTAAATACGCTGTTCCGCAAAATAGGCTGATTCTGCGGAACGGCGGATGTATAAATATTATGACACTCTAGAATAGCTGTTCACTATCATATGTGCCTTCTGAATTAAGTAGTTTCATACATTTCCATTTTCAACCCCTAAGTACGCTGTTCCGCAAAATAGGCTGATACTGCGGAACGGCGGATGTATAAATATTATGACAGTCTAGAATAGCTGTTTACTATCACATGTGCCTTCTGAATTAAGTAGTTTTATACATTTCCATTTTCAACCCCTAATTACGCTGTTCCGCAAAATAGGCTGATTCTGCGGAACGGCGGATGTATAAATATTATGACACTCTAGAATAGCTGTTCACTATCATATGTGCCTTCTGAATTAAGTAGTTTCATACATTTCCATTTTCAACCCCTAAGTACGCTGTTCCGCAAAATAGGCTGATACTGCGGAACGGCGGATGTATAAATATTATGACAGTCTAGAATAGCTGTTTACTATCACATGTGCCTTCTGAATTAAGTAATTTCATACATTTCCATTTTCAACCCCTAAATACGCTGTTCCGCAAAATAGGCTGATTCTGCGGAACGGCGGATGTATAAATATTATGACAGTCTAGAATAGCTGTTTACTATCACATGTGCCTTCTGAATTAAGTAATTTCATACATTTCCATTTTCAACCCCTAAATACGCTGTTCCGCAAAATAGGCTGATTCTGCGGAACGGCGGATATATAAATATTATGACACTCTAGAATAGCTGTTCACTATCATATGTGCCTTCTGAATTAAGTAGTTTCATACATTTCCATTTTCAACCCCTAAGTACGCTGTTCCGCAAAATAGGCTGATACTGCGGAACGGCGGATGTATAAATATTATGACAGTCTAGAATAGCTGTTTACTATCACATGTACCTTCTGAATTAAGTAGTTTTATACATTTCCATTTTCAACCCCTAAATACGCTGTTCCGCAAAATAGGCTGATTCTGCGGAACGGCGGATATATAAATATTATGACACTCTAGAATAGCTGTTCACTATCATATGTGCCTTCTGAGTTAAGTAGTTTCATACATTTCCATTTTCAACCCCTAAGTACGCTGTTCCGCAAAATAGGCTGATTCTGCGGAACGGCGGATGTATAAATATTATGACACTCTAGAATAGCTGTTCACTATCATATGTGCCTTCTGAGTTAAGTAGTTTCATACATTTCCATTTTCAACCCCTAAGTACGCTGTTCCGCAAAATAGGCTGATTCTGCGGAACGGCGGATATATAAATATTATGACACTCTAGAATAGCTGTTTACTCTCACATGTGCCTTCTGAATTAAGTAGTTTCATACATTTCCATTTTCAACCCCTAAATACGCTGTTCCGCAAAATAGGCTGATTCTGCGGAACGGCGGATATATAAATATTATGACACTCTAGAATAGCTGTTCACTATCATATGTGCCTTCTGAATTAAGTAGTTTCATACATTTCCATTTTCAACCCCTAAGTACGCTGTTCCGCAAAATAGGCTGATACTGCGGAACGGCGGATGTATAAATATTATGACAGTCTAGAATAGCTGTTTACTATCACATGTGCCTTCTGAATTAAGTAGTTTTATACATTTCCATTTTCAACCCCTAAATACGCTGTTCCGCAAAATAGGCTGATTCTGCGGAACGGCGGATATATAAATATTATGACACTCTAGAATAGCTGTTCACTATCATATGTGCCTTCTGAATTAAGTAGTTTCATACATTTCCATTTTCAACCCCTAAGTACGCTGTTCCGCAAAATAGGCTGATACTGCGGAACGGCGGATGTATAAATATTATGACAGTCTAGAATAGCTGTTTACTATCACATGTGCCTTCTGAATTAAATAGTTGTATACATTTCCATTTTCAACCCCTAAATACGCTGTTCCGCAAAATAGGCTGATTCTGCGGAACGGCGGATATATAAATATTATGACACTCTAGAATAGCTGTTCACTATCATATGTGCCTTCTGAATTAAGTAGTTTCATACATTTCCATTTTCAACCCCTAAGTACGCTGTTCCGCAAAATAGGCTGATACTGCGGAACGGCGGATGTATAAATATTATGACAGTCTAGAATAGCTGTTTACTATCACATGTGCCTTCTGAATTAAGTAGTTTTATACATTTCCATTTTCAACCCCTAAATACGCTGTTCCGCAAAATAGGCTGATTCTGCGGAACGGCGGATATATAAATATTATGACACTCTAGAATAGCTGTTCACTATCATATGTGCCTTCTGAATTAAGTAGTTTCATACATTTCCATTTTCAACCCCTAAGTACGCTGTTCCGCAAAATAGGCTGATACTGCGGAACGGCGGATGTATAAATATTATGACAGTCTAGAATAGCTGTTTACTATCACATGTGCCTTCTGAATTAAGTAGTTTTATACATTTCCATTTTCAACCCCTAAATACGCTGTTCCGCAAAATAGGCTGATTCTGCGGAACGGCGGATATATAAATATTATGACACTCTAGAATAGCTGTTCACTATCATATGTGCCTTCTGAATTAAGTAGTTTCGTACATTTCCATTTTCAACCCCTAAATACGCTGTTCCGCAAAATAGGCTGATTCTGCGGAACGGCGGATATATAAATATTATGACACTCTAGAATAGCTGTTCACTATCATATGTGCCTTCTGAATTAAGTAGTTTCATACATTTCCATTTTCAACCCCTAAGTACGCTGTTCCGCAAAATAGGCTGATACTGCGGAACGGCGGATGTATAAATATTATGACAGTCTAGAATAGCTGTTTACTATCACATGTGCCTTCTGAATTAAGTAGTTTTATACATTTCCATTTTCAACCCCTAATTACGCTGTTCCGCAAAATAGGCTGATTCTGCGGAACGGCGGATGTATAAATATTATGACACTCTAGAATAGCTGTTCACTATCATATGTGCCTTCTTAATTAAGTAGTTTCATACATTTCCATTTTCAACCCCTAAGTACGCTGTTCCGCAAAATAGGCTGATACTGCGGAACGGCGGATGTATAAATATTATGACAGTCTAGAATAGCTGTTTACTATCACATGTGCCTTCTGAATTAAGTAGTTTTATACATTTCCATTTTCAACCCCTAAATACGCTGTTCCGCAAAATAGGCTGATTCTGCGGAACGGCGGATGTATAAATATTATGACACTCTAGAATAGCTGTTCACTATCATATGTGCCTTCTGAATTAAGTAGTTTCATACATTTCCATTTTCAACCCCTAAGTACGCTGTTCCGCAAAATAGGCTGATACTGCGGAACGGCGGATGTATAAATATTATGACAGTCTAGAATAGCTGTTTACTATCACATGTGCCTTCTGAATTAAGTAGTTTTATACATTTCCATTTTCAACCCCTAAATACGCTGTTCCGCAAAATAGGCTGATTCTGCGGAACGGCGGATGTATAAATATTATGACACTCTAGAATAGCTGTTCACTATCATATGTGCCTTCTGAATTAAGTAGTTTCATACATTTCCATTTTCAACCCCTAAGTACGCTGTTCCGCAAAATAGGCTGATACTGCGGAACGGCGGATGTATAAATATTATGACAGTCTAGAATAGCTGTTTACTATCACATGTGCCTTCTGAATTAAGTAGTTTTATACATTTCCATTTTCAACCCCTAATTACGCTGTTCCGCAAAATAGGCTGATTCTGCGGAACGGCGGATGTATAAATATTATGACACTCTAGAATAGCTGTTCACTATCATATGTGCCTTCTGAATTAAGTAGTTTCATACATTTCCATTTTCAACCCCTAAGTACGCTGTTCCGCAAAATAGGCTGATACTGCGGAACGGCGGATGTATAAATATTATGACAGTCTAGAATAGCTGTTTACTATCACATGTGCCTTCTGAATTAAGTAATTTCATACATTTCCATTTTCAACCCCTAAATACGCTGTTCCGCAAAATAGGCTGATTCTGCGGAACGGCGGATGTATAAATATTATGACAGTCTAGAATAGCTGTTTACTATCACATGTGCCTTCTGAATTAAGTAATTTCATACATTTCCATTTTCAACCCCTAAATACGCTGTTCCGCAAAATAGGCTGATTCTGCGGAACGGCGGATATATAAATATTATGACACTCTAGAATAGCTGTTCACTATCATATGTGCCTTCTGAATTAAGTAGTTTCATACATTTCCATTTTCAACCCCTAAGTACGCTGTTCCGCAAAATAGGCTGATACTGCGGAACGGCGGATGTATAAATATTATGACAGTCTAGAATAGCTGTTTACTATCACATGTACCTTCTGAATTAAGTAGTTTTATACATTTCCATTTTCAACCCCTAAATACGCTGTTCCGCAAAATAGGCTGATTCTGCGGAACGGCGGATATATAAATATTATGACACTCTAGAATAGCTGTTCACTATCATATGTGCCTTCTGAGTTAAGTAGTTTCATACATTTCCATTTTCAACCCCTAAGTACGCTGTTCCGCAAAATAGGCTGATTCTGCGGAACGGCGGATGTATAAATATTATGACACTCTAGAATAGCTGTTCACTATCATATGTGCCTTCTGAGTTAAGTAGTTTCATACATTTCCATTTTCAACCCCTAAGTACGCTGTTCCGCAAAATAGGCTGATTCTGCGGAACGGCGGATATATAAATATTATGACACTCTAGAATAGCTGTTTACTCTCACATGTGCCTTCTGAATTAAGTAGTTTCATACATTTCCATTTTCAACCCCTAAATACGCTGTTCCGCAAAATAGGCTGATTCTGCGGAACGGCGGATATATAAATATTATGACACTCTAGAATAGCTGTTCACTATCATATGTGCCTTCTGAATTAAGTAGTTTCATACATTTCCATTTTCAACCCCTAAGTACGCTGTTCCGCAAAATAGGCTGATACTGCGGAACGGCGGATGTATAAATATTATGACAGTCTAGAATAGCTGTTTACTATCACATGTGCCTTCTGAATTAAGTAGTTTTATACATTTCCATTTTCAACCCCTAAATACGCTGTTCCGCAAAATAGGCTGATTCTGCGGAACGGCGGATATATAAATATTATGACACTCTAGAATAGCTGTTCACTATCATATGTGCCTTCTGAATTAAGTAGTTTCATACATTTCCATTTTCAACCCCTAAGTACGCTGTTCCGCAAAATAGGCTGATACTGCGGAACGGCGGATGTATAAATATTATGACAGTCTAGAATAGCTGTTTACTATCACATGTGCCTTCTGAATTAAATAGTTGTATACATTTCCATTTTCAACCCCTAAATACGCTGTTCCGCAAAATAGGCTGATTCTGCGGAACGGCGGATATATAAATATTATGACACTCTAGAATAGCTGTTCACTATCATATGTGCCTTCTGAATTAAGTAGTTTCATACATTTCCATTTTCAACCCCTAAGTACGCTGTTCCGCAAAATAGGCTGATACTGCGGAACGGCGGATGTATAAATATTATGACAGTCTAGAATAGCTGTTTACTATCACATGTGCCTTCTGAATTAAGTAGTTTTATACATTTCCATTTTCAACCCCTAAATACGCTGTTCCGCAAAATAGGCTGATTCTGCGGAACGGCGGATATATAAATATTATGACACTCTAGAATAGCTGTTCACTATCATATGTGCCTTCTGAATTAAGTAGTTTCATACATTTCCATTTTCAACCCCTAAGTACGCTGTTCCGCAAAATAGGCTGATACTGCGGAACGGCGGATGTATAAATATTATGACAGTCTAGAATAGCTGTTTACTATCACATGTGCCTTCTGAATTAAGTAGTTTTATACATTTCCATTTTCAACCCCTAAATACGCTGTTCCGCAAAATAGGCTGATTCTGCGGAACGGCGGATATATAAATATTATGACACTCTAGAATAGCTGTTCACTATCATATGTGCCTTCTGAATTAAGTAGTTTCGTACATTTCCATTTTCAACCCCTAAATACGCTGTTCCGCAAAATAGGCTGATTCTGCGGAACGGCGGATATATAAATATTATGACACTCTAGAATAGCTGTTCACTATCATATGTGCCTTCTGAATTAAGTAGTTTCATACATTTCCATTTTCAACCCCTAAGTACGCTGTTCCGCAAAATAGGCTGATACTGCGGAACGGCGGATGTATAAATATTATGACAGTCTAGAATAGCTGTTTACTATCACATGTGCCTTCTGAATTAAGTAGTTTCATACATTTCCATTTTCAACCCCTAAATACGCTGTTCCGCAAAATAGACTGATTCTGCGGAACGGCGGATATATAAATATTATGACACTCTAGAATAGCTGTTCACTATCATATGTGCCTTCTGAATTAAGTAGTTTCATACATTTCCATTTTCAACCCCTAAGTACGCTGTTCCGCAAAATAGGCTGATACTGCGGAACGGCGGATGTATAAATATTATGACAGTCTAGAATAGCTGTTTACTATCACATGTGCCTTCTGAATTAAGTAGTTTTATACATTTCCATTTTCAACCCCTAAATACGCTGTTCCGCAAAATAGGCTGATTCTGCGGAACGGCGGATATATAAATATTATGACACTCTAGAATAGCTGTTCACTATCATATGTGCCTTCTGAATTAAGTAGTTTCATACATTTCCATTTTCAACCTCTAAGTACGCTGTTCCGCAAAATAGGCTGATACTGCGGAACGGCGGATGTATAAATATTATGACAGTCTAGAATAGCTGTTTACTATCACATGTGCCTTCTGAATTAAGTAGTTTTATACATTTCCATTTTCAACCCCTAAATACGCTGTTCCGCAAAATAGGCTGATTCTGCGGAACGGCGGATATATAAATATTATGACACTCTAGAATAGCTGTTCACTATCATATGTGCCTTCTGAATTAAGTAGTTTCATACATTTCTATTTTCAACCCCTAAATACGCTGTTCCGCAAAATAGGCTGATTCTGCGGAACGGCGGATATATAAATATTATGACACTCTAGAATAGCTGTTCACTATCATATGTGCCTTCTGAATTAAGTAGTTTCATACATTTCCATTTTCAACCCCTAAGTACGCTGTTCCGCAAAATAGGCTGATACTGCGGAACGGCGGATGTATAAATATTATGACAGTCTAGAATAGCTGTTTACTATCACATGTGCCTTCTCAATTAAGTAGTTTTATACATTTCCATTTTCAACCCCTAAATACGCTGTTCCGCAAAATAGGCTGATTCTGCGGAACGGCGGATATATAAATATTATGACACTCTAGAATAGCTGTTCACTATCATATGTGCCTTCTGAATTAAGTAGTTTCATACATTTCCATTTTCAACCCCTAAGTACGCTGTTCCGCAAAATAGGCTGATTCTGCGGAACGGCGGATATATAAATATTATGACACTCTAGAATAGCTGTTCACTATCATATGTGCCTTCTGAATTAAGTAGTTTCATACATTTCCATTTTCAACCCCTAAGTACGCTGTTCCGCAAAATAGGCTGATACTGCGGAACGGCGGATGTATAAATATTATGACAGTCTAGAATAGCTGTTTACTATCACATGTGCCTTCTGAATTAAGTAGTTTTATACATTTCCATTTTCAACCCCTAAATACGCTGTTCCGCAAAATAGGCTGATTCTGCGGAACGGCGGATATATAAATATTATGACACTCTAGAATAGCTGTTCACTATCATATGTGCCTTCTGAATTAAGTAGTTTCATACATTTCCATTTTCAACCCCTAAGTACGCTGTTCCGCAAAATAGGCTGATACTGCGGAACGGCGGATGTATAAATATTATGACAGTCTAGATTAGCTGTTTACTATCACATGTGCCTTCTGAATTAAGTAGTTTTATACATTTCCATTTTCAACCCCTAAATACGCTGTTCCGCAAAATAGGCTGATTCTGCGGAACGGCGGATATATAAATATTATGACAGTCTAGAATAGCTGTTCACTATCATATGTGCCTTCTGAATTAAGTAGTTTCATACATTTCCATTTTCAACCCCTAAATACGCTGTTCCGCAAAATAGGCTGATTCTGCGGAACGGCGGATATATAAATATTATGACACTCTAGAATAGCTGTTCACTATCATATGTGCCTTCTGAATTAAGTAGTTTCATACATTTCCATTTTCAACCCCTAAATACGCTGTTCCGCAAAATAGGCTGATACTGCGGAACGGCGGATGTATAAATATTATGACAGTCTAGAATAGCTGTTTACTATCACATGTGCCTTCTGAATTAAGTAGTTTTATACATTTCCATTTTCAACCCCTAAATACGCTGTTCCGCAAAATAGGCTGATTCTGCGGAACGGCGGATATATAAATATTATGACACTCTAGAATAGCTGTTCACTATCATATGTGCCTTCTGAATTAAGTAGTTTCATACATTTCCATTTTCAACCCCTAAGTACGCTGTTCCGCAAAATAGGCTGATTCTGCGGAACGGCGGATATATAAATATTATGACACTCTAGAATAGCTGTTCACTATCATATGTGCCTTCTGAATTAAGTAGTTTCATACATTTCCATTTTCAACCCCTAAGTACGCTGTTCCGCAAAATAGGCTGATTCTGCGGAACGGCGGATATATAAATATTATGACACTCTAGAATAGCTGTTCACTATCATATGTGCCTTCTGAATTAAGTAGTTTCATACATTTCCATTTTCAACCCCTAAGTACGCTGTTCCGCAAAATAGGCTGATACTGCGGAACGGCGGATGTATAAATATTATGACAGTCTAGAATAGCTGTTTACTATCACATGTGCCTTCTGAATTAAGTAGTTTTATACATTTCCATTTTCAACCCCTAAATACGCTGTTCCGCAAAATAGGCTGATTCTGCGGAACGGCGGATATATAAATATTATGACACTCTAGAATAGCTGTTCACTATCATATGTGCCTTCTGAATTAAGTAGTTTCATACATTTCCATTTTCAACCCCTAAGTACGCTGTTCCGCAAAATAGGCTGATACTGCGGAACGGCGGATGTATAAATATTATGACAGTCTAGAATAGCTGTTTACTATCACATGTGCCTTCTGAATTAAGTAGTTTTATACATTTCCATTTTCAACCCCTAAATACGCTGTTCCGCAAAATAGGCTGATTCTGCGGAACGGCGGATATATAAATATTATGACACTCTAGAATAGCTGTTCACTATCATATGTGCCTTCTGAATTAAGTAGTTTCATACATTTCCATTTTCAACCCCTAAATACGCTGTTCCGCAAAATAGGCTGATTCTGCGGAACGGCGGATATATAAATATTATGACACTTTAGAATAGCTGTTCACTATCATATGTGCCTTCTGAATTAAGTAGTTTCATACATTTCCATTTTCAACCCCTAAGTACGCTGTTCCGCAAAATAGGCTGATACTGCGGAACGGCGGATGTATAAATATTATGACAGTCTAGAATAGCTGTTTACTATCACATGTGCCTTCTGAATTAAGTAGTTTTATACATTTCCATTTTCAACCCCTAAATACGCTGTTCCGCAAAATAGGCTGATTCTGCGGAACGGCGGATATATAAATATTATGACACTCTAGAATAGCTGTTCACTATCATATGTGCCTTCTGAATTAAGTAGTTTCATACATTTCCATTTTCAACCCCTAAGTACGCTGTTCCGCAAAATAGGCTGATACTGCGGAACGGCGGATGTATAAATATTATGACAGTCTAGAATAGCTGTTTACTATCACATGTGCCTTCTGAATTAAGTAGTTTTATACATTTCCATTTTCAACCCCTAAATACGCTGTTCCGCAAAATAGGCTGATTCTGCGGAACGGCGGATATATAAATATTATGACACTCTAGAATAGCTGTTCACTATCATATGTGCCTTCTGAATTAAGTAGTTTCATACATTTCCATTTTCAACCCCTAAGTACGCTGTTCCGCAAAATAGGCTGATACTGCGGAACGGCGGATGTATAAATATTATGACAGTCTAGAATAGCTGTTTACTATCACATGTGCCTTCTGAATTAAGTAGTTTTATACATTTCCATTTTCAACCCCTAAATACGCTGTTCCGCAAAATAGGCTGATTCTGCGGAACGGCGGATATATAAATATTATGACACTCTAGAATAGCTGTTCACTATCATATGTGCCTTCTGAATTAAGTAGTTTCATACATTTCCATTTTCAACCCCTAAGTACGCTGTTCCGCAAAATAGGCTGATACTGCGGAACGGCGGATGTATAAATATTATGACAGTCTAGAATAGCTGTTTACTATCACATGTGCCTTCTGAATTAAGTAGTTTTATACATTTCCATTTTCAACCCCTAAATACGCTGTTCCGCAAAATAGGCTGATTCTGCGGAACGGCGGATATATAAATATTATGACACTCTAGAATAGCTGTTCACTATCATATGTGCCTTCTGAATTAAGTAGTTTCATACATTTCCATTTTCAACCCCTAAATACGCTGTTCCGCAAAATAGGCTGATACTGCGGAACGGCGGATGTATAAATATTATGACAGTCTAGAATAGCTGTTTACTATCACATGTGCCTTCTGAATTAAGTAGTTTTATACATTTCCATTTTCAACCCCTAAATACGCTGTTCCGCAAAATAGGCTGATTCTGCGGAACGGCGGATATATAAATATTATGACACTCTAGAATAGCTGTTCACTATCATATGTGCCTTCTGAATTAAGTAGTTTCATACATTTCCATTTTCAACCCCTAAATACGCTGTTCCGCAAAATAGGCTGATACTGCGGAACGGCGGATGTATAAATATTATGACAGTCTAGAATAGCTGTTTACTATCACATGTGCCTTCTGAATTAAGTAGTTTTATACATTTCCATTTTCAACCCCTAAATACGCTGTTCCGCAAAATAGGCTGATTCTGCGGAACGGCGGATATATAAATATTATGACACTCTAGAATAGCTGTTCACTATCATATGTGCCTTCTGAATTAAGTAGTTTCATACATTTCCATTTTCAACCCCTAAGTACGCTGTTCCGCAAAATAGGCTGATACTGCGGAACGGCGGATGTATAAATATTATGACAGTCTAGAATAGCTGTTTACTATCACATGTGCCTTCTGAATTAAGTAGTTTTATACATTTCCATTTTCAAACCCTAAATACGCTGTTCCGCAAAATAGGCTGATTCTGCGGAACGGCGGATATATAAATATTATGACACTCTAGAATAGCTGTTCACTATCATATGTGCCTTCTGAATTAAGTAGTTTCATACATTTCCATTTTCAACCCCTAAATACGCTGTTCCGCAAAATAGGCTGATTCTGCGGAACGGCGGATATATAAATATTATGACACTCTAGAATAGCTGTTCACTATCATATGTGCCTTCTGAATTAAGTAGTTTCATACATTTCCATTTTCAACCCCTAAGTACGCTGTTCCGCAAAATAGGCTGATTCTGCGGAACGGCGGATATATAAATATTATGACACTCTAGAATAGCTGTTCACTATCATATGTGCCTTCTGAATTAAGTAGTTTCATACATTTCCATTTTCAACCCCTAAGTACGCTGTTCCGCAAAATAGGCTGATACTGCGGAACGGCGGATGTATAAATATTATGACACTCTAGAATAGCTGTTCACTATCATATGTGCCTTCTGAATTAAGTAGTTTCATACATTTCCATTTTCAACCCCTAAGTACGCTGTTCCGCAAAATAGGCTGATTCTGCGGAACGGCGGATATATAAATATTATGACACTCTAGAATAGCTGTTCACTATCATATGTGCCTTCTGAATTAAGTAGTTTCATACATTTCCATTTTCAACCCCTAAGTACGCTGTTCCGCAAAATAGGCTGATACTGCGGAACGGCGGATGTATAAATATTATGACAGTCTAGAATAGCTGTTTACTATCACATGTGCCTTCTGAATTAAGTAGTTTTATACATTTCCATTTTCAACCCCTAAATACGCTGTTCCGCAAAATAGGCTGATTCTGCGGAACGGCGGATATATAAATATTATGACACTCTAGAATAGCTGTTCACTATCATATGTGCCTTCTGAATTAAGTAGTTTCATACATTTCCATTTTCAACCCCTAAGTACGCTGTTCCGCAAAATAGGCTGATACTGCGGAACGGCGGATGTATAAATATTATGACAGTCTAGAATAGCTGTTTACTATCACATGTACCTTCTGAATTAAGTAGTTTTATACATTTCCATTTTCAACCCCTAAATACGCTGTTCCGCAAAATAGGCTGATTCTGCGGAACGGCGGATATATAAATATTATGACACTCTAGAATAGCTGTTCACTATCATATGTGCCTTCTGAATTAAGTAGTTTCATACATTTCCATTTTCAACCCCTAAGTACGCTGTTCCGCAAAATAGGCTGATTCTGCGGAACGGCGGATATATAAATATTATGACACTCTAGAATAGCTGTTCACTTTCATATGTGCCTTCTGAATTAAGTAGTTTCATACATTTCCATTTTCAACCCCTAAGTACGCTGTTCCGCAAAATAGGCTGATACTGCGGAACGGCGGATGTATAAATATTATGACAGTCTAGAATAGCTGTTTACTATCACATGTGCCTTCTGAATTAAGTAGTTTTATACATTTCCATTTTCAACCCCTAAATACGCTGTTCCGCAAAATAGGCTGATTCTGCGGAACGGCGGATATATAAATATTATGACACTCTAGAATAGCTGTTCACTATCATATGTGCCTTCTGAATTAAGTAGTTTCATACATTTCCATTTTCAACCCCTAAGTACGCTGTTCCGCAAAATAGGCTGATTCTGCGGAACGGCGGATATATAAATATTATGACACTCTAGAATAGCTGTTCACTATCATATGTGCCTTCTGAATTAAGTAGTTTCATACATTTCCATTTTCAACCCCTAAGTACGCTGTTCCGCAAAATAGGCTGATACTGCGGAACGGCGGATGTATAAATATTATGACAGTCTAGAATAGCTGTTTACTATCACATGTGCCTTCTGAATTAAGTAGTTTCATACATTTCCATTTTCAACCCCTAAATACGCTGTTCCGCAAAATAGGCTGATTCTGCGGAACGGCGAATATATAAATATTATGACACTCTAGAATAGCTGTTCACTATCATATGTGCCTTCTGAATTAAGTAGTTTCATACATTTCCATTTTCAACCCCTAAATACGCTGTTCCGCAAAATAGGCTGATTCTGCGGAACGGCGGATATATAAATATTATGACACTCTAGAATAGCTGTTCACTATCATATGTGCCTTCTGAATTAAGTAGTTTCATACATTTCCATTTTCAACCCCTAAGTACGCTGTTCCGCAAAATAGGCTGATACTGCGGAACGGCGGATGTATAAATATTATGACAGTCTAGAATAGCTGTTTACTATCACATGTGCCTTCTGAATTAAGTAGTTTTATACATTTCCATTTTCAACCCCTAAATACGCTGTTCCGCAAAATAGGCTGATTCTGCGGAACGGCGGATGTATAAATATTATGACACTCTAGAATAGCTGTTCACTATCATATGTGCCTTCTGAATTAAGTAGTTTCATACATTTCCATTTTCAACCCCTAAGTACGCTGTTCCGCAAAATAGGCTGATACTGCGGAACGGCGGATGTATAAATATTATGACAGTCTAGAATAGCTGTTTACTATCACATGTGCCTTCTGAATTAAGTAGTTTTATACATTTCCATTTTCAACCCCTAAATACGCTGTTCCGCAAAATAGGCTGATTCTGCGGAACGGCGGATATATAAATATTATGACACTCTAGAATAGCTGTTCACTATCATATGTGCCTTCTGAATTAAGTAGTTTCATACATTTCCATTTTCAACCCCTAAGTACGCTGTTCCGCAAAATAGGCTGATACTGCGGAACGGCGGATGTATAA
The DNA here is from genome assembly GCA_963082715.1 of Harpalus rubripes. Classification (NCBI taxonomy): domain Eukaryota; kingdom Metazoa; phylum Arthropoda; class Insecta; order Coleoptera; family Carabidae; genus Harpalus; species Harpalus rubripes. The sequence goes on from OY720456.1 coordinate 37,976,068, forward strand.
ATATTATGACAGTCTAGAATAGCTGTTTACTATCACATGTGCCTTCTGAATTAAGTAGTTTTATACATTTCCATTTTCAACCCCTAAATACGCTGTTCCGCAAAATAGGCTGATTCTGCGGAACGGCGGATATATAAATATTATGACACTCTAGAATAGCTGTTCACTATCATATGTGCCTTCTGAATTAAGTAGTTTCATACATTTCCATTTTCAACCCCTAAGTACGCTGTTCCGCAAAATAGGCTGATACTGCGGAACGGCGGATGTATAAATATTATGACAGTCTAGAATAGCTGTTTACTATCACATGTGCCTTCTGAATTAAGTAGTTTTATACATTTCCATTTTCAACCCCTAAATACGCTGTTCCGCAAAATAGGCTGATTCTGCGGAACGGCGGATATATAAATATTATGACACTCTAGAATAGCTGTTCACTATCATATGTGCCTTCTGAATTAAGTAGTTTCATACATTTCCATTTTCAACCCCTAAGTACGCTGTTCCGCAAAATAGGCTGATACTGCGGAACGGCGGATGTATAAATATTATGACAGTCTAGAATAGCTGTTTACTATCACATGTGCCTTCTGAATTAAGTAGTTTTATACATTTCCATTTTCAACCCCTAAATACGCTGTTCCGCAAAATAGGCTGATTCTGCGGAACGGCGGATATATAAATATTATGACACTCTAGAATAGCTGTTCACTATCATATGTGCCTTCTGAATTAAGTAGTTTCATACATTTCCATTTTCAACCCCTAAGTACGCTGTTCCGCAAAATAGGCTGATACTGCGGAACGGCGGATGTATAAATATTATGACAGTCTAGAATAGCTGTTTACTATCACATGTGCCTTCTGAATTAAGTAGTTTTATACATTTCCATTTTCAACCCCTAAATACGCTGTTCCGCAAAATAGGCTGATTCTGCGGAACGGCGGATATATAAATATTATGACACTCTAGAATAGCTGTTCACTATCATATGTGCCTTCTGAATTAAGTAGTTTCATACATTTCCATTTTCAACCCCTAAGTACGCTGTTCCGCAAAATAGGCTGATACTGCGGAACGGCGGATGTATAAATATTATGACAGTCTAGAATAGCTGTTTACTATCACATGTGCCTTCTGAATTAAGTAGTTTTATACATTTCCATTTTCAACCCCTAAATACGCTGTTCCGCAAAATAGGCTGATTCTGCGGAACGGCGGATATATAAATATTATGACACTCTAGAATAGCTGTTTACTCTCACATGTGCCTTCTGAATTAAGTAGTTTCATACATTTCCATTTTCAACCCCTAAATACGCTGTTCCGCAAAATAGGCTGATTCTGCGGAACGGCGGATATATAAATATTATGACACTCTAGAATAGCTGTTCACTATCATATGTGCCTTCTGAATTAAGTAGTTTCATACATTTCCATTTTCAACCCCTAAGTACGCTGTTCCGCAAAATAGGCTGATACTGCGGAACGGCGGATGTATAAATATTATGACAGTCTAGAATAGCTGTTTACTATCACATGTGCCTTCTGAATTAAGTAGTTTTATACATTTCCATTTTCAACCCCTAAATACGCTGTTCCGCAAAATAGGCTGATTCTGCGGAACGGCGGATATATAAATATTATGACACTCTAGAATAGCTGTTCACTATCATATGTGCCTTCTGAATTAAGTAGTTTCATACATTTCCATTTTCAACCCCTAAGTACGCTGTTCCGCAAAATAGGCTGATACTGCGGAACGGCGGATGTATAAATATTATGACAGTCTAGAATAGCTGTTTACTATCACATGTGCCTTCTGAATTAAGTAGTTTTATACATTTCCATTTTCAACCCCTAAATACGCTGTTCCGCAAAATAGGCTGATTCTGCGGAACGGCGGATATATAAATATTATGACACTCTAGAATAGCTGTTCACTATCATATGTGCCTTCTGAATTAAGTAGTTTCATACATTTCCATTTTCAACCCCTAAGTACGCTGTTCCGCAAAATAGGCTGATACTGCGGAACGGCGGATGTATAAATATTATGACAGTCTAGAATAGCTGTTTACTATCACATGTGCCTTCTGAATTAAGTAGTTTTATACATTTCCATTTTCAACCCCTAAATACGCTGTTCCGCAAAATAGGCTGATTCTGCGGAACGGCGGATATATAAATATTATGACACTCTAGAATAGCTGTTTACTCTCACATGTGCCTTCTGAATTAAGTAGTTTCATACATTTCCATTTTCAACCCCTAAATACGCTGTTCCGCAAAATAGGCTGATTCTGCGGAACGGCGGATATATAAATATTATGACACTCTAGAATAGCTGTTCACTATCATATGTGCCTTCTGAATTAAGTAGTTTCATACATTTCCATTTTCAACCCCTAAGTACGCTGTTCCGCAAAATAGGCTGATACTGCGGAACGGCGGATGTATAAATATTATGACAGTCTAGAATAGCTGTTTACTATCACATGTGCCTTCTGAATTAAGTAGTTTTATACATTTCCATTTTCAACCCCTAAATACGCTGTTCCGCAAAATAGGCTGATTCTGCGGAACGGCGGATATATAAATATTATGACACTCTAGAATAGCTGTTCACTATCATATGTGCCTTCTGAATTAAGTAGTTTCATACATTTCCATTTTCAACCCCTAAGTACGCTGTTCCGCAAAATAGGCTGATACTGCGGAACGGCGGATGTATAAATATTATGACAGTCTAGAATAGCTGTTTACTATCACATGTGCCTTCTGAATTAAGTAGTTTTATACATTTCCATTTTCAACCCCTAAATACGCTGTTCCGCAAAATAGGCTGATTCTGCGGAACGGCGGATATATAAATATTATGACACTCTAGAATAGCTGTTCACTATCATATGTGCCTTCTGAATTAAGTAGTTTCATACATTTCCATTTTCAACCCCTAAGTACGCTGTTCCGCAAAATAGGCTGATACTGCGGAACGGCGGATGTATAAATATTATGACAGTCTAGAATAGCTGTTTACTATCACATGTGCCTTCTGAATTAAGTAGTTTTATACATTTCCATTTTCAACCCCTAAATACGCTGTTCCGCAAAATAGGCTGATTCTGCGGAACGGCGGATATATAAATATTATGACACTCTAGAATAGCTGTTTACTCTCACATGTGCCTTCTGAATTAAGTAGTTTCATACATTTCCATTTTCAACCCCTAAGTACGCTGTTCCGCAAAATAGGCTGATACTGCGGAACGGCGGATGTATAAATATTATGACACTCTAGAATAGCTGTTCACTATCATATGTGCCTTCTGAATTAAGTAGTTTCATACATTTCCATTTTCAACCCCTAAATACGCTGTTCCGCAAAATAGGCTGATTCTGCGGAACGGCGGATATATAAATATTATGACACTCTAGAATAGCTGTTCACTATCATATGTGCCTTCTGAATTAAGTAGTTTCATACATTTCCATTTTCAACCCCTAAGTACGCTGTTCCGCAAAATAGGCTGATACTGCGGAACGGCGGATGTATAAATATTATGACAGTCTAGAATAGCTGTTTACTATCACATGTGCCTTCTGAATTAAGTAGTTTTATACATTTCCATTTTCAACCCCTAAATACGCTGTTCCGCAAAATAGGCTGATTCTGCGGAACGGCGGATATATAAATATTATGACACTCTAGAATAGCTGTTCACTATCATATGTGCCTTCTGAATTAAGTAGTTTCATACATTTCCATTTTCAACCCCTAAGTACGCTGTTCCGCAAAATAGGCTGATACTGCGGAACGGCGGATGTATAAATATTATGACAGTCTAGAATAGCTGTTTACTATCACATGTGCCTTCTGAATTAAGTAGTTTTATACATTTCCATTTTCAACCCCTAAATACGCTGTTCCGCAAAATAGGCTGATTCTGCGGAACGGCGGATATATAAATATTATGACACTCTAGAATAGCTGTTTACTCTCACATGTGCCTTCTGAATTAAGTAGTTTCATACATTTCCATTTTCAACCCCTAAATACGCTGTTCCGCAAAATAGGCTGATTCTGCGGAACGGCGGATATATAAATATTATGACACTCTAGAATAGCTGTTCACTATCATCTGTGCCTTCTGAATTAAGTAGTTTCATACATTTCCATTTTCAACCCCTAAATACGCTGTTCCGCAAAATAGGCTGATTCTGCGGAACGGCGGATATATAAATATTATGACACTCTAGAATAGCTGTTCACTATCATATGTGCCTTCTGAATTAAGTAGTTTCATACATTTCCATTTTCAACCCCTAAGTACGCTGTTCCGCAAAATAGGCTGATACTGCGGAACGGCGGATGTATAAATATTATGACAGTCTAGAATAGCTGTTTACTATCACATGTGCCTTCTGAATTAAGTAGTTTTATACATTTCCATTTTCAACCCCTAAATACGCTGTTCCGCAAAATAGGCTGATTCTGCGGAACGGCGGATATATAAATATTATGACACTCTAGAATAGCTGTTCACTATCATATGTGCCTTCTGAATTAAGTAGTTTCATACATTTCCATTTTCAACCCGTAAGTACGCTGTTCCGCAAAATAGGCTGATACTGCGGAACGGCGGATGTATAAATATTATGACAGTCTAGAATAGCTGTTTACTATCACATGTGCCTTCTGAATTAAGTAGTTTTATACATTTCCATTTTCAACCCCTAAATACGCTGTTCCGCAAAATAGGCTGTTTCTGCGGAACGGCGGATATATAAATATTATGACACTCTAGAATAGCTGTTCACTATCATATGTGCCTTCTGAATTAAGTAGTTTCATACATTTCCATTTTCAACCCCTAAGTACGCTGTTCCGCAAAATAGGCTGATACTGCGGAACGGCGGATGTATAAATATTATGACAGTCTAGAATAGCTGTTTACTATCACATGTGCCTTCTGAATTAAGTAGTTTTATACATTTCCATTTTCAACCCCTAAATACGCTGTTCCGCAAAATAGGCTGATTCTGCGGAACGGCGGATAAATAAATATTATGACACTCTAGAATAGCTGTTTACTCTCACATGTGCCTTCTGAATTAAGTAGTTTCATACATTTCCATTTTCAACCCCTAAATACGCTGTTCCGCAAAATAGGCTGATTCTGCGGAACGGCGGATATATAAATATTATGACACTCTAGAATAGCTGTTCACTATCATATGTGCCTTCTGAATTAAGTAGTTTCATACATTTCCATTTTCAACCCCTAAGTACGCTGTTCCGCAAAATAGGCTGATACTGCGGAACGGCCGATGTATAAATATTATGACAGTCTAGAATAGCTGTTTACTATCACATGTGCCTTCTGAATTAAGTAGTTTTATACATTTCCATTTTCAACCCCTAAATACGCTGTTCCGCAAAATAGGCTGATTCTGCGGAACGGCGGATATATAAATATTATGACACTCTAGAATAGCTGTTTACTCTCACATGTGCCTTCTGAATTAAGTAGTTTCATACATTTCCATTTTCAACCCCTAAGTACGCTGTTCCGCAAAATAGGCTGATACTGCGGAACGGCGGATGTATAAATATTATGACAGTCTAGAATAGCTGTTTACTATCACATGTGCCTTCTGAATTAAGTAGTTTTATACATTTCCATTTTCAACCCCTAAATACGCTGTTCCGCAAAATAGGCTGATTCTGCGGAACGGCGGATATATAAATATTATGACACTCTAGAATAGCTGTTCACTATCATATGTGCCTTCTGAATTAAGTAGTTTCATACATTTCCATTTTCAACCCCTAAGTACGCTGTTCCGCAAAATAGGCTGATTCTGCGGAACGGCGGATATATAAATATTATGACACTCTAGAATAGCTGTTCACTATCATATGTGCCTTCTGAATTAAGTAGTTTCATACATTTCCATTTTCAACCCCTAAATACGCTGTTCCGCAAAATAGGCTGATTCTGCGGAACGGCGGATATATAAATATTATGACACTCTAGAATAGCTGTTCACTATCATATGTGCCTTCTGAATTAAGTAGTTTCATACATTTCCATTTTCAACCCCTAAGTACGCTGTTCCGCAAAATGGGCTGATACTGCGGAACGGCGGATGTGTAAATATTATGACAGTCTAGAATAGCTGTTTACTATCACATGTGCCTTCTGAATTAAGTAGTTTTATACATTTCCATTTTCAACCCCTAAATACGCTGTTCCGCAAAATAGGCTGATTCTGCGGAACGGCGGATATATAAATAATATGACACTCTAGAATAGCTGTTCACTATCATATGTGCCTTCTGAATTAAGTAGTTTCATACATTTCCATTTTCAACCCCTAAGTACGCTGTTCCGCAAAATAGGCTGATACTGCGGAACGGCGGATGTATAAATATTATGACAGTCTAGAATAGCTGTTTACTATCACATGTGCCTTCTGAATTAAGTAGTTTTATACATTTCCATTTTCAACCCCTAAATACGCTGTTCCGCAAAATAGGCTGATTCTGCGGAACGGCGGATATATAAATATTATGACACTCTAGAATAGCTGTTTACTCTCACATGTGCCTTCTGAATTAAGTAGTTTCATACATTTCCATTTTCAACCCCTAAATACGCTGTTCCGCAAAATAGGCTGATTCTGCGGAACGGCGGATATATAAATATTATGACACTCTAGAATAGCTGTTCACTATCATATGTGCCTTCTGAATTAAGTAGTTTCATACATTTCCATTTTCAACCCCTAAGTACGCTGTTCCGCAAAATAGGCTGATACTGCGGAACGGCGGATGTATAAATATTATGACAGTCTAGAATAGCTGTTTACTATCACATGTGCCTTCTGAATTAAGTAGTTTTATACATTTCCATTTTCAACCCCTAAATACGCTGTTCCGCAAAATAGGCTGATTCTGCGGAACGGCGGATATATAAATATTATGACACTCTAGAATAGCTGTTCACTATCATATGTGCCTTCTGAATTAAGTAGTTTCATACATTTCCATTTTCAACCCCTAAGTACGCTGTTCCGCAAAATAGGCTGATACTGCGGAACGGCGGATGTATAAATATTATGACAGTCTAGAATAGCTGTTTACTATCACATGTGCCTTCTGAATTAAGTAGTTTTATACATTTCCATTTTCAACCCCTAAATACGCTCTTCCGCAAAATAGGCTGATTCTGCGGAACGGCGGATATATAAATATTATGACACTCTAGAATAGCTGTTCACTATCATATGTGCCTTCTGAATTAAGTAGTTTCATACATTTCCATTTTCAACCCCTAAGTACGCTGTTCCGCAAAATAGGCTGATACTGCGGAACGGCGGATGTATAAATATTATGACAGTCTAGAATAGCTGTTTACTATCACATGTGCCTTCTGAATTAAGTAGTTTTATACATTTCCATTTTCAACCCCTAAATACGCTGTTCCGCAAAATAGGCTGATTCTGCGGAACGGCGGATATATAAATATTATGACACTCTAGAATAGCTGTTTACTCTCACATGTGCCTTCTGAATTAAGTAGTTTCATACATTTCCATTTTCAACCCCTAAATACGCTGTTCCGCAAAATAGGCTGATTCTGCGGAACGGCGGATATATAAATATTATGACACTCTAGAATAGCTGTTCACTATCATATGTGCCTTCTGAATTAAGTAGTTTCATACATTTCCATTTTCAACCCCTAAATACGCTGTTCCGCAAAATAGGCTGATTCTGCGGAACGGCGGATATATAAATATTATGACACTCTAGAATAGCTGTTCACTATCATATGTGCCTTCTGAATTAAGTAGTTTCATACATTTCCATTTTCAACCCCTAAGTACGCTGTTCCGCAAAATAGGCTGATACTGCGGAACGGCGGATGTATAAATATTATGACAGTCTAGAATAGCTGTTTACTATCACATGTGCCTTCTGAATTAAGTAGTTTTATACATTTCCATTTTCAACCCCTAAATACGCTGTTCCGCAAAATAGGCTGATTCTGCGGAACGGCGGATATATAAATATTATGACACTCTAGAATAGCTGTTCACTATCATATGTGCCTTCTGAATTAAGTAGTTTCATACATTTCCATTTTCAACCCCTAAGTACGCTGTTCCGCAAAATAGGCTGATACTGCGGAACGGCGGATGTATAAATATTATGACAGTCTAGAATAGCTGTTTACTATCACATGTGCCTTCTGAATTAAGTAGTTTTATACATTTCCATTTTCAACCCCTAAATACGCTGTTCCGCAAAATAGGCTGATTCTGCGGAACGGCGGATATATAAATATTATGACACTCTAGAATAGCTGTTTACTCTCACATGTGCCTTCTGAATTAAGTAGTTTCATACATTTCCATTTTCAACCCCTAAATACGCTGTTCCGCAAAATAGGCTGATTCTGCGGAACGGCGGATATATAAATATTATGACACTCTAGAATAGCTGTTCACTATCATATGTGCCTTCTGAATTAAGTAGTTTCATACATTTCCATTTTCAACCCCTAAATACGCTGTTCCGCAAAATAGGCTGATTCTGCGGAACGGCGGATATATAAATATTATGACACTCTAGAATAGCTGTTCACTATCATATGTGCCTTCTGAATTAAGTAGTTTCATACATTTCCATTTTCAACCCCTAAGTACGCTGTTCCGCAAAATAGGCTGATACTGCGGAACGGCGGATGTATAAATATTATGACAGTCTAGAATAGCTGTTTACTATCACATGTGCCTTCTGAATTAAGTAGTTTTATACATTTCCATTTTCAACCCCTAAATACGCTGTTCCGCAAAATAGGCTGATTCTGCGGAACGGCGGATATATAAATATTATGACACTCTAGAATAGCTGTTTACTCTCACATGTGCCTTCTGAATTAAGTAGTTTCATACATTTCCATTTTCAACCCCTAAATACGCTGTTCCGCAAAATAGGCTGATTCTGCGGAACGGCGGATATATAAATATTATGACACTCTAGAATAGCTGTTCACTATCATATGTGCCTTCTGAATTAAGTAGTTTCATACATTTCCATTTTCAACCCCTAAATACGCTGTTCCGCAAAATAGGCTGATTCTGCGGAACGGCGGATATATAAATATTATGACACTCTAGAATAGCTGTTCACTATCATATGTGCCTTCTGAATTAAGTAGTTTCATACATTTCCATTTTCAACCCCTAAGTACGCTGTTCCGCAAAATAGGCTGATACTGCGGAACGGCGGATGTATAAATATTATGACAGTCTAGAATAGCTGTTTACTATCACATGTGCCTTCTGAATTAAGTAGTTTTATACATTTCCATTTTCAACCCCTAAATACGCTGTTCCGCAAAATAGGCTGATTCTGCGGAACGGCGGATATATAAATATTATGACACTCTAGAATAGCTGTTCACTATCATATGTGCCTTCTGAATTAAGTAGTTTCATACATTTCCATTTTCAACCCCTAAGTACGCTGTTCCGCAAAATAGGCTGATACTGCGGAACGGCGGATGTATAAATATTATGACAGTCTAGAATAGCTGTTTACTATCACATGTGCCTTCTGAATTAAGTAGTTTTATACATTTCCATTTTCAACCCCTAAATACGCTGTTCCGCAAAATAGGCTGATTCTGCGGAACGGCGGATATATAAATATTATGACACTCTAGAATAGCTGTTTACTCTCACATGTGCCTTCTGAATTAAGTAGTTTCATACATTTCCATTTTCAACCCCTAAATACGCTGTTCCGCAAAATAGGCTGATTCTGCGGAACGGCGGATATATAAATATTATGACACTCTAGAATAGCTGTTCACTATCATATGTGCCTTCTGAATTAAGTAGTTTCATACATTTCCATTTTCAACCCCTAAATACGCTGTTCCGCAAAATAGGCTGATTCTGCGGAACGGCGGATATATAAATATTATGACACTCTAGAATAGCTGTTCACTATCATATGTGCCTTCTGAATTAAGTAGTTTCATACATTTCCATTTTCAACCCCTAAGTACGCTGTTCCGCAAAATAGGCTGATACTGCGGAACGGCGGATGTATAAATATTATGACAGTCTAGAATAGCTGTTTACTATCACATGTGCCTTCTGAATTAAGTAGTTTTATACATTTCCATTTTCAACCCCTAAATACGCTGTTCCGCAAAATAGGCTGATTCTGCGGAACGGCGGATATATAAATATTATGACACTCTAGAATAGCTGTTCACTATCATATGTGCCTTCTGAATTAAGTAGTTTCATACATTTCCATTTTCAACCCCTAAGTACGCTGTTCCGCAAAATAGGCTGATACTGCGGAACGGCGGATGTATAAATATTATGACAGTCTAGAATAGCTGTTTACTATCACATGTGCCTTCTGAATTAAGTAGTTTTATACATTTCCATTTTCAACCCCTAAATACGCTGTTCCGCAAAATAGGCTGTTTCTGCGGAACGGCGGATATATAAATATTATGACACTCTAGAATAGCTGTTCACTATCATATGTGCCTTCTGAATTAAGTAGTTTCATACATTTCCATTTTCAACCCCTAAGTACGCTGTTCCGCAAAATAGGCTGATACTGCGGAACGGCGGATGTATAAATATTATGACAGTCTAGAATAGCTGTTTACTATCACATGTGCCTTCTGAATTAAGTAGTTTTATACATTTCCATTTTCAACCCCTAAATACGCTGTTCCGCAAAATAGGCTGATTCTGCGGAACGGCGGATATATAAATATTATGACACTCTAGAATAGCTGTTTACTCTCACATGTGCCTTCTGAATTAAGTAGTTTCATACATTTCCATTTTCAACCCCTAAATACGCTGTTCCGCAAAATAGGCTGATTCTGCGGAACGGCGGATATATAAATATTATGACACTCTAGAATAGCTGTTCACTATCATATGTGCCTTCTGAATTAAGTAGTTTCATACATTTCCATTTTCAACCCCTAAGTACGCTGTTCCGCAAAATAGGCTGATACTGCGGAACGGCGGATGTATAAATATTATGACAGTCTAGAATAGCTGTTTACTATCACATGTGCCTTCTGAATTAAGTAGTTTTATACATTTCCATTTTCAACCCCTAAATACGCTGTTCCGCAAAATAGGCTGATTCTGCGGAACGGCGGATATATAAATATTATGACACTCTAGAATAGCTGTTCACTATCATATGTGCCTTCTGAATTAAGTAGTTTCATACATTTCCATTTTCAACCCCTAAGTACGCTGTTCCGCAAAATAGGCTGATACTGCGGAACGGCGGATGTATAAATATTATGACAGTCTAGAATAGCTGTTTACTATCACATGTGCCTTCTGAATTAAGTAGTTTTATACATTTCCATTTTCAACCCCTAAATACGCTGTTCCGCAAAATAGGCTGATTCTGCGGAACGGCGGATATATAAATATTATGACACTCTAGAATAGCTGTTCACTATCATATGTGCCTTCTGAATTAAGTAGTTTCATACATTTCCATTTTCAACCCCTAAGTACGCTGTTCCGCAAAATAGGCTGATACTGCGGAACGGCGGATGTATAAATATTATGACAGTCTAGAATAGCTGTTTACTATCACATGTGCCTTCTGAATTAAGTAGTTTTATACATTTCCATTTTCAACCCCTAAATACGCTGTTCCGCAAAATAGGCTGATTCTGCGGAACGGCGGATATATAAATATTATGACACTCTAGAATAGCTGTTTACTCTCACATGTGCCTTCTGAATTAAGTAGTTTCATACATTTCCATTTTCAACCCCTAAATACGCTGTTCCGCAAAATAGGCTGATTCTGCGGAACGGCGGATATATAAATATTATGACACTCTAGAATAGCTGTTCACTATCATATGTGCCTTCTGAATTAAGTAGTTTCATACATTTCCATTTTCAACCCCTAAGTACGCTGTTCCGCAAAATAGGCTGATACTGCGGAACGGCGGATGTATAAATATTATGACAGTCTAGAATAGCTGTTTACTATCACATGTGCCTTCTGAATTAAGTAGTTTTATACATTTCCATTTTCAACCCCTAAATACGCTGTTCCGCAAAATAGGCTGATTCTGCGGAACGGCGGATATATAAATATTATGACACTCTAGAATAGCTGTTTACTCTCACATGTGCCTTCTGAATTAAGTAGTTTCATACATTTCCATTTTCAACCCCTAAATACGCTGTTCCGCAAAATAGGCTGATTCTGCGGAACGGCGGATATATAAATATTATGACACTCTAGAATAGCTATTCACTATCATATGTGCCTTCTGAATTAAGTAGTTTCATACATTTCCATTTTCATCCCCTAAATACGCTGTTCCGCAAAATAGGCTGATTCTGCGGAACGGCGGATATATAAATATTATGACACTCTAGAATAGCTGTTCACTATCATATGTGCCTTCTGAATTAAGTAGTTTCATACATTTCCATTTTCAACCCCTAAGTACGCTGTTCCGCAAAATAGGCTGATACTGCGGAACGGCGGATGTATAAATATTATGACAGTCTAGAATAGCTGTTTACTATCACATGTGCCTTCTGAATTAAGTAGTTTTATACATTTCCATTTTCAACCCCTAAATACGCTGTTCCGCAAAATAGGCTGATTCTGCGGAACGGCGGATATATAAATATTATGACACTCTAGAATAGCTGTTCACTATCATATGTGCCTTCTGAATTAAGTAGTTTCATACATTTCCATTTTCAACCCCTAAGTACGCTGTTCCGCAAAATAGGCTGATACTGCGGAACGGCGGATGTATAAATATTATGACAGTCTAGAATAGCTGTTTACTATCACATGTGCCTTCTGAATTAAGTAGTTTTATACATTTCCATTTTCAACCCCTAAATACGCTGTTCCGCAAAATAGGCTGATTCTGCGGAACGGCAAATATATAAAGATTATGACACTCTAGAATAGCTGTTTACTCTCACATGTGCCTTCTGAATTAAGTAGTTTCATACATTTCCATTTTCAATCCCTAAATACGCTGTTCCGCAAAATAGGCTGATTCTGCGGAACGGCGGATATATAAATATTATGACACTCTAGAATAGCTGTTCACTATCATATGTGCCTTCTGAATTAAGTAGTTTCATACATTTCCATTTTCAACCCCTAAATACGCTGTTCCGCAAAATAGGCTGATTCTGCGGAACGGCGGATATATACATATTATGACACTCTAGAATAGCTGTTCACTATCATATGTGCCTTCTGAATTAAGTAGTTTCATACATTTCCATTTTCAACCCCTAAGTACGCTGTTCCGCAAAATAGGCTGATACTGCGGAACGGCGGATGTATAAATATTATGACAGTCTAGAATAGCTGTTTACTATCACATGTGCCTTCTGAATTAAGTAGTTTTATACATTTCCATTTTCAACCCCTAAATACGCTGTTCCGCAAAATAGGCTGATTCTGCGGAACGGCGGATATATAAATATTATGACACTCTAGAATAGCTGTTCACTATCATATGTGCCTTCTGAATTAAGTAGTTTCATACATTTCCATTTTCAACCCCTAAATACGCTGTTCCGCAAAATAGGCTGATTCTGCGGAACGGCGGATATATAAATATTATGACACTCTAGAATAGCTGTTCACTATCATATGTGCCTTCTGAATTAAGTAGTTTCATACATTTCCATTTTCAACCCCTAAGTACGCTGTTCCGCAAAATAGGCTGATACTGCGGAACGGCGGATGTATAAATATTATGACAGTCTAGAATAGCTGTTTACTATCACATGTGCCTTCTGAATTAAGTAGTTTTATACATTTCCATTATCAACCCCTAAATACGCTGTTCCGCAAAATAGGCTGATTCTGCGGAACGGCGGATATATAAATATTATGACACTCTAGAATAGCTGTTTACTCTCACATGTGCCTTCTGAATTAAGTAGTTTCATACATTTCCATTTTCAACCCCTAAATACGCTGTTCCGCAAAATAGGCTGATTCTGCGGAACGGCGGATATATAAATATTATGACACTCTAGAATAGCTGTTCACTATCATATGTGCCTTCTGAATTAAGTAGTTTCATACATTTCCATTTTCAACCCCTAAATACGCTGTTCCGCAAAATAGGCTGATTCTGCGGAACGGCGGATATATAAATATTATGACACTCTAGAATAGCTGTTCACTATCATATGTGCCTTCTGAATTAAGTAGTTTCATACATTTCCATTTTCAACCCCTAAGTACGCTGTTCCGCAAAATAGGCTGATACTGCGGAACGGCGGATGTATAAATATTATGACAGTCTAGAATAGCTGTTTACTATCACATGTGCCTTCTGAATTAAGTAGTTTTATACATTTCCATTTTCAACCCCTAAATACGCTGTTCCGCAAAATAGGCTGATTCTGCGGAACGGCGGATATATAAATATTATGACACTCTAGAATAGCTGTTCACTATCATATGTGCCTTCTGAATTAAGTAGTTTCATACATTTCCATTTTCAACCCCTAAGTACGCTGTTCCGCAAAATAGGCTGATACTGCGGAACGGCGGATGTATAAATATTATGACAGTCTAGAATAGCTGTTTACTATCACATGTGCCTTCTGAATTAAGTAGTTTTATACATTTCCATTTTCAACCCCTAAATACGCTGTTCCGCAAAATAGGCTGATTCTGCGGAACGGCGGATATATAAATATTATGACACTCTAGAATAGCTGTTCACTATCATATGTGCCTTCTGAATTAAGTAGTTTCATACATTTCCATTTTCAACCCCTAAGTACGCTGTTCCGCAAAATAGGCTGATACTGCGGAACGGCGGATGTATAAATATTATGACAGTCTAGAATAGCTGTTTACTATCACATGTGCCTTCTGAATTAAGTAGTTTTATACATTTCCATTTTCAACCCCTAAATACGCTGTTCCGCAAAATAGGCTGATTCTGCGGAACGGCGGATATATAAATATTATGACACTCTAGAATAGCTGTTCACTATCATATGTGCCTTCTGAATTAAGTAGTTTCATACATTTCCATTTTCAACCCCTAAGTACGCTGTTCCGCAAAATAGGCTGATACTGCGGAACGGCGGATGTATAAATATTATGACAGTCTAGAATAGCTGTTTACTATCACATGTGCCTTCTGAATTAAGTAGTTTTATACATTTCCATTTTCAACCCCTAAATACGCTGTTCCGCAAAATAGGCTAATTCTGCGGAACGGCGGATATATAAATATTATGACACTCTAGAATAGCTGTTTACTCTCACATGTGCCTTCTGAATTAAGTAGTTTCATACATTTCCATTTTCAACCCCTAAATACGCTGTTCCGCAAAATAGGCTGATTCTGCGGAACGGCGGATATATAAATATTATGACACTCTAGAATAGCTGTTCACTATCATATGTGCCTTCTGAATTAAGTAGTTTCATACATTTCCATTTTCAACCCCTAAGTACGCTGTTCCGCAAAATAGGCTGATACTGCGGAACGGCGGATGTATAAATATTATGACAGTCTAGAATAGCTGTTTACTATCACATGTGCCTTCTGAATTAAGTAGTTTTATACATTTCCATTTTCAACCCCTAAATACGCTGTTCCGCAAAATAGGCTGATTCTGCGGAACGGCGGATATATAAATATTATGACACTCTAGAATAGCTGTTCACTATCATATGTGCCTTCTGAATTAAGTAGTTTCATACATTTCCATTTTCAACCCCTAAGTACGCTGTTCCGCAAAATAGGCTGATACTGCGGAACGGCGGATGTATAAATATTATGACAGTCTAGAATAGCTGTTTACTATCACATGTGCCTTCTGAATTAAGTAGTTTTATACATTTCCATTTTCAACCCCTAAATACGCTGTTCCGCAAAATAGGCTGATTCTGCGGAACGGCGGATATATAAATATTATGACACTCTAGAATAGCTGTTCACTATCATATGTGCCTTCTGAATTAAGTAGTTTCATACATTTCCATTTTCAACCCCTAAGTACGCTGTTCCGCAAAATAGGCTGATACTGCGGAACGGCGGATGTATAAATATTATGACAGTCTAGAATAGCTGTTTACTATCACATGTGCCTTCTGAATTAAGTAGTTTTATACATTTCCATTTTCAACCCCTAAATACGCTGTTCCGCAAAATAGGCTGATTCTGCGGAACGGCGGATATATAAATATTATGACACTCTAGAATAGCTGTTCACTATCATATGTGCCTTCTGAATTAAGTAGTTTCATACATTTCCATTTTCAACCCCTAAGTACGCTGTTCCGCAAAATAGGCTGATACTGCGGAACGGCGGATGTATAAATATTATGACAGTCTAGAATAGCTGTTTACTATCACATGTGCCTTCTGAATTAAGTAGTTTTATACATTTCCATTTTCAACCCCTAAATACGCTGTTCCGCAAAATAGGCTGATTCTGCGGAACGGCGGATATATAAATATTATGACACTCTAGAATAGCTGTTCACTATCATATGTGCCTTCTGAATTAAGTAGTTTCATACATTTCCATTTTCAACCCCTAAGTACGCTGTTCCGCAAAATAGGCTGATACTGCGGAACGGCGGATGTATAAATATTATGACAGTCTAGAATAGCTGTTTACTATCACATGTGCCTTCTGAATTAAGTAGTTTTATACATTTCCATTTTCAACCCCTAAATACGCTGTTCCGCAAAATAGGCTGATTCTGCGGAACGGCGGATATATAAATATTATGACACTCTAGAATAGCTGTTCACTATCATATGTGCCTTCTGAATTAAGTAGTTTCATACATTTCCATTTTCAACCCCTAAGTACGCTGTTCCGCAAAATAGGCTGATACTGCGGAACGGCGGATGTATAAATATTATGACAGTCTAGAATAGCTGTTTACTATCACATGTGCCTTCTGAATTAAGTAGTTTTATACATTTCCATTTTCAACCCCTAAATACGCTGTTCCGCAAAATAGGCTGATTCTGCGGAACGGCGGATATATAAATATTATGACACTCTAGAATAGCTGTTCACTATCATATGTCCCTTCTGAATTAAGTAGTTTCATACATTTCCATTTTCAACCCCTAAGTACGCTGTTCCGCAAAATAGGCTGATACTGCGGAACGGCGGATGTATAAATATTATGACAGTCTAGAATAGCTGTTTACTATCACATGTGCCTTCTGAATTAAGTAGTTTTATACATTTCCATTTTCAACCCCTAAATACGCTGTTCCGAAAAATAGGCTGATTCTGCGGAACGGCGGATATATAAATATTATGACACTCTAGAATAGCTGTTCACTATCATATGTGCCTTCTGAATTAAGTAGTTTCATACATTTCCATTTTCAACCCCTAAGTACGCTGTTCCGCAAAATAGGCTGATACTGCGGAACGGCGGATGTATAAATATTATGACAGTCTAGAATAGCTGTTTACTATCACATGTGCCTTCTGAATTAAGTAGTTTTATACATTTCCATTTTCAACCCCTAAATACGCTGTTCCGCAAAATAGGCTGATTCTGCGGAACGGCGGATATATAAATATTATGACACTCTAGAATAGCTGTTCACTATCATATGTGCCTTCTGAATTAAGTAGTTTCATACATTTCCATTTTCAACCCCTAAGTACGCTGTTCCGCAAAATAGGCTGATACTGCGGAACGGCGGATGTATAAATATTATGACAGTCTAGAATAGCTGTTTACTATCACATGTGCCTTCTGAATTAAGTAGTTTTATACATTTCCATTTTCAACCCCTAAATACGCTGTTCCGAAAAATAGGCTGATTCTGCGGAACGGCGGATATATAAATATTATGACACTCTAGAATAGCTGTTCACTATCATATGTGCCTTCTGAATTAAGTAGTTTCATACATTTCCATTTTCAACCCCTAAGTACGCTGTTCCGCAAAATAGGCTGATACTGCGGAACGGCGGATGTATAAATATTATGACAGTCTAGAATAGCTGTTTACTATCACATGTGCCTTCTGAATTAAGTAGTTTTATACATTTCCATTTTCAACCCCTAAATACGCTGTTCCGCAAAATAGGCTGATTCTGCGGAACGGCGGATATATAAATATTATGACACTCTAGAATAGCTGTTCACTATCATATGTGCCTTCTGAATTAAGTAGTTTCATACATTTCCATTTTCAACCCCTAAGTACGCTGTTCCGCAAAATAGGCTGATTCTGCGGAACGGCGGATATATAAATATTATGACACTCTAGAATAGCTGTTCACTATCATATGTGCCTTCTGAATTAAGTAGTTTCATACATTTCCATTTTCAACCCCTAAGTACGCTGTTCCGCAAAATAGGCTGATACTGCGGACCGGCGGATGTATAAATATTATGACAGTCTAGAATAGCTGTTTACTATCACATGTGCCTTCTGAATTAAGTAGTTTCATACATTTCCATTTTCAACCCCTAAATACGCTGTTCCGCAAAATAGGCTGATTCTGCGGAACGGCGGATATATAAATATTATGACACTCTAGAATAGCTGTTCACTATCATATGTGCCTTCTGAATTAAGTAGTTTCATACATTTCCATTTTCAACCCCTGAGTACGCTGTTCCGCAAAATAGGCTGATACTGCGGAACGGCGGATGTATAAATATTATGACAGTCTAGAATAGCTGTTTACTATCACATGTGCCTTCTGAATTAAGTAGTTTTATACATTTCCATTTTCAACCCCTAAATACGCTGTTCCGCAAAATAGGCTGATTCTGCGGAACGGCGGATATATAAATATTATGACACTCTAGAATAGCTGTTCACTATCATATGTGCCTTCTGAATTAAGTAGTTTCATACATTTCCATTTTCAACCCCTAAGTACGCTGTTCCGCAAAATAGGCTGATACTGCGGAACGGCGGATGTATAAATATTATGACAGTCTAGAATAGCTGTTTACTATCACATGTGCCTTCTGAATTAAGTAGTTTTATACATTTCCATTTTCAACCCCTAAATACGCTGTTCCGCAAAATAGGCTGATTCTGCGGAACGGCGGATATATAAATATTATGACACTCTAGAATAGCTGTTCACTATCATATGTGCCTTCTGAATTAAGTAGTTTCATACATTTCCATTTTCAACCCCTAAGTACGCTGTTCCGCAAAATAGGCTGATTCTGCGGAACGGCGGATATATAAATATTATGACACTCTAGAATAGCTGTTCACTATCATATGTGCCTTCTGAATTAAGTAGTTTCATACATTTCCATTTTCAACCCCTAAGTACGCTGTTCCGCAAAATAGGCTGATACTGCGGAACGGCGGATGTATAAATATTATGACAGTCTAGAATAGCTGTTTACTATCACATGTGCCTTCTGAATTAAGTAGTTTCATACATTTCCATTTTCAACCCCTAAATACGCTGTTCCGCAAAATAGGCTGATTCTGCGGAACGGCGGATGTATAAATATTATGACACTCTAGAATAGCTGTTTACTATCACATGTGCCTTCTGAATTAAGTAATTTCATACATTTCCATTTTCAACCCCTAAATACGCTGTTCCGCAAAATAGGCTGATTCTGCGGAACGGCGGATATATAAATATTATGACACTCTAGAATAGCTGTTTACTCTCACATGTGCCTTCTGAATTAAGTAGTTTCATACATTTCCATTTTCAACCCCTAAATACGCTGTTCCGCAAAATAGGCTGATTCTGCGGAACGGCGGATATATAAATATTATGACACTCTAGAATAGCTGTTCACTATCATATGTGCCTTCTGAATTAAGTAGTTTCATACATTTCCATTTTCAACCCCTAAATACGCTGTTCCGCAAAATAGGCTGATTCTGCGGAACGGCGGATATATAAATATTATGACACTCTAGAATAGCTGTTCACTATCATATGTGCCTTCTGAATTAAGTAGTTTCATACATTTCCATTTTCAACCCCTAAGTACGCTGTTCCGCAAAATAGGCTGATACTGCGGAACGGCGGATGTATAAATATTATGACAGTCTAGAATAGCTGTTTACTATCACATGTGCCTTCTGAATTAAGTAGTTTTATACATTTCCATTTTCAACCCCTAAATACGCTGTTCCGCAAAATAGGCTGATTCTGCGGAACGGCGGATATATAAATATTATGACACTCTAGAATAGCTGTTCACTATCATATGTGCCTTCTGAATTAAGTAGTTTCATACATTTCCATTTTCAACCCCTAAGTACGCTGTTCCGCAAAATAGGCTGATACTGCGGAACGGCGGATGTATAAATATTATGACAGTCTAGAATAGCTGTTTACTATCACATGTGCCTTCTGAATTAAGTAGTTTTATACATTTCCATTTTCAACCCCTAAATACGCTGTTCCGCAAAATAGGCTGATTCTGCGGAACGGCGGATATATAAATATTATGACACTCTAGAATAGCTGTTCACTATCATATGTGCCTTCTGAATTAAGTAGTTTCATACATTTCCATTTTCAACCCCTAAGTACGCTGTTCCGCAAAATAGGCTGATACTGCGGAACGGCGGATGTATAAATATTATGACAGTCTAGAATAGCTGTTTACTATCACATGTGCCTTCTGAATTAAGTAGTTTTATACATTTCCATTTTCAACCCCTAAATACGCTGTTCCGCAAAATAGGCTGATTCTGCGGAACGGCGGATATATAAATATTATGACACTCTAGAATAGCTGTTCACTATCATATGTGCCTTCTGAATTAAGTAGTTTCATACATTTCCATTTTCAACCCCTAAGTACGCTGTTCCGCAAAATAGGCTGATACTGCGGAACGGCGGATGTATAAATATTATGACAGTCTAGAATAGCTGTTTACTATCACATGTGCCTTCTGAATTAAGTAGTTTTATACATTTCCATTTTCAACCCCTAAATACGCTGTTCCGCAAAATAGGCTGATTCTGCGGAACGGCGGATATATAAATATTATGACACTCTAGAATAGCTGTTTACTCTCACATGTGCCTTCTGAATTAAGCAGTTTCATACATTTCCATTTTCAACCCCTAAATACGCTGTTCCGCAAAATAGGCTGATTCTGCGGAACGGCGGATATATAAATATTATGACACTCTAGAATAGCTGTTCACTATCATATGTGCCTTCTGAATTAAGTAGTTTCATACATTTCCATTTTCAACCCCTAAATACGCTGTTCCGCAAAATAGGCTGATTCTGCGGAACGGCGGATATATAAATATTATGACACTCTAGAATAGCTGTTCACTATCATATGTGCCTTCTGAATTAAGTAGTTTCATACATTTCCATTTTCAACCCCTAAGTACGCTGTTCCGCAAAATAGGCTGATACTGCGGAACGGCGGATGTATAAATATTATGACAGTCTAGAATAGCTGTTTACTATCACATGTGCCTTCTGAATTAAGTAGTTTTATACATTTCCATTTTCAACCCCTAAATACGCTGTTCCGCAAAATAGGCTGATTCTGCGGAACGGCGGATATATAAATATTATGACACTCTAGAATAGCTGTTCACTATCATATGTGCCTTCTGAATTAAGTAGTTTCATACATTTCCATTTTCAACCCCTAAGTACGCTGTTCCGCAAAATAGGCTGATACTGCGGAACGGCGGATGTATAAATATTATGACAGTCTAGAATAGCTGTTTACTATCACATGTGCCTTCTGAATTAAGTAGTTTTATACATTTCCATTTTCAACCCCTAAATACGCTGTTCCGCAAAATAGGCTGATTCTGCGGAACGGCGGATATATAAATATTATGACACTCTAGAATAGCTGTTCACTATCATATGTGCCTTCTGAATTAAGTAGTTTCATACATTTCCATTTTCAACCCCTAAGTACGCTGTTCCGCAAAATAGGCTGATACTGCGGAACGGCGGATGTATAAATATTATGACAGTCTAGAATAGCTGTTTACTATCACATGTGCCTTCTGAATTAAGTAGTTTTATACATTTCCATTTTCAACCCCTAAATACGCTGTTCCGCAAAATAGGCTGATTCTGCGGAACGGCGGATATATAAATATTATGACACTCTAGAATAGCTGTTTACTCTCACATGTGCCTTCTGAATTAAGTAGTTTCATACATTTCCATTTTCAACCCCTAAATACGCTGTTCCGCAAAATAGGCTGATTCTGCGGAACGGCGGATATATAAATATTATGACACTCTAGAATAGCTGTTCACTATCATATGTGCCTTCTGAATTAAGTAGTTTCATACATTTCCATTTTCAACCCCTAAATACGCTGTTCCGCAAAATAGGCTGATTCTGCGGAACGGCGGATATATAAATATTATGACACTCTAGAATAGCTGTTCACTATCATATGTGCCTTCTGAATTAAGTAGTTTCATACATTTCCATTTTCAACCCCTAAGTACGCTGTTCCGCAAAATAGGCTGATACTGCGGAACGGCGGATGTATAAATATTATGACAGTCTAGAATAGCTGTTTACTATCACATGTGCCTTCTGAATTAAGTAGTTTTATACATTTCCATTTTCAACCCCTAAATACGCTGTTCCGCAAAATAGGCTGATTCTGCGGAACGGCGGATATATAAATATTATGACACTCTAGAATAGCTGTTTACTCTCACATGTGCCTTCTGAATTAAGTAGTTTCATACATTTCCATTTTCAACCCCTAAATACGCTGTTCCGCAAAATAGGCTGATTCTGCGGAACGGCGGATATATAAATATTATGACACTCTAGAATAGCTGTTCACTATCATATGTGCCTTCTGAATTAAGTAGTTTCATACATTTCCATTTTCAACCCCTAAATACGCTGTTCCGCAAAATAGGCTGATTCTGCGGAACGGCGGATATATAAATATTATGACACTCTAGAATAGCTGTTCACTATCATATGTGCCTTCTGAATTAAGTAGTTTCATACATTTCCATTTTCAACCCCTAAGTACGCTGTTCCGCAAAATAGGCTGATACTGCGGAACGGCGGATGTATAAATATTATGACAGTCTAGAATAGCTGTTTACTATCACATGTGCCTTCTGAATTAAGTAGTTTTATACATTTCCATTTTCAACCCCTAAATACGCTGTTCCGCAAAATAGGCTGATTCTGCGGAACGGCGGATATATAAATATTATGACACTCTAGAATAGCTGTTCACTATCATATGTGCCTTCTGAATTAAGTAGTTTCATACATTTCCATTTTCAACCCCTAAGTACGCTGTTCCGCAAAATAGGCTGATACTGCGGAACGGCGGATGTATAAATATTATGACAGTCTAGAATAGCTGTTTACTATCACATGTGCCTTCTGAATTAAGTAGTTTTATACATTTCCATTTTCAACCCCTAAATACGCTGTTCCGCAAAATAGGCTGATTCTGCGGAACGGCGGATATATAAATATTATGACACTCTAGAATAGCTGTTCACTATCATATGTGCCTTCTGAATTAAGTAGTTTCATACATTTCCATTTTCAACCCCTAAGTTCGCTGTTCCGCAAAATAGGCTGATACTGCGGAACGGCGGATGTATAAATATTATGACAGTCTAGAATAGCTGTTTACTATCACATGTGCCTTCTGAATTAAGTAGTTTTATACATTTCCATTTTCAACCCCTAAATACGCTGTTCCGCAAAATAGGCTGATTCTGCGGAACGGCGGATATATAAATATTATGACACTCTAGAATAGCTGTTTACTCTCACATGTGCCTTCTGAATTAAGTAGTTTCATACATTTCCATTTTCAACCCCTAAATACGCTGTTCCGCAAAATAGGCTGATTCTGCGGAACGGCGGATATATAAATATTATGACACTCTAGAATAGCTGTTCACTATCATATGTGCCTTCTGAATTAAGTAGTTTCATACATTTCCATTTTCAACCCCTAAGTACGCTGTTCCGCAAAATAGGCTGATACTGCGGAACGGCGGATGTATAAATATTATGACAGTCTAGAATAGCTGTTTACTATCACATGTGCCTTCTGAATTAAGTAGTTTTATACATTTCCATTTTCAACCCCTAAATACGCTGTTCCGCAAAATAGGCTGATTCTGCGGAACGGCGGATATATAAATATTATGACACTCTAGAATAGCTGTTCACTATCATATGTGCCTTCTGAATTAAGTAGTTTCATACATTTCCATTTTCAACCCCTAAGTACGCTGTTCCGCAAAATAGGCTGATACTGCGGAACGGCGGATGTATAAATATTATGACAGTCTAGAATAGCTGTTTACTATCACATGTGCCTTCTGAATTAAGTAGTTTTATACATTTCCATTTTCAACCCCTAAATACGCTGTTCCGCAAAATAGGCTGATTCTGCGGAACGGCGGATATATAAATATTATGACACTCTAGAATAGCTGTTCACTATCATATGTGCCTTCTGAATTAAGTAGTTTCATACATTTCCATTTTCAACCCCTAAGTACGCTGTTCCGCAAAATAGGCTGATACTGCGGAACGGCGGATGTATAAATATTATGACAGTCTAGAATAGCTGTTTACTATCACATGTGCCTTCTGAATTAAGTAGTTTTATACATTTCCATTTTCAACCCCTAAATACGCTGTTCCGCAAAATAGGCTGATTCTGCGGAACGGCGGATATATAAATATTATGACACTCTAGAATAGCTGTTCACTATCATATGTGCCTTCTGAATTAAGTAGTTTCATACATTTCCATTTTCAACCCCTAAGTACGCTGTTCCGCAAAATAGGCTGATACTGCGGAACGGCGGATGTATAAATATTATGACAGTCTAGAATAGCTGTTTACTATCACATGTGCCTTCTGAATTAAGTAGTTTTATACATTTCCATTTTCAACCCCTAAATACGCTGTTCCGCAAAATAGGCTGATTCTGCGGAACGGCGGATATATAAATATTATGACACTCTAGAATAGCTGTTCACTATCATATGTGCCTTCTGAATTAAGTAGTTTCATACATTTCCATTTTCAACCCCTAAGTACGCTGTTCCGCAAAATAGGCTGATACTGCGGAACGGCGGATGTATAAATATTATGACAGTCTAGAATAGCTGTTTACTATCACATGTGCCTTCTGAATTAAGTAGTTTTATACATTTCCATTTTCAACCCCTAAATACGCTGTTCCGCAAAATAGGCTGATTCTGCGGAACGGCGGATATATAAATATTATGACACTCTAGAATAGCTGTTCACTATCATATGTGCCTTCTGAATTAAGTAGTTTCATACATTTCCATTTTCAACCCCTAAGTACGCTGTTCCGCAAAATAGGCTGATACTGCGGAACGGCGGATGTATAAATATTATGACAGTCTAGAATAGCTGTTTACTATCACATGTGCCTTCTGAATTAAGTAGTTTTATACATTTCCATTTTCAACCCCTAAATACGCTGTTCCGCAAAATAGGCTGATTCTGCGGAACGGCGGATATATAAATATTATGACACTCTAGAATAGCTGTTCACTATCATATGTGCCTTCTGAATTAAGTAGTTTCATACATTTCCATTTTCAACCCCTAAGTACGCTGTTCCGCAAAATAGGCTGATACTGCGGAACGGCGGATGTATAAATATTATGACAGTCTAGAATAGCTGTTTACTATCACATGTGCCTTCTGAATTAAGTAGTTTTATACATTTCCATTTTCAACCCCTAAATACGCTGTTCCGCAAAATAGGCTGATTCTGCGGAACGGCGGATATATAAATATTATGACACTCTAGAATAGCTGTTCACTATCATATGTGCCTTCTGAATTAAGTAGTTTCATACATTTCCATTTTCAACCCCTAAGTACGCTGTTCCGCAAAATAGGCTGATACTGCGGAACGGCGGATGTATAAATATTATGACAGTCTAGAATAGCTGTTTACTATCACATGTGCCTTCTGAATTAAGTAGTTTTATACATTTCCATTTTCAACCCCTAAATACGCTGTTCCGCAAAATAGGCTGATTCTGCGGAACGGCGGATATATAAATATTATGACACTCTAGAATAGCTGTTCACTATCATATGTGCCTTCTGAATTAAGTAGTTTCATACATTTCCATTTTCAACCCCTAAGTACGCTGTTCCGCAAAATAGGCTGATACTGCGGAACGGCGGATGTATAAATATTATGACAGTCTAGAATAGCTGTTTACTATCACATGTGCCTTCTGAATTAAGTAGTTTTATACATTTCCATTTTCAACCCCTAAATACGCTGTTCCGCAAAATAGGCTGATTCTGCGGAACGGCGGATATATAAATATTATGACACTCTAGAATAGCTGTTCACTATCATATGTGCCTTCTGAATTAAGTAGTTTCATACATTTCCATTTTCAACCCTTAAGTACGCTGTTCCGCAAAATAGGCTGATACTGCGGAACGGCGGATGTATAAATATTATGACAGTCTAGATTAGCTGTTTACTATCACATGTGCCTTCTGAATTAAGTAGTTTTATACATTTCCATTTTCAACCCCTAAATACGCTGTTCCGCAAAATAGGCTGATTCTGCGGAACGGCGGATATATAAATATTATGACACTCTAGAATAGCTGTTCACTATCATATGTGCCTTCTGAATTAAGTAGTTTCATACATTTCCATTTTCAACCCCTAAGTACGCTGTTCCGCAAAATAGGCTGATACTGCGGAACGGCGGATGTATAAATATTATGACAGTCTAGAATAGCTGTTTACTATCACATGTGCCTTCTGAATTAAGTAGTTTTATACATTTCCATTTTCAACCCCTAAATACGCTGTTCCGCAAAATAGGCTGATTCTGCGGAACGGCGGATATATAAATATTATGACACTCTAGAATAGCTGTTTACTCTCACATGTGCCTTCTGAATTAAGTAGTTTCATACATTTCCATTTTCAACCCCTAAATACGCTGTTCCGCAAAATAGGCTGATTCTGCGGAACGGCGGATATATAAATATTATGACACGCTAGAATAGCTGTTCACTATCATATGTGCCTTCTGAATTAAGTAGTTTCATACATTTCCATTTTCAACCCCTAAGTACGCTGTTCCGCAAAATAGGCTGATACTGCGGAACGGCGGATGTATAAATATTATGACAGTCTAGAATAGCTGTTTACTATCACATGTGCCTTCTGAATTAAGTAGTTTTATACATTTCCATTTTCAACCCCTAAATACGCTGTTCCGCAAAATAGGCTGATTCTGCGGAACGGCGGATATATAAATATTATGACACTCTAGAATAGCTGTTCACTATCATATGTGCCTTCTGAATTAAGTAGTTTCATACATTTCCATTTTCAACCCCTAAGTACGCTGTTCCGCAAAATAGGCTGATACTGCGGAACGGCGGATGTATAAATATTATGACAGTCTAGAATAGCTGTTTACTCTCACATGTGCCTTCTGAATTAAGTAGTTTTATACATTTCCATTTTCAACCCCTAAATACGCTGTTCCGCAAAATAGGCTGATTCTGCGGAACGGCGGATATATAAATATTATGACACTCTAGAATAGCTGTTCACTATCATATGTGCCTTCTGAATTAAGTAGTTTCATACATTTCCATTTTCAACCCCTAAGTACGCTGTTCCGCAAAATAGGCTGATACTGCGGAACGGCGGATGTATAAATATTATGACAGTCTAGAATAGCTGTTTACTATCACATGTGCCTTCTGAATTAAGTAGTTTTATACATTTCCATTTTCAACCCCTAAATACGCTGTTCCGCAAAATAGGCTGATTCTGCGGAACGGCGGATATATAAATATTATGACACTCTAGAATAGCTGTTCACTATCATATGTGCCTTCTGAATTAAGTAGTTTCATACATTTCCATTTTCAACCCCTAAGTACGCTGTTCCGCAAAATAGGCTGATTCTGCGGAACGGCGGATATATAAATATTATGACACTCTAGAATAGCTGTTCACTATCATATGTGCCTTCTGAATTAAGTAGTTTCATACATTTCCATTTTCAACCCCTAAGTACGCTGTTCCGCAAAATAGGCTGATACTGCGGAACGGCGGATGTATAAATATTATGACAGTCTAGAATAGCTGTTTACTATCACATGTGCCTTCTGAATTAAGTAGTTTTATACATTTCCATTTTCAACCCCTAAATACGCTGTTCCGCAAAATAGGCTGATTCTGCGGAACGGCGGATATATAAATATTATGACACTCTAGAATAGCTGTTCACTATCATATGTGCCTTCTGAATTAAGTAGTTTCATACATTTCCATTTTCAACCCCTAAGTACGCTGTTCCGCAAAATAGGCTGATACTGCGGAACGGCGGATGTATAAATATTATGACAGTCTAGAATAGCTGTTTACTATCACATGTGCCTTCTGAATTAAGTAGTTTTATACATTTCCATTTTCAACCCCTAAATACGCTGTTCCGCAAAATAGGCTGATTCTGCGGAACGGCGGATATATAAATATTATGACACTCTAGAATAGCTGTTCACTATCATATGTGCCTTCTGAATTAAGTAGTTTCATACATTTCCATTTTCAACCCCTAAGTACGCTGTTCCGCAAAATAGGCTGATACTGCGGAACGGCGGATGTATAAATATTATGACAGTCTAGAATAGCTGTTTACTATCACATGTGCCTTCTGAATTAAGTAGTTTTATACATTTCCATTTTCAACCCCTAAATACGCTGTTCCGCAAAATAGGCTGATTCTGCGGAACGGCGGATATATAAATATTATGACACTCTAGAATAGCTGTTCACTATCATATGTGCCTTCTGAATTAGTAGTTTCATACATTTCCATTTTCAACCCCTAAGTACGCTGTTCCGCAAAATAGGCTGATTCTGCGGAACGGCGGATATATAAATATTATGACACTCTAGAATAGCTGTTCACTATCATATGTGCCTTCTGAATTAAGTAGTTTCATACTTTTCCATTTTCAACCCCTAAGTACGCTGTTCCGCAAAATAGGCTGATACTGCGGAACGGCGGATGTATAAATATTATGACAGTCTAGAATAGCTGTTTACTATCACATGTGCCTTCTGAATTAAGTAGTTTCATACATTTCCATTTTCAACCCCTAAATACGCTGTTCCGCAAAATAGGCTGATTCTGCGGAACGGCGGATATATAAATATTATGACACTCTAGAATAGCTGTTCACTATCATATGTGCCTTCTGAATTAAGTAGTTTCATACATTTCCATTTTCAACCCCTAAGTACGCTGTTCCGCAAAATAGGCTGATACTGCGGAACGGCGGATGTATAAATATTATGACAGTCTAGAATAGCTGTTTACTATCACATGTGCCTTCTGAATTAAGTAGTTTTATACATTTCCATTTTCAACCCCTAAATACGCTGTTCCGCAAAATAGGCTGATTCTGCGGAACGGCGGATATATAAATATTATGACACTCTAGAATAGCTGTTCACTATCATATGTGCCTTCTGAATTAAGTAGTTTCATACATTTCCATTTTCAACCCCTAAGTACGCTGTTCCGCAAAATAGGCTTATACTGCGGAACGGCGGATGTATAAATATTATGACAGTCTAGAATAGCTGTTTACTATCACATGTGCCTTCTGAATTAAGTAGTTTTATACATTTCCATTTTCAACCCCTAAATACGCTGTTCCGCAAAATAGGCTGATTCTGCGGAACGGCGGATATATAAATATTATGACACTCTAGAATAGCTGTTCACTATCATATGTGCCTTCTGAATTAAGTAGTTTCATACATTTCCATTTTCAACCCCTAAGTACGCTGTTCCGCAAAATAGGCTGATTCTGCGGAACGGCGGATATATAAATATTATGACACTCTAGAATAGCTGTTCACTATCATATGTGCCTTCTGAATTAAGTAGTTTCATACATTTCCATTTTCAACCCCTAAGTACGCTGTTCCGCAAAATAGGCTGATACTGCGGAACGGCGGATGTATAAATATTATGACAGTCTAGAATAGCTGTTTACTATCACATGTGCCTTCTGAATTAACTAGTTTCATACATTTCCATTTTCAACCCCTAAATACGCTGTTCCGCAAAATAGGCTGATTCTGCGGAACGGCGGATATATAAATATTATGACACTCTAGAATAGCTGTTCACTATCATATGTGCCTTCTGAATTAAGTAGTTTCATACATTTCCATTTTCAACCCCTAAGTACGCTGTTCCGCAAAATAGGCTGATACTGCGGAACGGCGGATGTATAAATATTATGACAGTCTAGAATAGCTGTTTACTATCACATGTGCCTTCTGAATTAAATAGTTTTATACATTTCCATTTTCAACCCCTAAATACGCTGTTCCGCAAAATAGGCTGATTCTGCGGAACGGCGGATATATAAATATTATGACACTCTAGAATAGCTGTTCACTATCATATGTGCCTTCTGAATTAAGTAGTTTCATACATTTCCATTTTCAACCCCTAAGTACGCTGTTCCGCAAAATAGGCTGATACTGCGGAACGGCGGATGTATAAATATTATGACAGTCTAGAATAGCTGTTTACTATCACATGTGCCTTCTGAATTAAGTAGTTTTATACATTTCCATTTTCAACCCCTAAATACGCTGTTCCGCAAAATAGGCTGATTCTGCGGAACGGCGGATATATAAATATTATGACACTCTAGAATAGCTGTTCACTATCATATGTGCCTTCTGAATTAAGTAGTTTCATACATTTCCATTTTCAACCCCTAAGTACGCTGTTCCGCAAAATAGGCTGATTCTGCGGAATGGCGGATATATAAATATTATGACACTCTAGAATAGCTGTTTACTATCATATGTGCCTTCTGAATTAAGTAGTTTCATACATTTCCATTTTCAACCCCTAAGTACGCTGCTCCGCAAAATAGGCTGATACTGCGGAACGGCGGATGTATAAATATTATGACAGTCTAGAATAGCTGTTTACTATCACATGTGCCTTCTGAATTAAGTAGTTTCATACATTTCCATTTTCAACCCCTAAATACGCTGTTCCGCAAAATAGGCTGATTCTGCGGAACGGCGGATATATAAATATTATGACACTCTAGAATAGCTGTTCACTATCATATGTGCCTTCTGAATTAAGTAGTTTCATACATTTCCATTTTCAACCCCTAAGTACGCTGTTCCGCAAAATAGGCTGATACTGCGGAACGGCGGATGTATAAATATTATGACAGTCTAGAATAGCTGTTTACTATCACATGTGCCTTCTGAATTAAGTAGTTTCATACATTTCCATTTTCAACCCCTAAATACGCTGTTCCGCAAAATAGGCTGATTCTGCGGAACGGCGGATATATAAATATTATGACACTCTAGAATAGCTGTTCACTATCATATGTGCCTTCTGAATTAAGTAGTTTCATACATTTCCATTTTCAACCCCTAAGTACGCTGTTCCGCAAAATAGGCTGATACTGCAGAACGGCGGATGTATAAATATTATGACAGTCTAGAATAGCTGTTTACTATCACATGTGCCTTCTGAATTAAGTAGTTTTATACATTTCCATTTTCAACCCCTAAATACGCTGTTCCGCAAAATAGGCTGATTCTGCGGAACGGCGGATATATAAATATTATGACACTCTAGAATAGCTGTTCACTATCATATGTGCCTTCTGAATTAAGTAGTTTCATACATTTCCATTTTCAACCCCTAAGTACGCTGTTCCGCAAAATAGGCTGATACTGCGGAACGGCGGATGTATAAATATTATGACAGTCTAGAATAGCTGTTTACTATCACATGTGCCTTCTGAATTAAGTAGTTTTATACATTTCCATTTTCAACCCCTAAATACGCTGTTCCGCAAAATAGGCTGATTCTGCGGAACGGCGGATATATAAATATTATGACACTCTAGAATAGCTGTTCACTATCATATGTGCCTTCTGAATTAAGTAGTTTCATACATTTCCATTTTCAACCCCTAAGTACGCTGTTCCGCAAAATAGGCTGATACTGCGGAACGGCGGATGTATAAATATTATGACAGTCTAGAATAGCTGTTTACTATCACATGTGCCTTCTGAATTAAGTAGTTTTATACATTTCCATTTTCAACCCCTAAATACGCTGTTCCGCAAAATAGGCTGATTCTGCGGAACGGCGGATATATAAATATTATGACACTCTAGAATAGCTGTTCACTATCATATGTGCCTTCTGAATTAAGTAGTTTCATACATTTCCATTTTCAACCCCTAAGTACGCTGTTCCGCAAAATAGGCTGATTCTGCGGAACGGCGGATATATAAATATTATGACACTCTAGAATAGCTGTTCACTATCATATGTGCCTTCTGAATTAAGTAGTTTCATACATTTCCATTTTCAACCCCTAAGTACGCTGTTCCGCAAAATAGGCTGATACTGCGGAACGGCGGATGTATAAATATTATGACAGTCTAGAATAGCTGTTTACTATCACATGTGCCTTCTGAATTAAGTAGTTTTATACATTTCCATTTTCAACCCCTAAATACGCTGTTCCGCAAAATAGGCTGATTCTGCGGAACGGCGGATATATAAATATTATGACACTCTAGAATAGCTGTTCACTATCATATGTGCCTTCTGAATTAAGTAGTTTCATACATTTCCATTTTCAACCCCTAAGTACGCTGTTCCGCAAAATAGGCTGATACTGCGGAACGGCGGATGTATAAATATTATTTTTTTTTATTTATTTATTTATAAAGTGGCCGTACAACAGGACAAGGTCCCAATAACAGTACAGCACAAATAAATACAATGAAATACATAACTTCTGTTACAGACAATGAAATAAGGTGAAGATTAACAACATAAGTAAAGGAGATACAAATTTACAATAATGTAGTAGTATAAGTATGAGTGAGACTATTTTTTACAGACTGCTTAAATGAACGCAAAGTGCAACTAAATATATCAGGAACATTAGAAAGAGAAAATAAATTATTATAAAGACACAACAGGCGATTTAAAGGGGAAAACATAGCAGAATTAGTCCTATACATTTTTACAGAAAAAGTATCAGATAAACGAGTTGAGTAAGAGGGTACACGCATTGATATTTTACTCAAGAGAGTTGGACTATCAATATAACCATTAATAATTTTGTAAAGAAAAATTAAGTCCAACATCTCTCTACGTTTTTGTAAAGTGGTGAAATAAATTGAATTATTTGGAAATTTAGAGTTTAATGCAGAAATAAATTTACGCTGGATACCCTCCACTCTATTCACATATATCTGATAATGTGGCGACCAACATACAACGGCAAATTCCAGTTGAGATCTAACAAACGTATAATATAAATGAACAAGAGTGGTTGGATTTTTAAAGTTTGAACCAACTCGCAATATAAATCCAAGCATTTTATATGCCTTTTTAACTACGCGGTCAATGTGTATGTCATAAATTAATTTCTTATCTAAAACGATCCCAAGATCTTTGACTTGAGATACACGACTGATATCATTTCCATCAATATTGTAGTTCAATTCAAATAAATTTCTACTACGTGAAAAAGAGATAATAGAACATTTACTATAATTGATGCATAAGTCATTCTCCTTAAGATAAATATTTAGTCTATTAAGATCTTCTTGAAGACTAAGACAGTCAGCCGAGGAAACAATTTTTTTATATACCTTAAGATCATCAGCATACATTATAAATTTTGAATTTTGAAAACATAAATTGATATCATTAATAAATATTATAAAAAGGAGGGGTCCAAGGTGAGATCCCTGAGGTACTCCAGAGGTTACGGGATATATATCAGAATTAAAGCCATTCACTGTAACATACTGTTGCCTATGACTTAAGTATGATGTAAACCACTTTAATAGAGAGCCATGTACACCATACATTGTAAGTTTATCTATTAAAACACCGTGGTTTATTCTGTCAAATGCCTTGCTGAAGTCAGTGTATACAGCATCTACTTGTGTATTATTGTCCATAGTTAACAGTATATAATCTGTAAACTCAACAAGATTAGAGTCAACAGATCGCCCACTGTAGAAACCATGTTGTTCTGTATTTATAACTCGCTTGAATGCGGAGAATAAGCGCTTGTAAATAATTTTTTCAAGAATTTTTTCATATATATATAATATATAAATATTATGACACTCTAGAATAGCTGTTCACTATCATATGTGCCTTCTGAATTAAGTAGTTTCATACATTTCCATTTTCAACCCCTAAGTACGCTGTTCCGCAAAATAGGCTGATACTGCGGAACGGCGGATGTATAAATATTATGACAGTCTAGAATAGCTGTTTACTATCACATGTGCCTTCTGAATTAAGTAGTTTTATACATTTCCATTTTCAACCCCTAAATACGCTGTTCCGCAAAATAGGCTGATTCTGCGGAACGGCGGATGTATAAATATTATGACAGTCTAGAATAGCTGTTTACTATCACATGTGCCTTCTGAATTAAGTAATTTCATACATTTCCATTTTCAACCCCTAAATACGCTGTTCCGCAAAATAGGCTGATTCTGCGGAACGGCGGATATATAAATATTATGACACTCTAGAATAGCTGTTCACTATCATATGTGCCTTCTGAATTAAGTAGTTTCATACATTTCCATTTTCAACCCCTAAATACGCTGTTCCGCAAAATAGGCTGATTCTGCGGAACGGCGGATATATAAATATTATGACACTCTAGAATAGCTGTTCACTATCATATGTGCCTTCTGAATTAAGTAGTTTCATACATTTCCATTTTCAACCCCTAAGTACGCTGTTCCGCAAAATAGGCTGATACTGCGGAACGGCGGATATATAAACATTATGACACTCTAGAATAGCTGTTTACTATCACATGTGCCTTCTGAATTAAGTAGTTTTATACATTTCAATTTTCAACCCCTAAATACGCTGTTCCGCAAAATAGGCTGATTCTGCGGAACGGCGGATATATAAATATTATGACACTCTAGAATAGCTGTTTACTATCACATGTGCCTTCTGAATTAAGTAATTTCATACATTTCCATTTTCATCCCCTAAATACGCTGTTCCGCAAAATAGGCTGATCCTGCGGAACGGCGGATATATAAATATTATGACACTCTAGAATAGCTGTTTACTATCACATGTGCCTTCTGAATTAAGTAATTTCATACATTTCCATTTTCAACCCCTAAATACGCTGTTCCGCAAAATAGGCTGATCCTGCGGAACGGCGGATATATAAATATTGACACTCTAGAATAGCTGTTTACTATCACATGTGCCTTCTGAATTAAGTAGTTTCATACATTTCCATTTTCAACCCCTAAATACGCTGTTCCGCAAAATAGGCTGATTCTGCGGAACGGCGGATATATAAATATTATGACACTCTAGAATAGCTGTTTACTATCACATGTGCCTTCTGAATTAAGTAATTTCATACATTTCCATTTTCATCCCCTAAATACGCTGTTCCGCAAAATAGGCTGATCCTGCGGAACGGCGGATATATAAATATTATGACACTCTAGAATAGCTGTTTACTATCACATGTGCCTTCTGAATTAAGTAATTTCATACATTTCCATTTTCAACCCCTAAATACGCTGTTCCGCAAAATAGGCTGATTCTGCGGAACGGCGGATATATAAATATTGACACTCTAGAATAGCTGTTTACTATCACATGTGCCTTCTGAATTAAGTAGTTTCATACATTTGCATTTTCAACCCCTAAATACGCTGTTCCGCAAAATAGGCTGATTCTGCGGAACGGCGGATATATAAATATTGACACTCTAGAATAGCTGTTTACTATCACATGTGCCTTCTGAATTAAGTAGTTTCATACATTACCATTTTCAACCCCTAAATACGCTGTTCCGCAAAATAGGCTGATTCTGCGGAACGGCAGATATATAAATATTATGACACTCTAGAATAGCTGTTCACTATCATATGTGCCTTCTGAATTAAGTAGATTCATACATTTCCATTTTCAACCCCTAAATACGCTGTTTTGCAAAATAGGCTGATTCTGCGGAACGGCGGATATACAAATATTATGACACTCTAGAATAGCTGTTTACTATCACACGTGCCTTCTGAATTAAGTAGTTTCATACATTTCCATTTTCAACCCCTAAATACGCTGTTCCGCAAAATAGGCTGATTCTGCGGAACGGCGGATGTATAAATATTATGACAGTCTAGAATAGCTGATTACCATCATATGTGCCTTCTGAATTAAGTAATTTTATACATTTCCATTTTCAACCCCTAAATACGCTGTTCTGCAAAATAGGCTGATTCTGTGGAACGGCGGATGTATAAATATTATGACAGTCTAGAATGGCTGTTTACTATCACATATGCCTTCTGAATTAAGTAATTTCATACATTTCTATTTTCAAACCCGAAATAAGCTGTTTCGCAAAATAGGCTGATTCTGTTATATTTCAATTAACATTATACCAATCTAATCTAATAAATTTAAGCAATTTAAAATGAATGTGAATATGGTTTCTGCAAAATAGTTTTATTCTGATAGGTACACGGAAAATATTAAATCGTAGGTAGTACATAATTAACATAATATTATAATGTTTAATTATTTTAATTTGTTTGGCATAAATAACATTTATAAAATTTGCCTAACTCTTTTTTCATTATGCCTACGCAGTCTAAATGAAACCAGTGTTCGCATGTGTTGCAAAGAACTGCTTCTCCACCCGGTTTGTTGCAGTCATTGTGGAAACAAATTTCTGATGATTCACCCCAATAATTATTTATCACGCCGGTTAAAAAATCAAGAGTATTGCCTTCAACTGTTAATTTTTCTGCTGTTACATTACTAATTATAATTTTCTCAATTTGTTTTAATCGTTTTCTATCGAACTTGTACCTTTGTTGCCCTGCAAAGTAAAGCTGTAACTCTAGGGATCCGTTTCACCATTTGTGGATGAAGTTCCCAGTACGAGAATTAATCAGCTATTATCACTGTTATTAAAGAGAGATTATCTTCAAATGAACAAATTTACTATAGACAATATGGGCAATAAGAAGTGTTAAAGCGTTCTACTACTTCCGGTTTCGTAATATCTGATACCAATTTATAAATTTAAAATGGAACACTATATTTTTTTAAAAGTGCACGAAATTTGCTTTACAATGGTAGTAAACAAGTAGTAGGTAAGTTGTAATATTAGAAAATAAAATGGCGGACGTTTAGAATACGAATATAGCGAATGAAAAAATTCAAATATGAGATTTTATCGTTATATTTGTTCATAGATAAAGATATTTTTTTAAAATAAATTCATGTATGCGGGCCCACAGACCAATAAAACAAAATTTCATATTTTCTTGATTTATTTTATAAGATATTTCAAACGTCCACCATTTAATTTTTTAATAATATAACGTATTACTTGTTTATTACCATTGTAAAGCAAATTCTGTGTACCTACTTTTCAAAAATGCATTATATTCCGTTTGAAATTTCAAAGATGATATCACATACTCCGAAACCGGAAGTAACAGAACGCTTCTTAATACATCTTATTGCGTAAATTGTATATAATAAACTTGCATATTTGAAGATAATTGCCATCTCCATTATTAAAGGCGATAATTGCTGACTTATTCTTGTGTTACCTCTATCAGAATGGTCATTTTAAATGGATCACCATTCCCATCTCGAGAACCATAAGAGCTACAAAGAAGTTTAAATTCTAGACTGTCATAATATTTATATATCCGCCGTTCCGCAGAATCAGCCTATTTTGCGGAACAGTGTATTTAGGGGTTGAAAATGGAAATGTATGAAATTACTTAATTCAGAAGGCACATGTGATAGTAAACAGCTATTCTAGACTGTCATAATATTTATACATCCGCCGTTCCGCAGAATCAGCCTATTTTGCGGAACAGTGTATTTAGGGGTTGAAAATGGAAATGTATGAAATTACTTAATTCAGAAGGCACATGTGATAGTAAACAGCTATTCTAGACTGTCATAATATTTATACATCCGCCGTTCCGCAGAATCAGCCTATTTTGCGGAACAGTGTATTTAGGGGTTGAAAATGGAAATGTATGAAATTACTTAATTCAGAAGGCACATGTGATAGTAAACAGCTATTCTAGACTGTCATAATATTTATACATCCGCCGTTCCGCAGAATCAGCCTATTTTGCGGAACAGTGTATTTAGGGGTTGAAAATGGAAATGTATGAAATTACTTAATTCAGAAGGCACATGTGATAGTAAACAGCTATTCTAGACTGTCATAATATTTATACATCCGCCGTTCCGCAGAATCAGCCTATTTTGCGGAACAGTGTATTTAGGGGTTGAAAATGGAAATGTATGAAATTACTTAATTCAGAAGGCACATGTGATAGTAAACAGCTATTCTAGACTGTCATAATATTTATACATCCGCCGTTCCGCAGAATCAGCCTATTTTGCGGAACAGTGTATTTAGGGGTTGAAAATGGAAATGTATGAAATTACTTAATTCAGAAGGCACATGTGATAGTAAACAGCTATTCTAGAGTGTCATAATATTTATACATCCGCCGTTCCGCAGAATCAGCCTATTTTGCGGAACAGTGTATTTAGGGGTTGAAAATGGAAATGTATAAAATTACTTAATTCAGAAGGCACATGTGATAGTAAACAGCTATTCTAGAGTGTCATAATATTTATATATCCGCCGTTCCGCAGAATCAGCCTATTTTGCGGAACAGTGTATTTAGGGGTTGAAAATGGAAATGTATGAAATTACTTAATTCAGAAGGCACATGTGATAGTAAACAGCTATTCTAGACTGTCATAATATTTATACATCCGCCGTTCCGCAGAATCAGCCTATTTTGCGGAACAGTGTATTTAGGGGTTGAAAATGGAAATGTATGAAATTACTTAATTCAGAAGGCACATGTGATAGTAAACAGCTATTCTAGACTGTCATAATATTTATACATCCGCCGTTCCGCAGAATCAGCCTATTTTGCGGAACAGTGTATTTAGGGGTTGAAAATGGAAATGTATGAAATTACTTAATTCAGAAGGCACATGTGATAGTAAACAGCTATTCTAGACTGTCATAATATTTATACATCCGCCGTTCCGCAGAATCAGCCTATTTTGCGGAACAGTGTATTTAGGGGTTGAAAATGGAAATGTATGAAATTACTTAATTCAGAAGGCACATGTGATAGTAAACAGCTATTCTAGACTGTCATAATATTTATACATCCGCCGTTCCGCAGAATCAGCCTATTTTGCGGAACAGTGTATTTAGGGGTTGAAAATGGAAATGTATGAAATTACTTAATTCAGAAGGCACATGTGATAGTAAACAGCTATTCTAGAGTGTCATAATATTTATACATCCGCCGTTCCGCAGAATCAGCCTATTTTGCGGAACAGTGTATTTAGGGGTTGAAAATGGAAATGTATGAAATTACTTAATTCAGAAGGCACATGTGATAGTAAACAGCTATTCTAGAGTGTCATAATATTTATACATCCGCCGTTCCGCAGAATCAGCCTATTTTGCGGAACAGTGTATTTAGGGGTTGAAAATGGAAATGTATAAAATTACTTAATTCAGAAGGCACATGTGATAGTAAACAGCTATTCTAGACTGTCATAATATTTATACATCCGCCGTTCCGCAGAATCAGCCTATTTTGCGGAACAGTGTATTTAGGGGTTGAAAATGGAAATGTATGAAATTACTTAATTCAGAAGGCACATGTGATAGTAAACAGCTATTCTAGACTGTCATAATATTTATACATCCGCCGTTCCGCAGAATCAGCCTATTTTGCGGAACAGTGTATTTAGGGGTTGAAAATGGAAATGTATGAAATTACTTAATTCAGAAGGCACATGTGATAGTAAACAGCTATTCTAGACTGTCATAATATTTATACATCCGCCGTTCCGCAGAATCAGCCTATTTTGCGGAACAGTGTATTTAGGGGTTGAAAATGGAAATGTATGAAATTACTTAATTCAGAAGGCACATGTGATAGTAAACAGCTATTCTAGACTGTCATAATATTTATACATCCGCCGTTCCGCAGAATCAGCCTATTTTGCGGAACAGTGTATTTAGGGGTTGAAAATGGAAATGTATGAAATTACTTAATTCAGAAGGCACATGTGATAGTAAACAGCTATTCTAGAGTGTCATAATATTTATACATCCGCCGTTCCGCAGAATCAGCCTATTTTGCGGAACAGTGTATTTAGGGGTTGAAAATGGAAATGTATGAAATTACTTAATTCAGAAGGCACATGTGATAGTAAACAGCTATTCTAGAGTGTCATAATATTTATACATCCGCCGTTCCGCAGAATCAGCCTATTTTGCGGAACAGTGTATTTAGGGGTTGAAAATGGAAATGTATAAAATTACTTAATTCAGAAGGCACATGTGATAGTAAACAGCTATTCTAGAGTGTCATAATATTTATACATCCGCCGTTCCGCAGAATCAGCCTATTTTGCGGAACAGTGTATTTAGGGGTTGAAAATGGAAATGTATAAAATTACTTAATTCAGAAGGCACATGTGATAGTAAACAGCTATTCTAGAGTGTCATAATATTTATACATCCGCCGTTCCGCAGAATCAGCCTATTTTGCGGAACAGTGTATTTAGGGGTTGAAAATGGAAATGTATGAAATTACTTAATTCAGAAGGCACATGTGATAGTAAACAGCTATTCTAGACTGTCATAATATTTATACATCCGCCGTTCCGCAGAATCAGCCTATTTTGCGGAACAGTGTATTTAGGGGTTGAAAATGGAAATGTATAAAATTACTTAATTCAGAAGGCACATGTGATAGTAAACAGCTATTCTAGACTGTCATAATATTTATACATCCGCCGTTCCGCAGAATCAGCCTATTTTGCGGAACAGTGTATTTAGGGGTTGAAAATGGAAATGTATGAAATTACTTAATTCAGAAGGCACATGTGATAGTAAACAGCTATTCTAGAGTGTCATAATATTTATACATCCGCCGTTCCGCAGAATCAGCCTATTTTGCGGAACAGTGTATTTAGGGGTTGAAAATGGAAATGTATGAAATTACTTAATTCAGAAGGCACATGTGATAGTAAACAGCTATTCTAGAGTGTCATAATATTTATACATCCGCCGTTCCGCAGAATCAGCCTATTTTGCGGAACAGTGTATTTAGGGGTTGAAAATGGAAATGTATGAAATTACTTAATTCAGAAGGCACATGTGATAGTAAACAGCTATTCTAGAGTGTCATAATATTTATACATCCGCCGTTCCGCAGAATCAGCCTATTTTGCGGAACAGTGTATTTA
The DNA here is from genome assembly GCA_963082715.1 of Harpalus rubripes. Lineage (NCBI taxonomy): Eukaryota > Metazoa > Arthropoda > Insecta > Coleoptera > Carabidae > Harpalus > Harpalus rubripes. Next base: position 38,017,606 of record OY720456.1, read on the forward strand.
GGGGTTGAAAATGGAAATGTATGAAATTACTTAATTCAGAAGGCACATGTGATAGTAAACAGCTATTCTAGAGTGTCATAATATTTATACATCCGCCGTTCCGCAGAATCAGCCTATTTTGCGGAACAGTGTATTTAGGGGTTGAAAATGGAAATGTATAAAATTACTTAATTCAGAAGGCACATGTGATAGTAAACAGCTATTCTAGAGTGTCATAATATTTATACATCCGCCGTTCCGCAGAATCAGCCTATTTTGCGGAACAGTGTATTTAGGGGTTGAAAATGGAAATGTATAAAATTACTTAATTCAGAAGGCACATGTGATAGTAAACAGCTATTCTAGAGTGTCATAATATTTATACATCCGCCGTTCCGCAGAATCAGCCTATTTTGCGGAACAGTGTATTTAGGGGTTGAAAATGGAAATGTATGAAATTACTTAATTCAGAAGGCACATGTGATAGTAAACAGCTATTCTAGACTGTCATAATATTTATATATCCGCCGTTCCGCAGAATCAGCCTATTTTGCGGAACAGTGTATTTAGGGGTTGAAAATGGAAATGTATGAAATTACTTAATTCAGAAGGCACATGTGATAGTAAACAGCTATTCTAGAGTGTCATAATATTTATACATCCGCCGTTCCGCAGAATCAGCCTATTTTGCGGAACAGTGTATTTAGGGGTTGAAAATGGAAATGTATGAAATTACTTAATTCAGAAGGCACATGTGATAGTAAACAGCTATTCTAGAGTGTCATAATATTTATACATCCGCCGTTCCGCAGAATCAGCCTATTTTGCGGAACAGTGTATTTAGGGGTTGAAAATGGAAATGTATAAAATTACTTAATTCAGAAGGCACATGTGATAGTAAACAGCCATTCTAGACTGTCATAATATTTATACATCCGCCGTTCCGCAGAATCAGCCTATTTTGCGGAACAGTGTATTTAGGGGTTGAAAATGGAAATGTATGAAATTACTTAATTCAGAAGGCACATGTGATAGTAAACAGCTATTCTAGAGTGTCATAATATTTATACATCCGCCGTTCCGCAGAATCAGCCTATTTTGCGGAACAGTGTATTTAGGGGTTGAAAATGGAAATGTATGAAATTACTTAATTCAGAAGGCACATGTGATAGTAAACAGCTATTCTAGAGTGTCATAATATTTATACATCCGCCGTTCCGCAGAATCAGCCTATTTTGCGGAACAGTGTATTTAGGGGTTGAAAATGGAAATGTATAAAATTACTTAATTCAGAAGGCACATGTGATAGTAAACAGCTATTCTAGACTGTCATAATATTTATACATCCGCCGTTCCGCAGAATCAGCCTATTTTGCGGAACAGTGTATTTAGGGGTTGAAAATGGAAATGTATGAAATTACTTAATTCAGAAGGCACATGTGATAGTAAACAGCTATTCTAGAGTGTCATAATATTTATACATCCGCCGTTCCGCAGAATCAGCCTATTTTGCGGAACAGTGTATTTAGGGGTTGAAAATGGAAATGTATGAAATTACTTAATTCAGAAGGCACATGTGATAGTAAACAGCTATTCTAGACTGTCATAATATTTATATATCCGCCGTTCCGCAGAATCAGCCTATTTTGCGGAACAGTGTATTTAGGGGTTGAAAATGGAAATGTATGAAATTACTTAATTCAGAAGGCACATGTGATAGTAAACAGCTATTCTAGACTGTCATAATATTTATACATCCGCCGTTCCGCAGAATCAGCCTATTTTGCGGAACAGTGTATTTAGGGGTTGAAAATGGAAATGTATGAAATTACTTAATTCAGAAGGCACATGTGATAGTAAACAGCTATTCTAGAGTGTCATAATATTTATACATCCGCCGTTCCGCAGAATCAGCCTATTTTGCGGAACAGTGTATTTAGGGGTTGAAAATGGAAATGTATGAAATTACTTAATTCAGAAGGCACATGTGATAGTAAACAGCTATTCTAGAGTGTCATAATATTTATACATCCGCCGTTCCGCAGAATCAGCCTATTTTGCGGAACAGTGTATTTAGGGGTTGAAAATGGAAATGTGTGAAATTACTTAATTCAGAAGGCACATGTGATAGTAAACAGCTATTCTAGACTGTCATAATATTTATACATCCGCCGTTCCGCAGAATCAGCCTATTTTGCGGAACAGTGTATTTAGGGGTTGAAAATGGAAATGTATGAAATTACTTAATTCAGAAGGCACATGTGATAGTAAACAGCTATTCTAGAGTGTCATAATATTTATACATCCGCCGTTCCGCAGAATCAGCCTATTTTGCGGAACAGTGTATTTAGGGGTTGAAAATGGAAATGTATGAAATTACTTAATTCAGAAGGCACATGTGATAGTAAACAGCTATTCTAGACTGTCATAATATTTATACATCCGCCGTTCCGCAGAATCAGCCTATTTTGCGGAACAGTGTATTTAGGGGTTGAAAATGGAAATGTATGAAATTACTTAATTCAGAAGGCACATGTGATAGTAAACAGCTATTCTAGAGTGTCATAATATTTATACATCCGCCGTTCCGCAGAATCAGCCTATTTTGCGGAACAGTGTATTTAGGGGTTGAAAATGGAAATGTATGAAATTACTTAATTCAGAAGGCACATGTGATAGTAAACAGCTATTCTAGAGTGTCATAATATTTATACATCCGCCGTTCCGCAGAATCAGCCTATTTTGTGGAACAGTGTATTTAGGGGTTGAAAATGGAAATGTATGAAATTACTTAATTCAGAAGGCACATGTGATAGTAAACAGCTATTCTAGAGTGTCATAATATTTATACATCCGCCGTTCCGCAGAATCAGCCTATTTTGCGGAACAGTGTATTTAGGGGTTGAAAATGGAAATGTATGAAATTACTTAATTCAGAAGGCACATGTGATAGTAAACAGCTATTCTAGAGTGTCATAATATTTATACATCCGCCGTTCCGCAGAATCAGCCTATTTTGCGGAACAGTGTATTTAGGGGTTGAAAATGGAAATGTATGAAATTACTTAATTCAGAAGGCACATGTGATAGTAAACAGCTATTCTAGAGTGTCATAATATTTATACATCCGCCGTTCCGCAGAATCAGCCTATTTTGCGGAACAGTGTATTTAGGGGTTGAAAATGGAAATGTATGAAATTACTTAATTCAGAAGGCACATGTGATAGTAAACAGCTATTCTAGAGTGTCATAATATTTATACATCCGCCGTTCCGCAGAATCAGCCTATTTTGCGGAACAGTGTATTTAGGGGTTGAAAATGGAAATGTATGAAATTACTTAATTCAGAAGGCACATGTGATAGTAAACAGCTATTCTAGAGTGTCATAATATTTATACATCCGCCGTTCCGCAGAATCAGCCTATTTTGCGGAACAGTGTATTTAGGGGTTGAAAATGGAAATGTATGAAATTACTTAATTCAGAAGGCACATGTGATAGTAAACAGCTATTCTAGACTGTCATAATATTTATACATCCGCCGTTCCGCAGAATCAGCCTATTTTGCGGAACAGTGTATTTAGGGGTTGAAAATGGAAATGTATGAAATTACTTAATTCAGAAGGCACATGTGATAGTAAACAGCTATTCTAGAGTGTCATAATATTTATACATCCGCCGTTCCGCAGAATCAGCCTATTTTGCGGAACAGTGTATTTAGGGGTTGAAAATGGAAATGTATGAAATTACTTAATTCAGAAGGCACATGTGATAGTAAACAGCTATTCTAGACTGTCATAATATTTATACATCCGCCGTTCCGCAGAATCAGCCTATTTTGCGGAACAGTGTATTTAGGGGTTGAAAATGGAAATGTATGAAATTACTTAATTCAGAAGGCACATGTGATAGTAAACAGCTATTCTAGAGTGTCATAATATTTATACATCCGCCGTTCCGCAGAATCAGCCTATTTTGCGGAACAGTGTATTTAGGGGTTGAAAATGGAAATGTATGAAATTACTTAATTCAGAAGGCACATGTGATAGTAAACAGCTATTCTAGAGTGTCATAATATTTATACATCCGCCGTTCCGCAGAATCAGCCTATTTTGCGGAACAGTGTATTTAGGGGTTGAAAATGGAAATGTATGAAATTACTTAATTCAGAAGGCACATGTGATAGTAAACAGCTATTCTAGACTGTCATAATATTTATACATCCGCCGTTCCGCAGAATCAGCCTATTTTGCGGAACAGTGTATTTAGGGGTTGAAAATGGAAATGTATGAAATTACTTAATTCAGAAGGCACATGTGATAGTAAACAGCTATTCTAGAGTGTCATAATATTTATACATCCGCCGTTCCGCAGAATCAGCCTATTTTGCGGAACAGTGTATTTAGGGGTTGAAAATGGAAATGTATGAAATTACTTAATTCAGAAGGCACATGTGATAGTAAACAGCTATTCTAGACTGTCATAATATTTATATATCCGCCGTTCCGCAGAATCAGCCTATTTTGCGGAACAGTGTATTTAGGGGTTGAAAATGGAAATGTATGAAATTACTTAATTCAGAAGGCACATGTGATAGTAAACAGCTATTCTAGACTGTCATAATATTTATATATCCGCCGTTCCGCAGAATCAGCCTATTTTGCGGAACAGTGTATTTAGGGGTTGAAAATGGAAATGTATGAAATTACTTAATTCAGAAGGCACATGTGATAGTAAACAGCTATTCTAGAGTGTCATAATATTTATACATCCGCCGTTCCGCAGAATCAGCCTATTTTGCGGAACAGTGTATTTAGGGGTTGAAAATGGAAATGTATGAAATTACTTAATTCAGAAGGCACATGTGATAGTAAACAGCTATTCTAGAGTGTCATAATATTTATACATCCGCCGTTCCGCAGAATCAGCCTATTTTGCGGAACAGTGTATTTAGGGGTTGAAAATGGAAATGTATGAAATTACTTAATTCAGAAGGCACATGTGATAGTAAACAGCTATTCTAGAGTGTCATAATATTTATACATCCGCCGTTCCGCAGAATCAGCCTATTTTGCGGAACAGTGTATTTAGGGGTTGAAAATGGAAATGTATGAAATTACTTAATTCAGAAGGCACATGTGATAGTAAACAGCTATTCTAGACTGTCATAATATTTATACATCCGCCGTTCCGCAGAATCAGCCTATTTTGCGGAACAGTGTATTTAGGGGTTGAAAATGGAAATGTATGAAATTACTTAATTCAGAAGGCACATGTGATAGTAAACAGCTATTCTAGAGTGTCATAATATTTATACATCCGCCGTTCCGCAGAATCAGCCTATTTTGCGGAACAGTGTATTTAGGGGTTGAAAATGGAAATGTATGAAATTACTTAATTCAGAAGGCACATGTGATAGTAATCAGCTATTCTAGACTGTCATAATATTTATACATCCGCCGTTCCGCAGAATCAGCCTATTTTGCGGAACAGTGTATTTAGGGGTTGAAAATGGAAATGTATGAAATTACTTAATTCAGAAGGCACATGTGATAGTAAACAGCTATTCTAGAGTGTCATAATATTTATACATCCGCCGTTCCGCAGAATCAGCCTATTTTGCGGAACAGTGTATTTAGGGGTTGAAAATGGAAATGTATGAAATTACTTAATTCAGAAGGCACATGTGATAGTAAACAGCTATTCTAGACTGTCATAATATTTATACATCCGCCGTTCCGCAGAATCAGCCTATTTTGCGGAACAGTGTATTTAGGGGTTGAAAATGGAAATGTATGAAATTACTTAATTCAGAAGGCACATGTGATAGTAAACAGCTATTCTAGAGTGTCATAATATTTATACATCCGCCGTTCCGCAGAATCAGCCTATTTTGCGGAACAGTGTATTTAGGGGTTGAAAATGGAAATGTATGAAATTACTTAATTCAGAAGGCACATGTGATAGTAAACAGCTATTCTAGACTGTCATAATATTTATACATCCGCCGTTCCGCAGAATCAGCCTATTTTGCGGAACAGTGTATTTAGGGGTTGAAAATGGAAATGTATGAAATTACTTAATTCAGAAGGCACATGTGATAGTAAACAGCTATTCTAGACTGTCATAATATTTATATATCCGCCGTTCCGCAGAATCAGCCTATTTTGCGGAACAGTGTATATAGGGGTTGAAAATGGAAATGTATGAAATTACTTAATTCAGAAGGCACATGTGATAGTAAACAGCTATTCTAGACTGTCATAATATTTATACATCCGCCGTTCCGCAGAATCAGCCTATTTTGCGGAACAGTGTATTTAGGGGTTGAAAATGGAAATGTATGAAATTACTTAATTCAGAAGGCACATGTGATAGTAAACAGCTATTCTAGACTGTCATAATATTTATATATCCGCCGTTCCGCAGAATCAGCCTATTTTGCGGAACAGTGTATTTAGGGGTTGAAAATGGAAATGTATGAAATTACTTAATTCAGAAGGCACATGTGATAGTAAACAGCTATTCTAGACTGTCATAATATTTATACATCCGCCGTTCCGCAGAATCAGCCTATTTTGCGGAACAGTGTATTTAGGGGTTGAAAATGGAAATGTATGAAATTACTTAATTCAGAAGGCACATGTGATAGTAAACAGCTATTCTAGACTGTCATAATATTTATATATCCGCCGTTCCGCAGAATCAGCCTATTTTGCGGAACAGTGTATTTAGGGGTTGAAAATGGAAATGTATGAAATTACTTAATTCAGAAGGCACATGTGATAGTAAACAGCTATTCTAGACTGTCATAATATTTATACATCCGCCGTTCCGCAGAATCAGCCTATTTTGCGGAACAGTGTATTTAGGGGTTGAAAATGGAAATGTATGAAATTACTTAATTCAGAAGGCACATGTGATAGTAAACAGCTATTCTAGACTGTCATAATATTTATACATCCGCCGTTCCGCAGAATCAGCCTATTTTGCGGAACAGTGTATTTAGGGGTTGAAAATGGAAATGTATGAAATTACTTAATTCAGAAGGCACATGTGATAGTAAACAGCTATTCTAGAGTGTCATAATATTTATACATCCGCCGTTCCGCAGAATCAGCCTATTTTGCGGAACAGTGTATTTAGGGGTTGAAAATGGAAATGTATGAAATTACTTAATTCAGAAGGCACATGTGATAGTAAACAGCTATTCTAGAGTGTCATAATATTTATACATCCGCCGTTCCGCAGAATCAGCCTATTTTGCGGAACAGTGTATTTAGGGGTTGAAAATGGAAATGTATGAAATTACTTAATTCAGAAGGCACATGTGATAGTAAACAGCTATTCTAGACTGTCATAATATTTATACATCCGCCGTTCCGCAGAATCAGCCTATTTTGCGGAACAGTGTATTTAGGGGTTGAAAATGGAAATGTATGAAATTACTTAATTCAGAAGGCACATGTGATAGTAAACAGCTATTCTAGAGTGTCATAATATTTATACATCCGCCGTTCCGCAGAATCAGCCTATTTTGCGGAACAGTGTATTTAGGGGTTGAAAATGGAAATGTATGAAATTACTTAATTCAGAAGGCACATGTGATAGTAAACAGCTATTCTAGACTGTCATAATATTTATATATCCGCCGTTCCGCAGAATCAGCCTATTTTGCGGAACAGTGTATTTAGGGGTTGAAAATGGAAATGTATGAAATTACTTAATTCAGAAGGCACATGTGATAGTAAACAGCTATTCTAGACTGTCATAATATTTATACATCCGCCGTTCCGCAGAATCAGCCTATTTTGCGGAACAGTGTATTTAGGGGTTGAAAATGGAAATGTATGAAATTACTTAATTCAGAAGGCACATGTGATAGTAAACAGCTATTCTAGAGTGTCATAATATTTATACATCCGCCGTTCCGCAGAATCAGCCTATTTTGCGGAACAGTGTATTTAGGGGTTGAAAATGGAAATGTATGAAATTACTTAATTCAGAAGGCACATGTGATAGTAAACAGCTATTCTAGAGTGTCATAATATTTATACATCCGCCGTTCCGCAGAATCAGCCTATTTTGCGGAACAGTGTATTTAGGGGTTGAAAATGGAAATGTATGAAATTACTTAATTCAGAAGGCACATGTGATAGTAAACAGCTATTCTAGACTGTCATAATATTTATACATCCGCCGTTCCGCAGAATCAGCCTATTTTGCGGAACAGTGTATTTAGGGGTTGAAAATGGAAATGTATGAAATTACTTAATTCAGAAGGCACATGTGATAGTAAACAGCTATTCTAGACTGTCATAATATTTATACATCCGCCGTTCCGCAGAATCAGCCTATTTTGCGGAACAGTGTATTTAGGGGTTGAAAATGGAAATGTATGAAATTACTTAATTCAGAAGGCACATGTGATAGTAAACAGCTATTCTAGACTGTCATAATATTTATACATCCGCCGTTCCGCAGAATCAGCCTATTTTGCGGAACAGTGTATTTAGGGGTTGAAAATGGAAATGTATGAAATTACTTAATTCAGAAGGCACATGTGATAGTAAACAGCTATTCTAGAGTGTCATAATATTTATACATCCGCCGTTCCGCAGAATCAGCCTATTTTGCGGAACAGTGTATTTAGGGGTTGAAAATGGAAATGTATGAAATTACTTAATTCAGAAGGCACATGTGATAGTAAACAGCTATTCTAGAGTGTCATAATATTTATACATCCGCCGTTCCGCAGAATCAGCCTATTTTGCGGAACAGTGTATTTAGGGGTTGAAAATGGAAATGTATGAAATTACTTAATTCAGAAGGCACATGTGATAGTAAACAGCTATTCTAGAGTGTCATAATATTTATACATCCGCCGTTCCGCAGAATCAGCCTATTTTGCGGAACAGTGTATTTAGGGGTTGAAAATGGAAATGTATGAAATTACTTAATTCAGAAGGCACATGTGATAGTAAACAGCTATTCTAGAGTGTCATAATATTTATACATCCGCCGTTCCGCAGAATCAGCCTATTTTGCGGAACAGTGTATTTAGGGGTTGAAAATGGAAATGTATGAAATTACTTAATTCAGAAGGCACATGTGATAGTAAACAGCTATTCTAGACTGTCATAATATTTATACATCCGCCGTTCCGCAGAATCAGCCTATTTTGCGGAACAGTGTATTTAGGGGTTGAAAATGGAAATGTATGAAATTACTTAATTCAGAAGGCACATGTGATAGTAAACAGCTATTCTAGAGTGTCATAATATTTATACATCCGCCGTTCCGCAGAATCAGCCTATTTGCGGAACAGTGTATTTAGGGGTTGAAAATGGAAATGTATGAAATTACTTAATTCAGAAGGCACATGTGATAGTAAACAGCTATTCTAGACTGTCATAATATTTATA